>CM042481.1:27634119-27786619 GCA_023621385.1 Quercus gilva | reverse complement strand
TATTGAAATAAACCCCATTAATCCATATTTGTATTGTTCATAATATAGTTCCACGGTTAATCACCTCCACCATCTTAACCAATCCCACAAAATTTATTGAGATAATATGTAAATCAAGAAATCAACAATCTGATAACCTAATTAATCTTATAATACCATTAGCTCCCAAAGAATCTTCGATTTCTTTGGAGCTGCAATCTATATTCAACTTATGACTTCCAATAGCCAATAAGGGGAGGAAATCATGAAATCCAGCTTGGTTATTTAGTGAGTGAAACTTTTGTGTTATAAGCATAATGGTAAAATTATTTTCGAGAATAAGTTCAGAGATTGAGTTGTCTAATTGTTTTAACATCAATTTATTGTGTACTACCCACATGTTCCAAAGAGCCAAAATAAATGATAAGAGCCAAGGAAGAGCATATATGATGCATAATTATGTTAGAATGACATCAGACAAAAATGTTGTCTGCACAAAAGAATTGAGAGAAGCTTGGAGGTAATTATTTCATACCAATTGAGCTAGTCATTATTCATCTTTTTTTCCCCGTATTTACCATGTAAAGAGTATGACTCGATAATGTCTTCTTCTATTATTTATTATTTTTAACTCCTATTTTTTTCCTTCCATATAACAAGTGAGACAGGGAGATCACACCCAGATTTTTCGTTATGCGAGAATCAATAGGATCATTGAACCACAAGATTCTTGCACCTAATTAATATTCTTGTTAAAAATTTTCTGCCCTAGTGTACATTTGGAAATGTATTTCAACTTACCCGGGCTCTTCATTTTTGTTTTTTTTTTTTTTTTTTCCTTAACTAAAAAGGCTACCAAAAAATAAAACACACCACCACCAACAACAGTTAAGTAGGCCTACAGTTATATTCATATGATATAAAGGCTTCCAAATTTAACTGTGCTTCAACAGTTTCTATGACAATCAAATGTTTGAAGAGCACCTGTCAAACTTATGTATGTTTGGGATGGACAGAGATGCAGGGATCTCCCTGATCCGTGCATACCCCTCCATCCAAACATAGGATTAATTGTGACGCAGCAGTTGGGGAAAAACAAATCTGCATAACTGTGGTGGTAAAGAATGCAGATGAGCAGCTGAATGAAGCATGTAATAGGATTCTTTCCTATTTCCAAACCAGAAGAACAGCCAAGACCCTCTTTTTGACCCCAGGTACTTCATACACTTGGATTGTTCAAAGCTGAAAAGATTCTTTCAAATTAACCATTAATTAATTTTAAAACAAGGCCCCCCAACTAAGCTTCACCTGCCAACGGCTACAAGTATGCATTGAGGCATCTGATCCATGTAACAACAAACTGTAAATGCAACATTCACAAATCACAATGTTGGAAACTCTTGGAATCACCACAACTTATGAAATAAGCCATTTGATACACCAATACGTAGGCAATCAGCAATTTCAATACATTGAAATGCTGACACAAGACGAAGTCCAGATTATAACATACATGTTGGGAACAAAGGAAGCACTTATGCTAGTTTCATGCTCAACAACTAACAGAGAGATTCTCTTCAAATTTCTATTTAAAAAAAAAAATCCTTTCCATATGTGCAAAACAGAAGAACAAATGAAGTTTCCTTGCATTTAAGTCTGACGTGCAACTAGGCAATCATCTAAACTCAAGTCAGCCCTGATCTTAATATTGCACTTGCAAGGTAAGTGGGTGTTTCGTGCAATGCGATACAACAATGGGAATGCCTCCTTGTCTCCTAAACCATTTCTTTTTTTCTTTTCTTCTTTTTTTTTTCCCCATTTTTTTATTTATTTGATTTCGCTCTATCTCTTTTGTCATTTCTTTTTCTTTTTTCTTTTTTGGCAGAAAAAAAAAAAAAAAAAGCTGCAGACCTCTACTGAGTTCTTTTTATCAGTACAACAGAGACACACAAGCCAAAAAAGGTTATGTTGACCAATTACGGTTTTATTTGTTGACTGAGTGCAACAATCATCGACAAACAATATCAAATTCTAATATATAACAGCCCCAACCACAAAAGGATAATATAGTCCAGGGAAAAAAATATGGTTTCAACAATGTTACCATGCCTACTGCAATAAGTAAAAGCAAGAGTGGTTTCAATTCATCCATACCTGTAATGACATCACTTCTTATACCACATAGCACCATCTTCTTAGTGAAACACCACATTTGCGCCATCAAGTAAAGCAAGGCTCTCCATGTAAGTAGTTACATCTAAATGATAATTAACTTGAATACTAATCTCATTCTCATGTAGAGTTTCGGGGTCAATTAAAACAGACTTATATTTCCTCTCTAATTCACAGTTGGTGGAGACCAGCCGGCGCATGTTTTGAATTAGAAGTATACCATAGTTGGTGAAACCAGTGAAATCAATAAAATCATCAACTGGTAGAACACAAAGTTTATTCCAGGAATCAAGCACACCATACTCCTTCATCACCCAAATGGAGTATAGCATGCTACGTGGTTGTACACCATATCCAAATTTAATTAAAGCCAGTTTCCCCTTGAATGATGTAACACACTTCGTCACAATAAAACTTCCTTCATCATCAGGCAGTGGTAGCTCTTTGAATTTCTCACTATTGACATCAAATGACAAAATCATAGCAGAAAAACACATCTCTTGTCCGCCTCCTACTTCCTTCACTTCTATCATCCAATGCAAATGTCCACTAACAAATGGGAATGCCAAAATAGCATTAAAACTGAAGGAAAAAGCATTGGGTGTCCACGAGATTTCAAGTCCAACTCTTTTCCATGAATCCGAACTTAATGAGTAGACCTCAACCTCAAGGGCAAGCACATCTTTGACACGAGTCTGTGAAATCCTGACAACCTTGTAGTCATTATTCTGGGAATCATACCCAAATCCGAGTACCAATGTACGTAAGTGGGTCAAGCAAGTATCTGGCAACCTCTTAAATTTTCTAATACTGGGGTTCCACAAGTATACATCTTTAGACTTTGATGTGATAAAATCAGTGAAACATAATATGCCATTACAAGAACCCACTAAACGGGGAAACCCAGATTAAAAAGTGAAGGGAATTCTAAACTCGGATATGGTTTCAAAGGTGCGGTCCAAAGCGAGCGTACAGACTTGAAGGTTAGAAGGAGAAGGAGGATGATGATATGAAGATGGAATAATCTTGGGCCTGTGTATGACATAATCATGATGATGATGATGATGATGATGATTGTGATTAAGGTGGGTGGAGATGAAATTTGGGTCGGTGATAAAAGAGTACCAGGATTTGCAAACGCACCTGAATCTTAGGACTGATTTCACTGGTAGCCTTGCTAGGATTTCCAACAAGATTTCGTCTGGGAGATGATTGTTCGTCCTACGTCGGAGGATCATCGGTGGTCGTGCTTCTTTACTTCGGGACATCATCTTCTAACGGAAGAGAAAGAGACTGTGTGTTCTGTTTTTTTTTTTTAGCAAACCCTTTCACTCTTGTTTACACTCACAACTCACTTTCATATATTAAAATGTGTACATTTTTAAAATATAATTTTTTTAAAAGAAAGAAAAATTTATAATTGGTTGATATTTTTGATATTTGATCTCATCTTAAATTGCTTTCAGGCTGTTTGGTTATCAAGACTCAAGAAAATGGAATTTTATTTTTTGTTGAGTAAATTTTTTTTAGTTGATGTGGTTTTTATTTTCCAAGTTGCTTACATGAAATTGTTTATTATAACTAAGCTAATAAATAAATGTTTTATTAGCTACACCAACATTTTTTTATTAGTAAATGACAGTAATAATTTCATTGAAACATGTTTGAAAACAGTAGTTACCAAATTGACAATCAAAAAAAAAAAGAAGAGGTGAAATAGCATTTGTTCTATCCCATTAAAGGGATAATGCACACCTTTCTACTCGTACATTTTATCTAACTTACTTTTAAATAATAAAAAAGTCAAAAAAAAAAAAAAAATCTATACCAAATATACCATTACAATTACTAGATGAAGAGTTTATTTTATTTTAATAAGACCAAATTAACTCATATCTTCAATCTAGCAAGATATTGAAATAAACCACGCTAATCCACGCTTGTATTGTTCATGGTCTTCTTCCACAGTTAATCACCTCTACCATGTCCACCAATCCCACAAAAATTGTTGGTTTGATATCCTATGTTAATCAAGAAATTGACAATCTAATAAGCTAATTAATCTCTAATAATACCATTAGCTCCCAAAAAATCATGGTTTTCTTTAGAGCTGGCCATCTATATTCAACGTATGACTTCAAATAGCTGATAGGGGGAAGGAACCATGAAATCCAACTTAGTTTTTTTAGAAAGTGAAACTTTTGTGTTATAAGCATAATAGTAAAATTCACAGGTATAATGGATAGTTTCGAGAACAAGCTGAGAGATTGAGTTGCTAAATTGTTGGAAAATCAATTTATGGTGAACAACCAAAATGTGCCAAAGAGCCAAAATAGATAATAAAAGAAACAGCATATAAGATGCACAATCATGTTAGAGTGTTGTTCGCACAAAATGAATCAGGAGAAGTCTAGAGGAAATGGATTTCTTAACTCCTAATCCTCTTTGTTTAAAATTTTTTGCAACAGTGTACATTTGGAAACGGATTTCAACTTACCTTGGCTTTTTATTTTTTAATTTTTTTTTTATTGTTTTTGAACCAAAAAACTTCGCTAACAAATGAAAAATACATGTTAAAATAGGCAAACAGTTAGTGCTAAGATTCTTAACCCCACCAACCAGAATCATGCTTGGTTTATGGGCAAGTATTGAGAAACAATAAGTTTAACTTGTTACACCCTTGGGTTTGAAATGTAATTAGAGAATGTCAATGAACCACAAGATTCTTAACTCCAAATCTTCTTGTTTTAAATTTTAAATTTTTTGCACTAGGAAACATTTTTCAACTACCTGGCTTCTCCTTTATTTTTTTTAGAACCGGAAAACTTCACTAAGAAATGAAAAAACACATGTCAAGTAGGCCTACAGTCATGATATTCAAATTAGGGCTTTCAGAAAATCTTATATGATGGCTAAGGGTCAGTTTGGATTGAGGGAGAGTAGAGGAGAGTAGAGTAGAATTAGCTAAAAATATGCTAATTTTGGGCCAAATTTACTCAACTCTACTCAACTCTCCCTCCCTCTCCCTCAATCTAAACGGACCATAAATGTTTGAAGAACACCTGTCAAACTTAATTGTGATGCAACAATTGCAGAAAAACGAACGTGCATAGTTTTTTTAGTAAGGGAGCTGATTGAAGAATGTGTACTAGCCAGAAGAAGCAGAACTTGCCTTTGTATTAGATCCTCATTTCATCTCCCTTGTGTGTGTGTGTTTTCTTTCTAAAATAAAAATGCTGTTCAATTGGCCATGCTCAGCACCTATAAAACATGTCTCCCACCTAAGCTTCACCTGCCTATGGCTACAAGTATGCAGTGGGGTCACTTTTTCTTCTTCTTTTTTTTTTTTTTTTCCTTTTTTTGAGAAGAGCATTGGGGTCATTTATATACACATATATGCTATCACATAACACTTATTTTCAGTATACTTTTTATACAGCTGACCACAATAACAACAACAAACAGTATATGTAAAACTCCATCCAAAAAAAAACCGTCCACGTAACATTTGCAATGTTGCAGAACTCTTTGATCCAACTTATGAAATAAGCCATCTGATGCTCCAATACTTGGGCAATCAGAATTTCCAATACATGGAAAGGCTGACACAAGACAAAGTTTGTGTATTATCTCATATATGTTGGGAACAAAGGAAGTACTCATGCTTGTTTCACGCTCAACAACTAACAGAAAAATTCTATACAGATTTCTAAAAAAATACTTCCATATGTGCAAAACAGAAAATTGTCTTACCCAAATAAACAAACAGTTAAATAAATAACTTTCCTAGCTTTTTGAGTGACATGCAACTAGGCTACCAAGTAATTTCAAGTCAGTCCTGATCTTAAGATTCTGCACTTGCAAGGTAAGTGGGTGTTCCGATAATGTCAATCAGTTGGAAGTGGAGAAGGCTATTTCCCTATTATTAAACCAATGCATGGCACATCAGAACTTGGCAACATGGAAATTCACTTCCTAAACCAGTCGGTATACTTCAATTAACTAACTTAAAATGGTAAAGTTCACTAGATTAATAAGACTTTCCATATCAGATGAAATTCAATTGCAGCAAAAGACACTAATAAATTGCGTGGTTCCCTTTCTAAACAGTAATTCTTCATGCTTTAATGATGTTTAAACTCGGCAACAACCAACAGTGATAACTGATATGTGATTTATCCATTTAATAAACTACTGCACACCAAAATAAAATTTTGCAGCTCTTTGCTACAACATATCCAGTTAGAATAGACAATTGACAACAGCACATCAAGATGAAAATTCAAAATTACCACTTCTTTTCACAAAATCTAGACAAGAACAATTATCACGATGAAAATGAAGGTAAAAAAAAAAAATCTCCATTGCATACAAGATACCGTTCCACATGAGGAATCACATTAAAAGCAAAAGAAATAGAAGAAAAAACTAAAAACATTATACAAGCATCTTCATTTCTTTAACCTATTTTTCTTTCTGGGAGCATAAACAATGAAGCAAAAACATTTAGGTGCAATAATACCAAATATACCTGCCTGCTAGTAGGGCAGAAGATAAGCCAAACTGGTCTATTTCTCTACTTATGGCTGCTAGTGCCCTTCTTCTTGAATAGGCATCCAAACTTTCCGAGCATAGGCTTCTTCTTCTTATGTTGCTGCTGCTTTGATGGTGGGCTTCCACCAACATCAATGTTTTCTGTAGAAGATATCCCATTTATCTGATCAAAGTTCTCACTTCCTTCCATCTTTGAGTCCACTTCCCCTTTGTTGCATTCCTGTTCTGCTTCTCTCTCTGGAAAAAGAATTCTTCCTTTTCAATCTTGCAGCTCTCCCACATCTTAAATTCAACTTCTACCCAGTCTTCTTCCTTTTCTTTGCTCTCATCCTCCTTCAGCAAAAAATACAACAAAACCACTTTATTATTTATTTTATATTATTTTAATAGGCCTATTTTATATCATTATTTTATTAGTAACAACCAAAGTTTCTAGAAAGTTAAGAAATTTTATTATTTATTCTATATTAATAATCTACCATAATTTATAAATTAAAATAATAATTCTAAATTTATATAATAATACAATTTTGAATTAATATAACAAAATTTAATATATTTTATACTATTTTGAATTACTTTTAACAGGTTTCTGTTTCTTCTTTTCCTTGATTTAAGATTGATTGTGTACGACAAAGCATTGAAACATACGCAATTGTATATAACAATTATTTAAATTAATTAGACATTTATAAAATTATAACGAATATATAGCTAACCCATCAATTATTTCAGAGAGAGAGAGAGAAGACAAAAAAAGGATTTTATTTTTAGTTCCCTACTCGTAAAAAATCCCCTGGTGCTTATTTTATGTTTTTTCTTTTTCAAGTTTGAAAAAATAGTGGATAACTCAGTTATTCCAATGCATATAGTCTGCCACTTAAGTCTTCTTATTTCAGATCATTTGAAATGGTGCCGGAATGGCCCTCCATAAGGATCACCTTCCAACACCATGGATTAAGCCAAAAGAAACCAAACTCACACTTGATGAATTTAAAAAAACCTTTAAACCCATTCTGAATATGTTTCCCTAAAGACACACCATAGGTTTCAACTTTGAGTTTCTTTCAGTCTCTTTTTTTCTTTTTCTTTTTGGGATAAGCAAGTACTTCATTAAAAATAACATAAGTGAAACCACCCTAGTACATGGGATGACGGGAAGTGTACATGGGGCATAGCTACAAACAAAAAATAAAAAGGACCAATTATAGAAAAAATAAGAAATAAAAACTACTACAAAGGATTAATGTAGAGTGTAGACCTAGAGAATCCAGAAACTCTAGAAGCCTTGTGAGAGAGGACAACGGAGACATTGAATCCACTCGTATAAGGATTTCAACAATAAATATTTCAACTTTGCCACACTTAACCGCTGCCCATCAAAGCAATGAGCATTCCTTTTTCTCCATAAACACTGCATAGTCATTCCTCCTACCAATTTTATGGGAATAGAGAAAGCCAAGAAAATAATGTAAAATCTCCAAATCTCAATCATGGACTGATCTGGTAAAGAGAACGTCCCAATGAATAACTCCATTAGTCCAATGCATATAGCGTGCCAGATAAGTGTCCTTATTTAGGGCAATTTGAAACAGTGCCAAAAAGGCCCCCTTAAGGATGACCTCCCCACACCATGATCAAGCCAAAAGTGAATACGAAAAACACAACCCACCTCAAACTTGATAAGTTTAGAAAACCTCTTACATTCATTTCGATTATGTTTCCACAAAGACACACAAAGGGCATAGCTACAAACTGAAAAACGAAAGATTTTAGTAAAATAGGAAATAAAAACTACTACAAATGATTAATGTAGGCTTAGAGAATTTAACAATAACTATTTCAACTTCACCACTCTTAAATCCTACACATCAAAGTAACAACGATTCCTCTTTCTCCATAAACACCACATGAGACAGATACCAGGAGATCGCGTTCCAAGTCCCCTGCTGCTTCTCCCACCAAACCTCCCCCTCAAAGAAGACAACATTTCATGTACCATTTCTTTTTTCTATTCCATTTTTTTTTAATTTCTCTTTATTCTGCCTCTATCTCTTTTATATATCTTTTTTTCCTAATAAGAAAATATATAGTTAGATAGCTCTAATGAGTTCTTTTTATCACTACAACAGAGATGCGCACAAGTAAACAAGGTTATTTTGGCCCATCATTTTTATTGGTTCACTATCTGTGCAATAATCATTCACAAACACTATCAACCATAAAAGGAAATAAATACTAATATATAACAGTTTATTTAATAAAATTTACGTTACCTATCAAAAAAAAAAAAAAAAGTACTGATATATAAAAGCCGCAACCATAAAAGGATCATATAAATCCAGGGCATAATTAATGGTTTTAACAATACTAACATGCCTACTGCAACCAGTAAATGCATGACAGAGGTTTCAATTCATACATACCTGTGATGACATCACTTGTTATACACATGGCACCATCTTCTCAGTAAGATACCAGATTTTCTCCATCAAGTAAAGTAAGGCTCTCCATGTAAGCAGCTATGTCTAAAGCATTATCAACTTGATTACCAATGTAACTAATCTCCTTCTCGTGAAGAGTTTCAGGGTCAATTAAAAAAGACTTATCTTTGCTCTCTAATTCACTGTTAGTAGAGACCAGCTGAGACCTTTTTCGAACTAGAAGTAAACCATACTTTGTGAAACCAATAAAATTAAGATAGCTTTCAACTGGTACAACACACAGTTTATTCCAGGAATCAAAAACACCGTACTCCCTCATCAACCAAATGGAGCATAAAAGCATGCTATGTGGTGTCACACAACTTTCAAATTTAATCAAAGCCAGTTTTTCCTTGAATGACATAACAGATTTCGAAATACAATTTCCGTCATCATCAGGCACTGGTAGTGGTAGCTCTTTGAATTTCTCACCATTGACATCAAATGACAAAATCATAGAAGTCAAAGAACGCCCCTCTTGCGCCCCTCCTTCTTCTAGCATTTCTACCATCCAATGCAAATGTCCACTCACAAATGGAAATGCCAAAGTACCATTAAAACCGTAGGAAATAACATTGGATCTCCACAAGGTTCCAAGTTCAATTCTTTTCCATGAATCCGAACTTAATGAGTACATCTCAACCTCAGGGGGGGGCTTAGGATTGGCAATAGTCGACGAAAACCTGACAACCTTGTAGTCATTATTCCGGGAATCATACCCAAATCCGAGTGCCTCATTACTTAACTGGGTCAAGCAAGTATTGGGCAACCTCTTAAATTTTCTAATACTGGGGTTCCACAAGTATACCTCTTTAGACTTTGATGCGAAAAAATCAGTGAAACATAATATGCCATTACAAGAACCCACTAAACCGGGATACCCAGATTGAAAAGTGAAGGGAATTCTAAACTCGGATATGGTTTCAAAGGTGCGGTCAAAAGCGAGCGTACAGATTTGACTGTGAGGACGATGAAAATAAGACATGAAAACAGTAGTCTTGGGCATGTGTATGACATAACCACCATCACGGTTGTTGTAGCACAGCAAGTGGGTGGAGATGAAATTGGGGTTGGTGATGTAAGAGTACCAGGTTTTGCAAACGCACCTGAATCTTAGGAGGGATTTCACTGGCAGTCTTGCTAAAATTTCCAACACGATTTCGTCTGGGAGATCGTGCTTCGTCCTACGTCGGAGAATCATCGGTGGTCGGGCTTCTTTCCTTTGGGACATTTTCTAACGGAAGAGAAAGAGACTGCGTCTGAGTGTCTCTTTCACACTTTTTTTTTTTTTTTTTTAACATTCACTTTCATTTATTAAAATGAGTACATTTTGAAAATATAAATATTCTTTTAGTATTAACTTTGTTGTAAAGAAAAAGAAAAAAGAAAAAAGTTGAAAATGAAAAGAAAGAAAAATTTATTATTGGTTGATATTTTTGATATTTAATCTCATCTTTAATTGCTTTCATACTTTTTGGTTACTAAGACGCAAGAGAATGGAGATTATAGTTTTTTTTTAGTAGATCTTTTTTAGTAGACGTGGCTTTTATTTTCCAAGCTGCTTACATGAAATTGTTTATTATTGTTGGTTTTTAGACCCCTTAGAACAACAATTGGATTAACCTAGTTAATTAGCCAAGTGATTAACTTAGTCAAATTATGCAATTCTAGGTTAAAACAATTAAACAATCATATCAAGATATAAAGCAACGGAAAAGTAAAGAACATAAGATATGATAACCCAAGAAACCACACGGTAAAAACTTAAGGAGGATTTGACCTAACTATCCTCAAG
The DNA here is from genome assembly GCA_023621385.1 of Quercus gilva. Classification (NCBI taxonomy): domain Eukaryota; kingdom Viridiplantae; phylum Streptophyta; class Magnoliopsida; order Fagales; family Fagaceae; genus Quercus; species Quercus gilva. The sequence continues at coordinate 27,775,636 of CM042481.1, read as the reverse complement.
GTAAACCTGAATCCACTATGAAAAAATCGAAGTTCATACAAAAGGACTTACAAGCTCCCCGCTTGACTTCCTAATGCTACCCACAAGTAGAACTTACTGACACGACCACGTTCAAGCTCCGAATCCACGGACTCCTTCTTTCTTGGATTCTCCAATCAGCTACAAGCACCCAAGCTTGTTATTCTTTAAACTCCAATGGCAGCAACTGAGTTGATCATCAAGATGTTGATACTATCTCTACCATGAAAACCCTAAACTTTGTGTAAATGAAAGCTCCTCTAGATTTCATAAGAGATTTACACAAAATAGAGAAGTATGAGTAACAATACAACATGAACAACTCATAAAACGTGACTAGGGTTTTACCTTATATACCTAGGGCAAAAACATAAAACCCTAAACGTTTAATGAGGTAGGGCTGAGTTGAAAATTCTGCAGAAAACGCAATCTGGCCGACTTTCGATCGATCGAGTCTATCCTTCGATCGATCGAGCCAGGCCGAAATACACTAATACATCTGCAGCCTCTCGATTCCAACTTTACATGAATTACACAACTTTGAGCAAGCCTAAATAAGACTAAACATATTGTTTTGATCATAGTTTACTAACATAACATATTAAAGTTCTAAACACATAAAATCCTAGGTCTTTAGAATCTAACAATTATAACTAAGTTAACAAATAAATGTTTCACTAGTTACACCAACATTTTTTATTACTTTATTATATAAAAAAAAAAAACATTTTTTATTAGTAGATGATGGTAATAATATCATTGAAACACATTTGAAAACATTAAAAACCAAATTGAAAAAAAAAAAAAAAAAAAAAGAAAGAAAGAAAGAAAGAGCTGAAAAAGCAAATGATTTTTACCATCTAAGGGAGAATGTACACCTTTCAACCTCATACTTTTACTTACCTCATACTTTTATCTAGCTTACTTTTAAATAGTAAAAAAAAAATCAATAAAAACAATCTATATATCAAATAGACCATTACAATTACTAGATGAAGAGTTTTATTTTTATTTTTTTTATAATAAGACCAAATTATTTCATATCATCAATCAATTCAGATATTGAAATAAAAGCCATTAATCCGCACTTGTATTGTTTCACAGTTAATCACCACCACCAATCCCATAAAAATTGTTTTGACATTCTATGTTAATCAAGAAATCAACAATCTAATAACCAAATTAATCTTTGATAATACCATTAGCTCGCCAAGAATCATGGATATCTTTGGAGCTACAATCTATATGCAACTTATGATTTCCAATAGCTAGTAGGGGGAGGAAACCATGAAATCCAACTTGGTTGTTTAGTGAGTGAAACTTTTGTGTCATAACAATGAAATCCAACTTGGCTGTTTAGTTAGTGAAACTTTCGTATTATAAGCATAATAGTAAAATTCTTTTTGAGAAACGAGTTGAGAAAGAGTTGTCTAACTGTTGGAAAATCAATTTATTACGAACTACCCAAATGTTCCAAAGAGCCAAAATAAATGATAAGAGTCAAGGAAGAGCATATAAGATACATAATCATGTTAGAATGATATCAGACAATCATGTTGTCTGCACAAAAGAATCGAGAGAAGTCTGGAGGGAATTATTTCATACCAAATGAACTAGTCACCATTCATCTTCTTTTTCCTATTTACCATGTAAAGAGCGAAATAGTAAAGAGAATGACTCAACAATGTCTTCTTCTATCATTTATATATTTCAAATTCTATTTTTAACTCATTTTTTTTCCCTTCCATATAACAAGTGAGACAGAGACATGTGAACCCAGATTTTCAGTTCTAGTGTATATTTGGAAATTTATTTCAACTTACATGGCCTTGACATATTTATTTTTTTCTAAACTTAAAAATCTACCAAAAAATATAAACCAACAACAACAACATTCAATTAGGTATTTTTGAATGGCACCTAGGTATTTTTTTTGATAATCGAAGAGCACCTAAGTATGTTCGTGATGGAGGGAGAGGACCTATCCCTGCATCTCCCACCATCCAAACATAGGATTAATTGTGACGCCAACAGTTGGGGAAAAAAAATCTTCATAACTGTGGTGGTAAAGAATGCAGATAAGCAGTTGAATGAAGAATGTACTATGGTTCTTTTTTACCCCAGGTACTTCTATACGCTTGGGATTGTTCAAAGCAAAAAAACTTCTTTAAAATTAACCATTAGTTAATTTTAAAACAAGCCCCCCATCTAAGCTTCACCTGCTTACAGCTACTAGTATGCATTGAGGCATCTGATAAGCCATGTAATAACAAACTGTAAATGCAACATTCACAATGTTTCAAACTCTTGGATTCACCACAACTTATGAAATAAGCCATCTGATACACCAATACATAAGCAATCAGCAATTTCAATACATTGAAATGCTGATACAAGACCAAGTTCTTGGATTATCTCATACATGTTGGGAACAAAGGAAGCACCCATGCCAGTTTCATCAACAACTAACAGAGAGATCCTCTTCAAATTTCTATTAAAAACTAAAAATCCTTTCCATATGTGCAAAACAGAAGAACAAATGAAGTTTCCTTGCATTTGAGTCTGACATGCAACTAGGCTATCATCTAAACTCAAGTCAGTTCTGATCTCAATATTGCACTTGCAAGGCAAGTGGGTGTTCCCTACCATGTGATAATGTTAACCAGTTTCAGATGGAGGCAGCTATTTCCCTACAATTCAAGGTATGCATGGCACATCAGAGCTTGGAAACATAAAATTCACTTCCTAAATCAGTGGGCTTACTTCAATAAAATAACATGAAATGGTAAATTTGGCTAGATTTATAAGACTGTTTCCAAATCAGATGAAATTCAATTCCAGCAAAAGACATCAACTTGTGCGGTTCCCTTTGCAAAAGGTAATTTCCCAGGCAATAATGATGTTTAAACTCTGCAACAATTGACAGTGATATGTGATATATCCATTTAATCGACTACTGCACAAGTGCACATCAAGGTAGAATTTTGCAGCTCTTTGCAATAACTAACATATCCATTTAGAATAGAGAACAAGAAGCAGCAAATAAAAATACAGACAGGAATTACCACTTTTTTATCATAAAATCTAAGATAAGAAGAGCGACGAACACAAAATGAAAATGAAGGAAAAAAAAAATCTCAATCACATTTAGGTGCAAATTAATACCAAATATGCCTTCCTGTTAGTAGGCACAAGTTAAGCCAAACAGGTCTATTTCTCTACTTATGGTTGCTAGTAACCACAAGTAGGTTTCCAAACTTTCCGACAAAGGCTTCTCCTGCTTCTTATGTTGCTGCTGCTTTCATGGTGGGCTTCCACCATAGTCAATGTCTTCAGTAGAAAATACCCCATTCATCTTATCAAAGCTCTCACCACCTTCCATCTCTGAGTCCACTTCCTCTTCAATGCATTCCTGCTCTGCTTCTGTCTCTAGCAAAAATTCTTTCTTTCAATCTTTAAATTCAATTTCTACCCAATCATCTTTTTCTTTGAATTCATCTTCCTTCAGAAAAATATACAATAAAATTCATTTTATTATTTATTTTATATAATTTTAATAGGCTTATTCTAACTATTATTTTATTATTACACAATCCAGATTTTCTAGAAATTTAAAATAAGTTTTATTGTTTATTCTATATTATAATTATTATTTGACTAACCTACTATAATTTTTGAATTATAATAATAATGTAAAGTTTAAATTATTATTCTTATATTAAATTTGATTTAATATAATAAAATTTATTATTTTATATTATTCTAAATTTCTTTTAATAGGTTTCTTCTTCTTTATTTTGAATATAAAGTAATCTTGACAATTATTTGAGAGAGAGATAAACAAAAAGGGGGTTTTATTTTTGACAACAACTATAGACAATGGCATTTGGAGATGGGCCAATGGTAGAAAGGCACATAATCCACCTCTTCAAAAAATCACACAACCAGGGGCGGAGCTAGAAATTTTGGTTTAGGGGGGCCAAGTTGTGATGTTAATATATATTAATTAAGACAAATCTCTACACATGCACACACACATATAAATTAATTTACTAAGAGAATTTATTATCTTCTAAATTTTAATGAGTATACAAAAGTCATGTATTTCTTTTGTTAGACATGTACAAAAATTTATCATTTTTTACATAGTTTAATTTGTTAAACCTCTTAAATTATATGATTTTAATATAATTTATCTTTCTTTTAAGAGCACCATTGAAATTACTCAAAATTTAGGGGGGCCAACTTCAATTTTTACATGCTACATCTTTTAAAATGTAAATAATATAAATACTATAAAATAATTTTTTAAAATTTTGAGGGGGCCTTGGCCCCCTCACCCTTGTGTGTGGCTCCGCCACTGCGCACAACGGCAATCAGGCAAGTAAACCTTCTTCTTTGGTTTTTTTTTTTACTCTTCCCCTTCATCCTATTCTCAAATTCTCCAAATTTTATTAAGTTCTAAGTTCTTTCAATGTCACCAACTAGATCAAGCTCTAAAATTGCAACTTTTTGTCAATTATACGGAAAAAGTTAGTAAAACTAACATTTTTCCAAGAGAACAAAAATTGGGACCAAATTAATTATTTGTCAATTATAGTTGTAATCCTATGATAAGTGAATACTTCATTAAAAATAAAGTGAGTGAGCAAAATAAATAAATAAAGTGAGTGAAACTACTTGAGTACACAAGATAACGGGAAGTGTACATGGGGCATAGCTACAAACAGGACAAAAAAAAAAAAAAAAAAAAAAAAGACTTTGGGAAAAAGAGGAAATAAAAACTACTACAAAGGATTAATGTAAAACTGGAGAATCTAGATACTTCAAAAGAAAAGTGAGAGAGGACATTGGAGACAAAGTCTCATATAAGGAGACTTTTAAAAGTCTCCTTAGTCCCTCCCCGCGAGGGGGCTATACCATAACTGAAGACGTCAATAATCATAAGAAGTGTTTCCAACTTATCCTTGAACAATCACTTCCTCAAGATCCTCAATACTACCCATGATGCCAGTTAGAGTAAGAGTTCTCACTCATGTTTCTCCACTCCCTCTGGAATTATTTTTGAAAAAAAGAAAATTCTGAATCAATATTATTAATGATTATATTTTATTGAGTAAAAAAAGTTTAAACTTTTGGATTGGAAGATATATATTTTCCTTTTCCATAATACTAAATCATTTTGATAGAGTAAAATTAAAAGTACTATTTTTGTGTCAAATTATTTGATTTCACACTTTTTTAAGTAATATATTTCTCTCACCATCATAATCATCTCATCATTATTTTTTTTTTTTGGGTTTGAAATTAGGCATGATGGTTAGGATAAGAAAACATAATTTTGTTTCTATAAGAGAATTTAGGATATTTTCTAGCTCTAAAATCGAGGGAGCTTGTTAAAAATTTAATATAGAAATTATTATAGATGATTTTCAAGATTTAAAAGGATTTTGATTTACATCTTAATATATGATTAATTTAAGATATATATATATATATATATATGATAAATGCTACTTTTATCTTTTTCATGTATTAATTTAGTATTGAATCTTTCATTCTTAAACGGTGATTTGTTTTTTTATACCTTATCCCCTCCCAAAAAAAATTCAGGCTTTTTGTCACTGTTTAATATCTTAATATATTCCCAATATATTCTAACATGTGTTATCTTTTTGGCGTAAATGCACATTTAGTCCCTACATTTTGACTTTTTTCCATTTTAGTCTTTACATTTTATTTTTACCACTTTTAGTCCCTAAACCAATTAACGCCCTTTATTTTAGTCATTGAAACCCTATTCCGTCACCAATTAATGGGGAAACTGACGGGATAAATAAAATAATAATAAAAATTCACTGTAGCACTGACACGTCAGCATATAAATTTAAAAAATTAATTTATTATTTTTAACTAAATAAAAAAAAAAACAGAATTAAAAATCAAAATTCAAACCTTGCCCAGAATAAAAACATGTGTTCTTTTGTTAATCATGTTTTTCCCAGCAAACCTTGCCCAGAAATAAGCAGATCCTCATTTATACTATTTTCCCTCTCTCAAACAAATAAGCAGATCCTCATTTATATAATACACCAAACCCCAAACACAGAACAAAAACCCATCACCATCCACGGCCAAAAACCTATCACCAAAACCACACCCATGGCCAAACACTACAATCACAGCCACAGTGAGAATCAAACACGAACCAAACGTACGATCTTAAAAGCCATCACGCTGATCTCAAACGCCACCACACTGATCTCATACGACATCACGCCCACGACCCACGGCCATCGGTGACCCAAAATCAAGATCAAAGCCACGACCCACAACCCAGTAACACCGCACCGTGATCCAGAACAACATCAGACCATCGGACCCAAAACCCACCACCACCCACCCACCCACCCACCCCGTTCTCAACCCCAACCAAAACTCACCACCCCGATCTCAACCCCATCAAAACTATTGCTAAGCACCACCGATACCCACCAAATCACAAACCATACCCATTCACCACCACCGGTCCACCACAAAACCATACCCATCCAAACCATACCCGATCTCTACTTGCGATGTTTGGCTTCATCTGTTGGTATCTGACCCGATCTTTATCAACGATTCATTTTCTCTCTCTCACAATTCAACCAATCTAGATTTTTTGTATTTGTTAGATTTATGGGTTTGAAGGTTAAGGTTTACTTTGTTGGAGATCGGTTTGGTTGTTGGGTTTATGGGTTTGGTTGTTTTATTGGAGATTTGGGTTTGGTTCTTTGTTGGAGATTGATTTTACAAGAGATCTGTATTTTTGTGATTGTTGGGTTTTGTTCTCATGTTGTGTGGTTGCTAAGAAAATGTAAGGAGGGAAACAAAAATATTGATTTTTTAAATTTCTGGGCAAGGTTTGCTAGGAAGAACATGATTAACAAAAGAACACATGTTTTTATTCTGGGCAAGGTTTGAACATGATTTTTTAATTCTGTTTTTATTTTTTTTATTTAGTTAAAATTAATAAATTAATTTTTTAAATTTATATGTTGACGTGTCAGTGCTACAATGAATTTTTATTATTATTTTATTTATCCCGTCAGTTTCCCCGTTAATTGGTGACGGAATAGGGCTTCAAGGACTAAAATAAAGGACGTTAATTGGTTTAGGAACTAAAAGTGGTAAAAATAAAATGTAGGGACTAAAATGGAAAAAAGTCAAAATGTAAGGACTAAAAATGCATTTACGCCTATCTTTTTTGAATGCTAATAGGAAAATTGTAGTATTCAACGGTACACAAGTGTTATCTTATAAGTTGTTTGAATATTACTAGGAAGTCTGGGAGCAAACAATGGAGGCTTTTAGATTTCCTCTGGATTGGAGAAGCAAAAAATAAAAAGAGAAGAAAACCCCAGATATGCAATCATCCATACACATGCAATGGCCCCATCTGCAACCATGGTGTCGGCTTGACTGGTCTTGGTGGAACATTTGTCACCATCATTTTCCAGCACCATCTTTGTCTATACAACCAAACTTGTCCTTCCCTTTTATTTTTAACAAAGCATGCTTCATTTCTAATTATAGATTCTTTCATTTTAATTTTTTAATTTTTTTTTTATTTTATATTTGTATTGGTTTGGATTTCATGACCATTAGTTACGAGTTTATCCACAATATTCCAATGCCAAACTGACAAGAGCGTATCATTCAAATTATTTATAGGATTTTAACTCATTTTTCTTTTACAATTATAAAGTTTGGTTCAAAATAGTAAAACTATCTGATTGTATAGTGTTTATTTATTGAGAGAATATTAGGGGCTGTTTGGATTTTGGTGTTTCCATCACTCATCACTCTGTTTTCATCATCACTCTATTTTCATCACTCATCACTCAAAAATGGTGGGACCCACGCAGAGAAAGGCTGTATAGATTTGTTTTCAAGTTTTGTTTCCATCACTCAATTCTCTGATTTTTGAGTAATGAGTTAGCAAAATTGGAAACAAGTTTTGGGTGTTTTTGAGTTATGGAAATTGAGTTATGATGATATTTTTGTAAATACACACACATTAAGGGACCCATGGTCAAAACACTTCTCAGGTCCAGCCGCAACTTTTGACTTTTAAGTTTTTTAAGTTTTAAAAATGGGTCCCACATTTTTAAGTTTTTGAAGTTGAAAAACATAACTGAGTTAGGTGCCAAACTAGGTATTGGAGATATTTAGGGATTATAGAGTGATAGGAAATGAGTTATAGAGTGATGAATGATGAGTGATGATATTTGAGTGATAAGTGATGAGTAACCATTTTTTTTTTCACCTAAACAGGCCTTAGATACTACAATTTACAAGTTACAACAACTCTCATCACTCCTTCTGTGTCTGATGTGGAAAATAATTCTTTGTGTAGTATCCCTTCTGATCAAGAGATTAAGGATGTGGTTTTCAGTTTTGGCTCTTACAAAGCCCCTGACCCTGATGGCATGTTTGCCATTTTTTACAAAACTTATTGGAACACTATTGGTAGGGAAGTTATTGACTCTGTTAAAGCTTTTTTTTTGCTGATGGCCATATGTTAAAGGAGATGAATCACACTTTATCCCTAAAATCCCAAACCATGCACAGTCAAGCAATTTCGCCCCATTAATCTATGTAACATATCCTACAAGACAATCTCCAAGTCCTTGCCAATAGACTTAAATCCCTTCTCCCTAACCTTGTATCTCCTTGGCAAGCTACGTCTATGCCTAGTAGAAACATACAAGACAACTCCATCATTGCCCATGAGATCTTCTACACAATGCACCCAAAAAAAAAAAATCTGGCTCTAAGGGATTTGTTGCCCTTAAATTAGATATGGAGAAAGCTTTTGACAAAGTAGAGTGGCCTTTCCTCTTATCCATTTTCAAACATTTTCGGTTTTATGACAAATAGATCCACCTCATCAATCAATGTATATCAACACCAACCTTCTCAATCCTTATCAACGGATCACCTACTGGTTTTTTTAACTCCAATCGCGACCTTTGACAAGGTGACTCACTATCACCCTTCCTTTTTACTATGGCAACTAATGTTTTGTCTAGGCTTATTTTGTAGAAAGAATCAAATGGGCTCCTCAAGGGCATTAAGGTTGCAAGGAATTGTCCCTCAATATCCCATCTTATGTTTGCCGATGATCTGTTTATTTTTTCTAGAGCTCTCCCATCAGATATTGAAGCTATCCAAGATTGTCTCAACCAATTCCATGAATGGCTGAGTCTTTTGATCAATACCACCAAATCTACCATCTCCTTTAGCACCAACGTTCAACAGCTAGCCAAAGCTAAAATCTGCAATCAAATAGGGCTTAAACTATTGGATCCAAATTCCAGGTATCTTGGCTTGCACTTCCACATCAAGCATAGGAACCAGTCTCCTTTCAACACTGTCATCAATAAAATTAATAGTCGAATCACTGGCTGGAAGGCTAAAGTTCTATCTCAAGCCACTCGCTCCACCCTCATTAGATCAGTCCTTACATCCATTCCAACCTATTGGATGTCCTCTTTCCAACTGCCTAAGAACACTTGTGCCCAAATTGATGCAAAGCTTCATGATTTCTTCTGGGGGTTCTCTGATTCCAATCGCCGCTTATATCCAAAAGCTTGGGACTTCATTTGTAAGCTTAAATCTTCTGGTGGCCTCGGTTTCAGAAGAGCCCATGATCTTAACAAGGCTCTTGTTTCCAAGTTAGGTTGGTTAATTGCTTCAAATGCTGATAAACCTTGGGCAAGCCTTCTTCGATCTAAATATTTAAGAGGTTGTAGCTTGCTAAATGCCTTTGCCAAAACCAATTCGTCCCCTCTTTGGCATGGTATCATCAAGTTTGTCCCCCTCTTAAAATTGGGCCACTATCACCTTATTAGCTCAGGGAATTCTATCAACATTTGGAACGATCCACGGATACCTTCTCTCTAAGGTTTCATCCCCCCGCGTCCTCCAACCCCATAGGACATCTAGTTGGTTGTCGAGCTTATCATCCCAAGTACCAGGCTATGGAACTGTGACCTACTCCATGCTCTTTTTGACTAGCAGACTGCCTCCTCCATCCAACAAATCCATCTCTTTGCCTCCCTAACTGAAGATATTGCAATTTGGGCAAAGAATCCAAGCGGTAAATTCTCAATTAAATCGGCTTACTTAGCTTACCAAGAAGCAAGATTCACTCCATCTGGTCCTCTTTCCAAAAAAGACTAGTCCAAGCTGTGGGCTTTAAAGATTAATGAGCAGTTTAAGCTCTTTTTATGGAAAATTGCCTGGGATTCCTTACCCATAAGAGAATTCCTTTGTTGTAGAATCCATGATATGGACTCAATATGCCCTCATTGCCATGGTTCCCAAGAATCCATTGTCCATGTATTTTTTGAATGTCCCTTTGCCAACATCATATGGAGACACCTATCCCACCCCCTCACATCGGCAATATGCCTCCAAGATCGGCTCCTAAATGGATTCAACTGATCCTTAACCCATACACACATCTTGATCCAAACCCTTAGGACGCCCACACCTTTACTCTCTTGGCTACTATAACATGTGATCTAATTTGGTGGAGTCACAACAAACTGTTTTTTGATAGCTCACTACCAACCTCCCCTATTGACATTGCTGCTGATATTAACAGAAGTTTCTATGCCCATTCTAACACTTGGAAATTGAAGATGCAGCCCACCACCTCCGCTTTGGAACCTCCTCCTTTTAGTTAGGTTAAATTCAATTTTGACGCTGCCATCACCCTGAGTGCTTCCTTTCCCTCTGTAGTTTGTCGTGACTCTAATAGGCTTATTATCTCAATCTTCACAGCTAAAGAATCTGTCTCCTCCCCCGCCTGGGCCGAAGCTAAAGTAGCCCTTCTTGCTGTTTCTTCAACAGATAACCTCCAGCTCCCATCTGTCATTTTTGAAGGTGATGCAAAGATTGTAATTGACTCAATTAAAGCTCCTAGTTCCACTCCTTTTTGGGACCTTAGATCAATCATCTTTGATATTCAGCCCCTCCTTCCCTTCTTTTCTCAAGTTGTATTTAATTTTTGTCATAAAGCCTCTAATGGCCTAGCCCATTCTATTGCTTTTTGGGCATCTTTTTATTCAACTTAGGGACCCCAACCCATCTCGTCCATCCCTTCTTGGGTTCTTTGTGAGGATTCTGATGGGCAAGTTCCCCCTATGTTGTCTTTGCCCACTTTTGGGCTTCCTATTCAATAATATTTTACTTACAAAATAAAAAATATAAAAATATAAAATATAAAAAACACCTATCATACGATATACAGACACCATTTAATCATTTAAATATTACAATGATACCAAAAGCCTTGTAGTTAAATTGACACCTCCCCATGTACAAAGTGCTTGGGGATCTAGGGAGAAAGGATTTGAACTACTGAAGTAGTAGCATTTTATAATTATTTCTCCCAAAAAAAAAAAAAAAAAAAAAAACTACAATGATGGTGTAAGCTGTAAAGCACAAGATCCATTATTTTAAAGTTTAAAAGTGCGGTTTTTGTTTTTCCCTACTAACTTAATTATATTCAAATATCAAAATGTTGGAATGGAATGTAATTATTTATTTACAAGATTAATTATTGTTGTTTTTTTTTAAGAAAAAAAAAAAAAAACATAATATGCACATGATTATTGACTGAAGTCTTTGTATTGTATGTTTCTTTAGTTCACTTTTTAGTTCTTACTAACATTTTCGGCTTTGTCTGTTGGTCTATAAAATTATATGAACATTTTTTTTTAATATAAAATCATACAATTAAACATAGTTCATAAAATAAAATTATATAAACACAAACTTGGTATAAGAGTAATAAAGTATGACTCTTATTTTATCGTTTTGCCAACACATCCTAATTTCGAGCTGGTAGGGATGTGGACGTGGGCCACGCAGCCTCTTTAGGACCCACAATGCAAAAAATAAAATAAATAAAAACTAGCGCCACAGGTGTGGTGAGTCATCGTCAAAATCGAAAAGACACCAAGGCCTTTGGCCAAGATAAAGCATATTCCTATTCGGCATGTGTGCCTAGATCCCAAGGAATAAAACGATTGTGTCTTATTATTATTTTAATTGCTTTAGCTCTACCTGTTGATTTATTTTTGTTGGTGTTTTGTTGAGGTATGCATAGTTTTGAAATTCAGACCGGACTAACTGCGAACCTCTCAATTTTGTGGTTTTTTTAACTTTAAGAACCGCTCTATGAAAAAAAGCAGGGCCTTATGCGAACCGCAATCGGACCTCACGACTCTAAGAACCGTGAATGGTTCTTGCGGTTCTCACAAGTCCCTTTTTTCTTAAAAAAAAAAAAAATTAAAGCCTTAAACGGTATCGCACCAGAATATACCTATATTTTGGTCAAGAAAAAAAAAATTTGCTGGTAAAGAATTTGAATAAAAGTAAAAAGAAATCGGGAAAGAGATGTTAGAAATACTGAATAAGTGTATTGTATTTCTCAAAATAATAGAATATACATGAGTGTCTTTATATAAGAGGCAGATATGTGTAGTACAAGTAAGAGTGCTATACAAGTAAACAAGGTCGGCTTAAAGCCCACAACCCAATACACATTAACAACCCCCCTCAAACTCAAGGTGGATGTGAGACCAACTTGAGGTTGTCAACCAAAGCACAGTAACGTCCCTTAGGATGTGACTAGGTGACGATATCTGCAAGTTGATCTTTAGAAGAAACCGTGAATAGCTTAAGAGCACCATGGACAAGATGATAACAGATAAAATGATAATTGATCTCGATGTGTTTAGTCTATTCATGGAAGACATCACTGTGAGCAATATGAATGCCACTTTGGTTGTCACAATAAAAAGGAGTAGCAGATGATGTGGACACACCTAAGTCCTTAAGAAGCCATTGTAGCCAAAGGAGCTCAAATGTGGTATCAACAGGGCACGATATTCTGCTTCAATACTGAAGCGGGCCACATGGGTTTGTTTCTTGCTTCGTCCAAAAATCAGAGAAGAACCAAGAAGAAAACAATAACCAGTAGTGGACCTGCAATCAGTGGGATCTCCTGCCCAATTAGCATTAGAGAATGCACGGAGAACAAGAGGAGATTGAGCTGAGTAGAAAAGGCCACAGAAGAGAGTGCCCTTCAAGTATCAAAGAATGTGTAAAACAGCAGTATAGTGAGTCGATCGTGGAGCAGACAGATACTAGCTCACCTGGTAAACAACATAGGAAATGTCTGGACGAGTGACAGTGAGATAATCTAGGCTGCCGACCAATTGTCAGTAAAGAGAGGGCTTAGACAATGGTCCCCCCCCCCCCCTCTGAGGGAGCCAAATGCACATTAAGTTCAACCGGAGTGTCAACTGTCTTGCTATTAGTGAGTCCAGCTTGAGACAAAAGTTCAGAAGTATACTTGGCTTGAGTAATATAAAGTTCATCTGTGGAATGAGTGATTTCAAAACCCTAGAAATGCTGAGATGTCCAAGATCTTTCATCTCAAACTGCTGACTGAGAAAATCCTTGAGGTCTTGAATGCCACTGAGGTCATCACCAGTTATGATCATATCATCTACATATAAGAGAAGCAAAATGGTGTCTTTGTCAGTGCGATGAAGAAATAAGGCAAAATCATAAGGACTAGCAGCGTAACCTAAGTAAAAGATGGTGGAGCTGAACTTGGCAAATCAAGCTCTTGGAGCTTGTTTAAGGCCATAAAGAGCATGTCAAAGGTGACAAAACTTGTTTGATTAAACAGAGAGACCAGGAGGAGGTTGCATATAAACTTCTTCACTTAAATCCCTATTAAGGAAGACATTTTTTACATCCATTTGAAAAAGGTTCCATTTACTAGCAGCGGCAACAGCTAAGAGTTGAACAGATGAAATACGAACCGGAGCAAAGGTCTCTTCATAATTAATCTCATACTCCTGTGTAAAACTTTTTGCAACAAAACAAGCCTTATAGTGCTCAATGGACCCACCAGAGTAAGTCTTGATCTTATAAATCCACTTACAACCAATCACAGATTTCCCAAGGGGGAGAGTCACCAAATCCCAAGTATGGTTTTTAGATAATGCATCAAATTCCTCTTTCATTGCAATCTGCCATAAAAGGTCAGTGGAGGCCTCACGATAGGTGCGAGGCTCATGCAATGTAGCAAGGGTAGTAAAACAATGATAGTCAAGTAAATGTGCAGGAATGAATCTTACCCAAGTTGAGTGATGAGGTGGAATGTCTTGTGTAAGATCTTTAGGTGGAGCAGGAGCAAAGAACCCAAGCTTAGGGTTGGGTTGGCTCATCTTTCACCTGTTCATTAGAGGCTAATCTAGGAGAGGCATTAAAAATATTTGGTGGTTGGATAGAAAAGTCTATAGGAGGATTAGGAATAACTATAGAAGGAATATGTGGCTCATCTGAAAAAAGTTCCAAGACAGAGGAGGTAGATAGAGAGGCACGAAAGTGAGAGAGCTCGACAAAAGAATGATATTCCCAAAACACAACATTGTTGGAGATGCGAAGACGATGAGAAATAAGATCATAACACCGATACCCCTTTTGAGTTTTGTCATAACCAAGAAAACAATAAAGTCTAGACCGAGGCTCAAGTTTGTTATGCTTATGTGGTTGAAGAAGAACGAAACAAACAGGATCGAAGAGCAAAGGTGGTGATAGTCTGGAGGTGACCCAAAAAGGCGCTCATATGGAGCTTGATTTTCGATAACAGGACTTGAAATGCGATTAATAGCATGAACAACATGAAGAGAAGCTTCACCCCAAAAAGGAACAGGAACTTTGGCAGAGAGAAGGAGAGCATGAATGATGTCAAGAATATGACAAAATTTTTGTTCGGCTCTACCATTTTACTGAGAGGTACCTGGACAAGTTGGTTGATGAACAGTGCCATAGGAATGCAAAACAGCTTGGGAAGTATATTGAGTGTACTAAAGAGTATTATTAGATCAAAAAATTTTGATATGTTTGGAAAATTGAGTTTCAACCATTTTTGCAAAATTAGAATATACTTGTAATAATTCAGAAAGATTTTTCATATGAAAAATTCAGCTATAGCGAGAATAATCATCAACAAAGACAACAAAATATCAAGATCTACCAATATTATAGACAGAGGAAGGCCCCCAGACATTAAAATGAATTAGGTCAAAGATATTAGTGGACATTGATTCACTAGTATTGAAAGGCAAAGCTGGTTGTTTTCCTAACTGACGTGAAACACAATCAAAATTTGTTATGGACATTGAACCTAACAAACCTCTAGAAGCCAAGTGTTGTACCCGAGAGAAAGATGCGTGACCAAGTCGGGCATGCCAAAGTGTAAGGAAAGGAATAGAAGAAACTGCAGCAGTAACAGAAATAGGAGCAACAGATGGAAGACGAAGATTATCCATGGGAAACATACACCTAACTTTGGGACCGGTCTCAAGCTCCTGTCCTGTCCTTGGACCTTGCATAATACACCTAGAATAAGCAAAGGTAATACAATAACCCAACTCAACTAATTGGTCCACAGAAAATAAATTGTAAGAAATGTTAAGAACATTAAAGACCCCAAGAAACGAGAGGTTGGAGGTCGAGATAGAACCTATATTATGACGAAACATTGTGGAACCATTAGCTGTGCAAATATTAAGAAGGTGTGGTGTGGGATCAAGTTGAGAAAATAAGGATAAGTGAGGTGTTATGTGGTTGCAACAAGCACAATCCATAAGCAAAAAGAATGAGACATACCAGATAAACCTAAGAGAGAAGAGGAATAAGATGCATTACCAACCATACGAATGATATTAGCGATGATGTTTTTAAGGTCATCTATGGAAATAGTAAAAGAGATGGGAGCCATTGGTTGGACACTCTATATGTTAGCAATAGTAGTAGCAGAAATTGAAACAGCTAATTTGTTGCGATGATAGCAAGTCTCAATATAGTGGCCAAGACGTTTGCAAAAATTGCAAAAATGTTTCCTAGATTGTTAGCAACGATTATTGCAACAAAAAGAAGACCTGTCCTTATTCTTCATGTAGAAGCAAAATATGCAAAAATGAAATGTACGTGAAAAACTGGGCAAGGAGCACCTGGACTGCAAAAAAACTCAATCCTTGGAAAAGTCAATGATAAAACTGCCTCAAAGGTCAACAGTCAACCTTGTGGAAGTCAATGGTCAACCCTGAAAAAAAAAAATCAACTACCCGAACTTAAAGTCAACAGAGATGACATCAACAGATGATGCAAGCAAATGACGTCAGCAAGCTACGTGGCAGAATGACGTTAGCGGATGATGCAATAAGGGCTGACGTGGCAAAATGATGTTAGCAGGCTAGTTTTGGCGAGTGAAAGTGTGTGTGGGCGCGTGACTTATAAAGGTGGCGCATGAGAGCACGTGGAGGTATAACCGAGATGTGTAGTGGGCGCATGAGGCACATGACTTTCGACGCAGATTACTTTGGCGGCACGTAAGGACTCCATTGGCTGCGGGACTTCCACGAGTAAGTAGATTGGCGCAAGACGATCTTAGTGGTACTTGCAAAAATTAATCGGAGCAATGTTTGCGGCGGTGATCAGAAGAGCAGTGGTCTTTGCAGTATGGGACTCCTCAACGGTGGCGGCTGTAGGTTCGGAACCCATGGACGATGGCTAGGAGATGTCGGAGGTTCAACGGCGAGAGGCAGCGGCGACTGCTGTAACGGCAGAAGTGATGTTAAGAATTGAGTAACACCAATAAAGACAAGACTACCAAGAAAAGGTCAGAGCAGTGGCTCTAATACCATGTTAGAAATATTGAATAAGTGTATTGTATTTCTCAGAATAATAGAATATACATAAGTGCCTTTATAGAGGAGGCAGATGTGTGTAGTACAAGTAAGAGTGCTATAAAAGTAAACAACGTGGGCCTAAAGCCCACAACCTAATACACGTTAACAAGAGAAAAAATAAAATAGAGCTACGTTACCACCCACTATTTTATATCTTCTTAGGTTTGTTTCTTGTTTTAGCTAGATACTAGCTTCTCCTTCTCCTTCTTTTTCTTGTTCTTTCAGCTTCTACCTTCTAGAGCCGTTTTTGATTTCTTCTCTCTTCCTTTAATTTCATTCGCTTTTGTTTGTATTTCTTTTTTAGGTTTGTGAGCTAGTCACGTGAGCATTGGAAAATGGAAATTGGAAATTGGAAAGACAATTCTGAGACTTTGTTTCTTACAAAGTCTTGAGCCCCACATGATATGATGATGCACCATATCATCCTTTTTTGTCCACTTGCGTCAGTACAAATTAATGCTTGTAAGTTTCTTTTTATAAAAAAGTGGTTATTATTATTATTATTATCATTGGGTAGATATTTCATATTTGGGCCTGCGATGGATATATTAGACATAGTTAAAATATGGATTTATAGTTTTAATTGGACTATTTTAGTTAATTTTTCTATTTTGTACTAATTTAATACATTTATTTATATTTTAAATAATTATTAAACTAATTATAACGTCATTGTGGTTCGACCTTGATCTAACCTCAAAAATCTTGAACCTCTCTCTTGCAGATATTGCCTTTTCTAATGCCATATATGGGTCAAATAATGTGTAGTAGAAAATCTAATTGCATTTCAAAACTTAGAGAAAATCTAATTAGATTCAATTGGATTCTAAATTTTGCGCCATGTGTCCTATTGTATTTTTAATTTTTGTGCCAAGTGAATTATTAAGTATAAAAGTGAAAGAGTCCAAATCCAATTAGATTTTAAATTAGATTTCAATTGGAGTCCAGTTATCTGCCACATGTCCATTTTAATTTTTTAATTTTGTGCCAGCTGAATTATTGGGTACAAAAATTGAAGAGTCTAAATATAATTAAATTCTAAATTATATATATATATATATAATATATAAATATATATAGATATATATATATTTATATATAATGAGAAACCATTACATATTTTAGAAATGTATGGTTTAAAAAATGTGTAAGCTAAATATCTTTGTTGAAAACACCATAATAAGAAATTTTAGTTTCAAATGTGAGGTATACCATGTATATGCCTTACTAAAAAATAGATAGGCTAATTTATTGTAAAAAAAAAATGAAAAGTTTACGGATACTCTAAGGGCATTGGTTTAGGAAATATTTATAAAAACTTTTTATGGAAAAAGAAAAAAAATAATTAAATTATTTTGACAACTTTTTATATTTATCATAAAAGTGGTACTAAAACTTTCTTAAATTGGCCTATTAATAAATGCTCTAAGCACGCCTATTAATCGGACCAAAAGGAAAAAAATAATAATAAAGTAGCCTCTTCTATTATTTTTGCACAATGAATTCAATTCTCAGTTAGCAATTAACTTTGTACTCAAGTAACTTCTTGGACCATTGCGCACCCTTGCCGTAATAGTCACTTTATAATATAAGTGTTTGTGAGGTGTGGAGGGCAAACAGGGGCGGAGGGAAGGGGGCGGGGGAATTGCCCCCTGACCTCCCCAAAAATTGTCAGGTAATATTACTATTCGTAAGGATTGAGATTAGGTGCAATTGCACCATGCAATTAACCTCAATCCTTCACAAAATTTTTTACATTTTTAGCTTTTTAACTCTAACAGTTTACTTCCTTTTAATTTTTGTTTTTTAATTTAAAGGTTGAGGTTGAAAGTTGCTTTAATCTCAACCCTTCATTACAATTACATTAGGTAAAATACCCTAAGGATTGCACTGAATCTCAATCTCTATTCGTAGTTACAAAATACAAGGACTTATTTAACTCCTTAACAAGGAGGACAATCAACTTTTTTACATACATATTGTACTGTGTATTAGTTTGTCACAGGAATATCTGAAAGTCCCTATAAATTTTAAATAAGATGCTCCCTTCGTCGATCTCAAATATGTTAATATATGAAGTTGGTGGACCGTTTATATATCTATACCACGCATTTTGATTGGACAAGAAGTATTTTCGTGGAGACCAAATGGAGGGTGGGGCATGCAAGTCTCAACAAACGACACACACATAACACAGACAATAGACATGCTGCACCTGCATGCTTAGTTTATGTCATTACAATTTGGACTAATTTTTCTTAAACCACTTGGTAAAGAGGTTTTAGTGGACACAGCTCGATCGGGTGGTTCAATTGGGTTTTGGCACTGTTTATTAGCTTGGACCTAGGATTTAAAGCTAGGGGCCGAAGATAAGCGAAAAAAAAATTCAAAAAAAATTCACAATTGCATCCATATATGTTGAATTTAAATCTTTTCTTTTGAAAAAAAAAAAAATCAAATTTTGTAGTTGATTTTCTCATGATCTACAAATAAAATAAAAAATTATATTTATTATCTCACAAAAGGACTAATCAAACATTGAAAATTTTATTTTGATAAATTTGTGTCACATATATTATATTATTTATTTCATTTTGTTTCTTTATCTTCTTCTTCTTCTTCTTTTGTTTTTTTTTTTTCTTTGTCATTTTGTCTCTTTATCTTTGTCACCCATTGCCCCAAAACTCACCAGTACCCCCATGACTAATTTATAATGCATTATATGTCCTTTTATCTCCTTATTTCTCTTTATCTCCGCTGTTGATACCGTATTTTGTCTGCCCTCGATTTGCATGCCGAACCCCGAAAAATCCAAAAATATTATTTTCTCTCCATGAGGCTGTGGGAACATCCAGAATGATGTGGCACAATCCGTTCAGACACCAGAGCACTCAAAGTGCCTTTTTCAGCCAAAACACCCTTAATGGGCCCAAAAACCCTAATTTTGGTCCGGTCGTCAAAACGGGTTGAAACTAACGCCATTGCGAAGATAATCAAATTCTCATTCCAACAACTATTCATGGATCGAAATTGGAGTTGGAAAGGCCAAGATATCGTGAAAACCGGGTTAACGCATCGATTGATGCGCCACTAACTTCCCAGAACCATAACTTTTGATCCGACCGTTGGATTTTCAAGTTCCATACCTTTTCAAAATTAGGAAGTCAAGATATTTCCAAGGGTGTCAAGATCAACCTGATCAGAGGAAGTTGAGGCTAGTAGCCCTTGAAGGGCCGCTGCCTCGAGAAGTGTGTCAGGGCTATAAATAGCCCCGGGCACCTGTTAGACCAAAAAAAAGGAGGTCTCCCAAGGTTCTGCTCTCTACCTAGATGTTTTCTACACATTTTTTCTCTCTTCCAAACACAAAAAACACACGAAAAATACATCAAAGCCTCTTGATTCTTCCCTCTTCACCAAGAATACAAGGTAGTGTTCTTGTACCCAATCTTCTTCTCCTTGGTTCTATATCTTGGATTTGGGGTTTAGAGGTGTGGACGTAGCTTTTTAGCTACTATCCATACCCCTAACTTTCTAAATCCTTCTCTAGCATTTATCTTGCTTTTTTTGCCTTAATATCATGTTTTATGGCTTTCCTTGACATGTTTGTTGCTTTATCTTGTTTCTAGCATGTTTTTAGCTTAGATCCATGTTCTTCCAAGCTTGTTCACATGTTATTTGTCTCGATCTTCATGGTTTATGCTTTATGCCATGTGTTTGTGCCTAGATTTATCTTTCCATGTGTTGTTTGGCTAGATCTGCATGTTTCTATGCTTGTTCACATGCTTTTCTATCTCGATCTACATGTTTTATGCTTTATGCCATGTTTTCCCATGCTTTGTTCCTCTTTTTGCTCTTTGTTGATGTTAGGGTTACATGCTCACATGCTTGTATGATGGTTTTGGCTATGCCTTGCTTGGATCTATGTGTTTATGCCTATGCTTCCATGCTATAGGGTTAGATCCTTGACTTCACATGCTTATATGCTTGGATTCATGTTCTTCCATGTTTATGTGCAAGGATCTACATGTTTACATGCATGTTTCTATGCCTATATGTCTAGATTCATGTTTTCACATGCCTACATGCTTGGATCTATGTTCTCTACATGCTTTATACTATCTTCCATGTGCTTGTGCGCTCCTTGCCATGTTTGTGTGCTTAGGCCTAGGCTATGTTTGTCATGCTATGTGCTATTGTAGCCCTTTTGTCACTTTTGTCTCTCTTTCTTGGGTTTTGGCCTATTGGTTCGAATTTGATCTTGACCTTATGGTCTTGGTCATCATCCGTACACCTTGGCCCATATCAAAGGGTTTGAATCATCCTATTTGCATATCTATGCTTGCTTGCTTATATGCTTTATGCTTGTGTTAGCCTCTCTAGTTCTAGGCTTTGCCATGCTTAACGCCTTTAGTGAGTTTGTGGTTGTGTGGTTACATTCAACGCCCATGATGCCGGATTGTTTCGTGCATACCTTTCCCCTTTTCCACTCCGTGCGATGACATGCTTGCCATGCTTGTTTGCGCCACCCGTTGGCTTTCTATGCATCTTTACACGTTATAGGCCAAGAATGTATTGACCCCTTAGGTAAATTAACCAATTAATTAGCTAAGTCAATTAATTAAGTCAATTTAACATGCAATACGCGTGGTAGCTCAAATAAATCACTAAATAACTAAATGTAGCAGAAATTAAATTTGACACAGGTGATTTGTTTACGAATGGGGAAAATCACTAAGATAAAACCCCACTGGTGAATTTAAGGTTACAACTCCCGAGAATCCACTATTATCAAAACAAGCGATTACAAGTAAAGGAATCCCAGTACCTTATACCAACCTACAGTTGAACCCTTACCCCAATACATAATTGGACTTGTAATATAATGACAATCTTTCCTTTCAATGCACGACTCTCAGTACATGACTAACCAATCGATGCGCGGATCCTAGTATGTTGCTTACTCTTTTGCACGAATCCCAGTATGTGACTAACACACCAACTTGAGAAAGATGTTGGCTGCAAAGTTCTTCAGTTTATCCACACGATGAAGATCAAGAAGCTCCTTAGTTACAAAACCCTACGACGTACAAAGGCAACAGCTTCTTCAAGAGAGAAAGATGAACTGGGGCAAATTGTCTTCGATCACAATTTGAGTGAATAATCACTTTGCATTAAGCTGCATCACGTTTGACGGCCCTTAAAATAATCCTTATATATGTCTAGGGTTGTGAGAAAAGAAACCTTACACAAATAGCTTGGATATGCGTGAAAAGTATATCTGGAAATCTGAATTTCATAATTCTCAATAGATAGGTTATCTGTCGAGTTGCTATCAAGCATCGGGATAAAATTCCCTTTCAAACCTTGATAGATACAATCTTTCAAACCTTGATAGATACAATCTGTCAAGCTTTAAAATACAACACTTCTTTACTTGTTTCTTGAACAGATTTGCATGGCTTTAACTCTTGACTTAAACAATATGTTGCTTGAAGACTTAAACCATCCTAGATCTACCAAATTAAAGTAAAGTGCGTTTTTGTTAAAGGATTAGTCAATTCTAAATGACATATGTTCATAACAAGTTCCACATATGTTCTAACAATCTCCCCCTTTGGCAATCCGTGACAAAATCACAACAAAAAAATAAAATATGAGAGAAATCATAAATCACTCAACTCATACTCACTTGTTGAATACAATAAAATCTAATCCTAACATAAACTCTTGAAAAACTTTGCAAGAAGAGAGTTTATGGCATGATAGATTTTGACAACCTGTATTTCTGAAACACTTTAAACAAAACTCATCAAGGCATCTTAGTGTGAAACAAAAATAAAAGATTGCATACATAAGAAACATGTGTATAAAGAAAAGAAAAAAAAAAAAAAAAAAAAAAAAAAAAAGCAACACATGAAAAGATAGGTGAAAGTGACAACAACATCATCAAATATATATATATATATATATATCAAAGATAAATACAATGTTTGCTATCACTAAGTGATCACAAGACCGATGTACAAAAGGATAATGTATCTAAAAGAGAAAGAAAAGAAAAGATATATAAATCCTCACTACATCCCTTAAGAAAAAAACACTCCCCCTAACAAAAACGTCCTATGCTAACTCTCCCCCTAAGTACATGACTGCTCTTATACCCAAAACTACTTCCCCTTTTTGTCACGAATGACAAAGGGCAAGTCACTGAAAAGCAGTCATCTACTTATCACCAGAAGAGCTAGCATCCTCATCCTCATCATCATCATCATCATCATCACCGGATCCATCATCGTCGTCCTCGTCCTCTGAAGCTTGTGGAGATGGAGAGGGAGAAGCAACGAAGCCACCAGGGCGAGCCTGATGTGGTGCAATACAACCCACACGAGTTGTCACCTGACTCATCTCATCAGTGAGTATCCATGCGCTAAAGCTATGCCATGATTGCCTCAAAAGTCACACCACTCGTTAAAGAAGAAGGAATGGAGGTGGATGGAGTGAAGGAGGCTGGAGGAATCGCCATCTTGGTCGTTGGCTGCTTTGGTCGAAGCTGGGCCTCACTCCTTCTAACGGACGCCATGCTCAAGGCACCCATGAAGGAGAAGTGAGTAGACTCGGGATACAAGACAAAGGAGTGGCGAATGATCCTTGTGATAGCAGAAGGAAAGATAAGCTTATCACAGCTCGCCGTATCCTTATAGACATCTATAAGGGAGAGAATGAAATGAGAGGGAAAGTCAAGCAAAAAAGCACAATCAACATATAGTACCAGAATATGGAAAGAAAAGGTACGTATGCATGAACAATGCATGAGCGTGTGACGAGCAACAAAAATTGCATCATGGGCTCAGCTTAATCCAATCCTAACGGCACACAAGGTTCCAATATAGAAACACACATATAATGCATGAAACATTGTTAAAATGCAAATGTAATGCAATGCATGAGCATATAACATCATATAAGCAAAACCCAACCCAAAAATTTCACGAAAAACTCATCAATTTTCAAAAACCCCAAAAAAAAACACAAAACCTAAAACCTAGGTCTAAATGCATGAAATGCATGAAGAATGAGGGATTATAGAAGCTTACCAAAGGGAAAAAAGCAAGGATTAGGCTGAAATCCAAGTGGGTTTAAGGTTTAGAGAGAAAAGATAGAGTTTGGGAGGTGAAAAGACAATTTCTGTCGAGAGAGAACGAGAGAAATGAGATCAGATTTCACGCTGGATCTATTTAAAGAAAACGCATCTCGATGGATCGAGGATCTATTGAGATTCTGTCGAGCACTAATTCTCGACAGATAAATCTGTCGAGGTGTTGTCGAGAATCTGTTGACGGCAAAAATACCTCGATGTATCGAGAAGCTGTCGAGAAGCTATCGGCCAGACAGAAACTTTCTCGATGGATTGAGAATCTGTTGAGAAGCTATCGAGATAAATTCCAGAAAGCTTCGATGGATCGAAGATGTGTTAAGATCTGTTGAGAAAAAGAAGTCCAAGGGTTTCGATAGATAGTTATCTGTTGAGAGCTGTCAAGAAGTTGTCGAGCTTGATAAAATAGATTTTTCAAGAAGGAGAAAAATACAGAAATGAATGCAATCAAGCAAGCTACTCAACCAAAGATCCAAACAACATTTTAAGCTTTCAAAAACATCTCTCAACAAGAAAAATGTAAAGCATTTAAGATCCAAACACACACACACACACAAAACAAGTCTAACCAATTTTATATTTCAAAAACAAGTTAAGACAGTTTAGAGAGCATACATTAATACATGTATCCCTTATAATGGCCAAATCACATTGTACCTACACATGTATCAAAAGTAGCAAAGAATTTTGCATGTTGTGTGTGAAAACATCGCAAGATTACATAAATGTCTCACGTTATGACGATTTGAGATATGAGAAAATCAATTTAAATCACACACAATCATAACTGTTTGATAGGGATTATCACCTTCGAGGTACATCATATAACTCCAACATCTCCTAGAAACATGCTTGCAACCATATTTAAAAGCATTTTGATTCTTTTTGCTTTTGATTTTCTTTGCATATATTTTCTTTTGAGCATATCATGCATGGGCATATAAGAGAGAGAAGAAATACCAATTATTTTAAGTCAACAACATCACAATTTTGTTATGCCGAAACATACAGATGTTATACATGATTAAAGAGCTTTAGTGGTGAGATGGTTATTTATGCCTTTCTCTTAGGATTTTTTAGTCATTCACATAAAAAAGAGTGATACGAGTGTTAAGTACAAGAGATTACTTAATCTTACTCATCACAAACAGGAGCCATAAAGCTCACTTACTTAGTTGTGCATTGAAATGCTCATCTAAGCTACAAAAGATACAAAGTTTAGAAAACTTTGTTTCAATGGCCATCCAAGGTACACAAGTACCATTGTACACAAAACACACACTGTTTTTGTATTTTTCTGATTTTTCAATTTCTTTTTTAATTTTTATATAAAACAAAATAAGGCAAAATCTGGAAAACAAAAAAAACAAAAAAAACAAAACAAAAAACAAAAACAAAAACAAAAACATGTTAAAATAAAGTATAGCATAAAACTAGACTGACTTAAAAACAAGAAAGCAAAACACACAAAGTAATGCATAAAAAAAAAGGGGGAGAGAGAAAAAGTGACTAAATCACTTTGAGCATTTTTCCTTCCACACTTTGGAAGAACCTTTCCATTTGGCGAACCATTGATTCGGCGGTGAGGGGGAAGAATCGAAACCGTTCAAGTTCGAAAGGAACATAAAGGCCTTAAGAAGATCTCTAAGAGGAGCAAAAGAGGATGAAAACTGATTTTGGTTTCTAGATGAGATCATACTGTTGCTTTTGTTTAGACTTTTGGTTATTACCCTTCTTAGTCCTAGGGTTTTTAGTCTCTTTCTTTTCAAGTTTAGGGGGTGCTTTTAAGATAGATTTACCCTTGTCTATGTTCTCACTAGCTAAAATAGTTTTAACATCATTGTTCTCAGAACCAACATTATTAGCAGGTGGAACAAACACAGTAGTACTAGAAGAAGCAATATTACGAGAAGAGAAATCATACCCCGAACCGGTTCTATCAGAAGCAGATTTCTGAAAGCTAAGCATCTCATCAAGCTTTGCATTAGAAGTCCTCTCCAATCAAGCTCTAACCTCGAACAACTCCTCTTCAAGCTTTTTGGTCCTTTCAGCCAAGAAGTTGTTCTCAAACCGCAGTGTTCCAATGGTTTGATTTGCTTCATCAACCTTCATAGAGAGCTCTTCTCGGTCTAGTTCTACATCACTGAGCTTCTTGGTGGCCAACCTATACAGTTTCTCGTGCTTCTCTGAAACTTTGTACAACTTAGCATAGGCTACATGGATGTCATCTTGTTCGTCCATTTTCTCAAAGTTAGATTCCACCAAGTCCTTTTCTTCATCCACCTCTTTAACAATCCCATCAATAGGATTTACTGTGGCAGTGAATTCATTTAAGATTCTCTCGTCATCATTATCTAAATCATCCTCAAGCTCAGTGTCACTCAAGGTAGCAGCAAGGGCTTTACTTTTCCCAATGGTCTTGAGATAAGTTGGACATTCTTGTTTCATGTGTCCAAAGCCTTAACATTTGAAGCACTTTGGTCTGGAGGGAACAGTGTATTGATTGCCATCTTTAGCATCCTTTTTTCCTCTATCTTAACTCTTGAATTGAAAGAAACTAGATTGCCTACGGTCATTGTCAAAGCCTTTCACATTGGCATTCTTCATGAACTTCTTGAATTGCCTTGTGATGTAGGACTTTATCATGGAATCTTCATTATCAGAAGACTTATTGGTGTCACTGCTTTTGGCCTTTAATGCCATGCTCTTGCTCTTGCTCGATTTCCCGATCCTAGACAAACCCAATTCATAGGTTTGCAAGTTACCAACTAGCTTTGTCAAAGGAATTTAGTCAATGTCCTTTAATTCCTCAATGGCGGTGATCTTGGCATGGAATCTCTCTGGAAGAGATTTGAGCACCTTTTTTAACAATCTTGGGTTCTGGAAAGGTTTCCCCAAGATTAAATGCAGAGTTCACTATGTCCTTTAGCTTGGTATAGAACTCATCAAATGACACATCCTTCTCTATCTTAATCTCTTCGAAGCTCGTGGTAAGCCTTTGAAGCTTTGAATCCTTAAGAGCCTTAGTTCCTTCATAGGTTTTCTGGAAGATGGTCCATGCTTCCTTAGTAGTTTCAGTGGAGGATATCTTCTTGAACTCCTCATTTGTGACCGCACTGAATAAAGCATTCAATGCTCTGCTGTTGAAGTTTGCCGCTTTAATCTTAGCATCATCCCAATTAGCCGGCACTTCCTTTGGCTTGGTCCAGCCTATCTCTATAGCTTGCCACACCTTCCCATCTAAAGACTAAAAGAAAGATCTCATGCATACTTTTCAGTGTGCAAAGTTAGTGTCATCAAATAAAGGAGAGATAATTAATGATTGTCTTTTATCCATGACAAATAGGGGTCAATGGATCACATAAAAAAGATTAACCCTAATCAGAGTGTGTCCGCTCTGATACCACTTGATAGGCCAAGAATGTATTGACCCTTTAGGTAAATTAACCAATTATTTAGCCAAGTGAATTAATTAAGTCAGTATAAGATGCAATACGCATGGTAGCATAAACAAATCACCAAATAACTAAATGCATTGGAAATTAAATTTGACATAAGTGATTTGTTTATGAATGGGGAAAACCACCGAGGCAAAACCCCACCAAATAACTAAAAATCAGACTATCTCTAGTTCGTCCATAGTGTCATCCAGGACCAACAAGGTTAACCCAACATAAGAAGGTCATCCACCGTCAGGAGGTCGTCCGTGGGTATAAAGGTCAACCATCCAAGGAAGCACTTGGATGACCTCTTAACACTTAGAAAATTTTCAGAATGGATTTATGTACAAAAGCTTATGATTCAGACCATGTTTTACTATTTTGAAGTAATGAGCAAAATCCTTGTTCATCGTTATAAACTTCCCACTAAGTTCTTAACTTCTAATGGCAGTTGTAGAAGATAAGATTGAATCTTCTAACTTCTATAGTTAAGTTTGAACCTTCTAACTTTCATACACTTTGAGGAAGTTATCAAACAAGTAACCACTCCAAAACTTACTATATAAGGACTCATCCACATAAAATGAAAGTAAATTTCCACTACTCTTAAAGTTGGAATTCTTGAGTTCTAGAGAGAAAATCTAACTTAAGCATCAGAGGGTTCTTGGCCGGTTCACCCCGGTCACCTTTGATTTTGTATTTCTTTCTTTTTAGGTCTTCCAAGGAACCGCTAACCCATTGAAGCCTAAAGCATTTAGCCTATTGATTTTTTGTGCATCATCACAACACTTCCTCACTTGTTTCATGAATAGATTTGCATGGCTTTAGCTCTTGACTTGAACAATATGTTGCTTGAAGACTTAAACCATCCTAGATCTACCCAATTACAAGTAAAGTGCGCTTTGTCAAAAGATTAGCCAATTCTAAATGACATATGTTCATAACAAGTTCCACATATGTCCTAACAACATGCTTGCTTACATGTTCATGCATGAGTCTTGCTTGCTAGTGTGTCGTCTATGCTTCAACACAATGGAGTTATGGACATTCGATCTAAACCTACATTTGTCCCTTGCAGGCACCATCTTTTGTTTCATTTTTGCTTGCTTGTCTTCTTGCTTGTTTGCTTGTTTTCTTGTTCCCTTGCTTGCTATGTCTATTATGCTTATCTGCTTTATGCCTCGTTCATAGGCTCTTTGCATCTTTTCCCTCAATTGCTTGTCTGCTGGTTTCTTTTCTTTGCCTTTGCATGTACACACATGTAGCAAGGACGCTTGGAGCTAAGGCACGGTCTCCCAGGCGCAAGCAAAAAGGGCGCAGATGCAAGCATGTAGATGTGAGCCAAGCAGCTATGTTAAGTAGATTTAGGGGTCTAGCTTATCCCATTTGATTATGTACTCTTTAAAACCCCCTTCCTTCCTCCTTCATTTCTCTCTTAGATGGTTTGTATTAGGTATATCATGTTGTGTACCATTTGTCCTTGTCTCTAGAGTATGGCGACCCTTGTTTATTTTCCTGCACTTATATTTTGGGCTATGTTCTAGGGATGTAGGCATTTACTTTCCTGCTCTGTGTGCTTGCATTGTGCATGATGTATGTATATATATACCTACTAGCCTCCTTCCGGTGTGATCGTCACAGTCCATATCACCGAAGGCAAAGCAATGCCTAATTTCTGCCACGAAAGTAAGGTAACATGTCGCCGGATTTTTGTTGTGGAAATCTGGTACTTTGCCCGAATGCCTTAGGAAAGCATAAATTAGGACCCCGCCCATTCAAAGGCCAAAACATAAAGCCCCCATGTATGCAAAGCCCCGAAAACCAATGCCAAAATCATGTTTTTACTGCCAATCTCCAAAAATTAAGGTCTTATCAAAACAAAGGACTATCCTCGGATAGGCGTTGTGGGGTGCCTAACACCTTTCCTACACGTAACCAAACTTTCGGACTCAAGAATCAAAATTTTTTACCATCTACATTAGATTAGGAAAAATGCCATTTTTCTTAGCCTAGGATTGGTTATAAAATCAACTAGAAATAGGTGACTAATCACACCTTAGAAAAACCCAATGATTAGTGGTGACTTCATTTACCTTTGGTAATCCCTTAAAATTTGGCCAAGATTCCTGCCACACCACCAAAGGTAGACACCTACCCTCCTCTATCGAGAGAAAGAGAGAGCACCTGAAGCTTCGCTCGAACCATGCAAAGAAGACCATTCCATCCATCACATCCGAGAAGGACCTTCAACAGGCCCCGTGCGTGCGGGAATGTCGCCATGGTAGGTGGTCGAACGAAGGCCCGGCAGTGGTTTCACCTTCCGGCCGCGGCCCAACGTCAACATCTGTTGCCTATTCCCAATATTGCCCCACTACCAACAAACAGTCAAAGTGTCAAACAATCAAATGCTTTATATATTATCACTTTATAAATCATAACTCACAGTCAAATATTTTAGCAAAAACTATATATAAATCATAACTCACATCTCACTTTCTCAACTCAAACTCTCCCACTCATTAGTTGTAAAAAAAAAAAAAAAAAAAATCTCTAATACAGATAGAGACTCCTAAGCCCCAAACACAATCACATATTCAAATTCAATTCACAATCATCCTTTGCAAAAAAAAAAAAAAAAAAAAAAAAAAAAAAAAAAAAAAAACAACAACAACAACAACAACAACAACACAGTTAGTCAATCATAAATTCACAACACAAACATTATATCAATGTTATGTTAGGTTTTGAAGTTTAAAGAGAGAAAAACTACTTCAAAGAGCATATTGGAATTTTGGGATGGAGGCTGGGGGCTGCAGCTGTTGGAGGTACAATGGTGGGTTGGGCAGATCAAGTTGCCGGAGTGTGCTAAAGGTGGTGGCAGACACGTGGGTCTGTGGCGGCTGAGGCTAGGCAGCGTGATGGTGGCCTGTGGTGACGTCGTGTGAGGTTAACGGTTTGTGCAGCGCCGTGGCTGACTGCTGACTCTAGTCAGTACTCAGTACTCTCTCTCAATCTCTCTTCTCCAATCACTCTCTCTCAGTCTCTGACTCTCTGTCTCTCTCACTTTTTTAAAAAAAAATTTATAACTAAATTTTTTTATTATTTTTTGGGCCAAGGGGGCCCAGGGCCCCTACTGGGTCCCTCCTTGGCTCGAGATATACTATAATTAATAGGGTTTATGTTGCATCAAAAGACCCCAATGCCATTACTTTTACACGGATTTTACTTCTAATCTAGGATTCGATTTGGAGAAATGAGATTTTTAAAAAAAATGGTGAATGGCAGTTCAATCTGTAGTTTGTAAACATGTCAATATGAAATTATCCTTTTTTTTTTCCTGTGTCTGTTTAGCTGTATATGTAGGACCCTTTTGCTCATTCTCTCTTACTTTTCAAGCATCCAGTTTGTATGCCCTTTGATCACTATTATTAAAAAGTTCTATTGTTTTTTATTATGTCCACGAAGCTGCATATTGGAATTAGCATGATTATTATCAACAAAAATTACACAAAAGATGCATGAAAATGACCTATATTTCTTGTTCAATGTAATGATTAATTGTTCGTAATGTATATTGGTTAAAGCAAGAATATATGCTAAATGCTTGATGTGAATAACCATATATCAAGGATGTTGCTAGCATCTTAAATCATATGGGTAAGTCAGAATTTCATTTTTTGATCATGATTAAGACATAAAAGTTTTTAAAACATTTGACTTACCGACTACTAATTGCAGGGACGGGCCCAGGATTTCAAGCTAGGGGTGGCCGAAGATAACCGGAAAAAAAAAATTTCAAATACGCATCCATATAGTATTAATAAACTATCAATCAAGACTCATTGTATCTTAATATATTAAGATACAATCATCTACCAACAAAAACAAAAGACACGAAACACTATTGTTTCTTAATACAATCATCTATGAAAAGGAAACTCGACACACTTTCAAACCTTCAAAATTATCTACGATTCAAATCTTCAAAATCATCTATGAACTCACAAAACAGTTGTTGTTACTAACTAAAGACATATACTAGAATCTAGGTAATATGCATGATGCATTTAATTATAAATTTAGTATTTCTCACTTCTTTTCAATTTATAAATTTACCTAATTTAGCATTATAAGTTAACAATAGGCGCAAGTGAATCACTATTATTTTCTTAAATTTGTGTGACAATTTTCTATATTATATGATTTGTTTTTTTCTTTTGTCTTTCGTCTTTGCCTTTATTTATCTTTATCTTTGTCTTTGTCTTTGTCTTGTCTCCATATTACCTAATCCCACTACCAACCCTATAAATTTATTCTGCACTACTAACAAAAACTTTTCTTAACTTTACTTTTTCTTTTTCTTTTTTTCACTTGTCTTTATTGTTGCCCAACTACCAGTCAACAAAGAACAAACCAACAAACACTACACTAATATATTCTCTAATCTTTACAAACTCTACTCTCTCTCTCTCTCTCTCTCTCTCTCTCTCTCTCTCTCTCTTATCTATATAATACAACTTATACAAGAAAGAGAGTCACAAACACAGAGTCACAGAGAGTCACCAAGCCAAAAAGCCAAAAAAAAAAAAACAAAAAAAAAAAAAAAACACCACAGGCAGTTAGGGCCATCAGATGCAGATTCAATTCACAATCACGGAATCACCAACATCAGTTCATCACTAATAAGTAAAATCACAAACACCACAAGTCCATAAGCATAGATTTTTAGCTTATGAGATTCACAAACATTTTATTAGGTTTTGAAGGAAATGATAGATTAAATACTTGTAAACTGTGAAGGATGGAGCAGTGGAGCAAAGAAGCAGGGCTGGGCAGTGCAGATCGAGCAACCGGCGGCGACAGCAAGATGGGTCTCTGGTTTGGGTATGCAACAACTGATGGTGGCATGGATACTAGGTAGCAAGATGGGTCTCTCTTGCGTGGGCATGGGCAGCAGCGTCACGGTGTGATGGGTCTCTCACTTTCTCTATCTTGCTCTTGCCTCTCCCTTTCTTTTCTTTACTTTTTTTTCCTTCATTTCTGGCTTTTCCATTTGGTTTTGGAGTCTTATTGACTGCTGGGTTTTCTTCTTTCATTTTTATTTTTATTTTTTTATATAAAGATTTTCATGGGCTCTTGAAAACTCCTGGGCTGGCCGGCTAGGATAGGAATGGATTGGCTAGGATAGGAATGGTTGAGCTGAGGGGGGCCTGAGCTAAAAACCAAGGGGGCCCAAGCCTCTTTTTTGCTTTTTTTTTTAAAATTTTACATACTAATTTTTTTTTTTTTTGGGGCCTAGGGGGGCCCCGAGCCCCCTTAGGCCCCCACCTGGGTTCGTCCCTGACTAATTGGGGGTAAGACAAACTTCCTAATACATGCATGTTAGGTATTGAATGTCACGTTATTAATTTGTGGTGGTCTCTTAAGGTACGTAATTGTTAATGTTTTGATCCACACCATGGTGAACCACCTCAGATCATGATCATGTGAGTTCACGCTTAAAAGGAAAAGGAAAAATAAGTTTAAAAATAAAAAAAAAAGTCACATAAAAATATGTTGCTCAAATATTATTTGAATTCGTGTCTTCAAATAGGAGGACATCAAACCATCCCAAAAATATTACCGGCAAAAATGTTCTTTCTAAAGATTCAAAGTTTAAAATAGTGTTACCACCGGGCACCCTTGGTACGGTAGTCACTCCACAAGTATAAGTGCTTGTGGGGTGTGGGGGGTAAAGGTTGAGGTTCAAGTCTTTAGGAAGGAGTTTCACACACATATACACTTAAATTATGTTAGAGTAGAAATTCTATCTTGTATAAATAAACAAAAAAAAAAGTTATAAAAGTTATCATGTTTTATTATAGAAACTAATTAAAATGGTAAGTACTTGAGGAACTACGTGTGTATTTGACAAAAATTAAAAAGTCAGCTTATTTTGGAGAAAATGGGCAAATGCCCCTTTCAAAAAAAAAATCTAGCATTTTGCCCTATTTCTCAAACTAATTAGGGAAATGCCCCTTTTTTTAAAATCGAGTTTCTCAAAATCGATTTAGGCCCTATAGCGGCGTTTTTAAGGAGCCTATAATGACGTTTTAAGGACCTATAGTGACGTTTTGTAACTCGATTTCTATAAAGTCGAGTTACATGCAATTTTTTTTCTTTTTTTTACCTATAACTCGATTTTATGTATATCGAGTTACAAAACGCCACTATAGGTCCTTAAAACGTCACTATAGGCTCCTTAAAAACGCCGCTATAGGGCCTAAATCAATTTTGAGAAACTTAATTTTCAAAAGAGGGACATTTCCCTAATTAGTTTGAGAAATAGGGCAAAATGTTGGATTTTTTTTTTTTGAAAAGGGCAAAGGCAATTTTGTCCGCTTATTTTACGATTCAGTTTATTTTTGCTACTATACATGAGCTCCATTGCACTTTTTGATACTATTCATGGATCTTACTGTACTATTTCAGCTAACTTTTACATTTATCTACAGTATTTTCAACAAAAAATTTTCAATTTTAGCAAAATAAGCGGATCCTAAACAAACCTTACATGTAGTCGTGGCCAAACTACAAAGTTTTGAGCTTTATAGTATGGTTTTTATTGAAGAATCGGTGTAGGTCTTTTATTCCTTTCCGGAAAAGAAATACACAAAATTGTACCTTTGGATTTCAGAAAGGCCTTTCACGAGTGTTTTATAAGCTAGAATAAAGTTGAGACGATAGAGGAGTGTTTATGGTGTGCTTCTTTAAAGATTAGTTGAACCCCCCCTACATTATTGTCTAAAGTGAATATTTTTATATATATATAATAATAAGCCCCATTTATTGACATGCTTTCTTATCCCCAACATCATTCTTTCCTTTCATGCTAGCTCAGTGGCCAACAAGTACACATGACTCAAAGGCAATTCTCCATTGTAATTTTGTAAACGATAATGGCTGCCAATGAGGTTGAGATGCTGCAAACTCCTGTTGATATGTCCAACTGTATTGTCCAATTGTGCGTTATACTTTTGTTTTTATTTAATTATTAGAGACCACCTTTGAGTTGAGTCATGGCCCCTTAATTTGGTAATGTAAGGCTAGCTCAATCTGCTTTGCGGAATATAGCAGTTTCCAACATTTTCTACCACATGGAAAATTAGTTCCAAAAATATTTTTCCTAATGAAAAACAATAACCTTTTACTAGAGAGGAGGAAAACAATTTCCTCTTCTCAAACACAAGAAGTTGTCTTGAAACCAACTCAAGCTTGCGCTGCGTCACTCGAATCACTAACCATCATTCTTGCCATTTTCTTTCCAAGGTGACCCCACTACGTTTTCCAACTTAATTTGTGTCATTTGTGCTCCTTGCTAGTCATCCTTTGATTTTTGATGACCTTTATCAGTAATTTACCTAATTAAAAATTTTGTAAGAAACCCATTGGTTCTATAAAAAAAAAATTGAATGGAATTGACTCAAGAATTTGTTGGTTTTTACGGGAAAAGAATGAGAATTAACTTAAATTTGAAGTTGTCACCTTCCAAAAGAGAAGAAGGATGAGAAAGGGAAATGGAGAAAGAAAATCTTGAACAAGGAAATTGAGAAGTTGCATCTTATTTCTTCAATCTATTCCATGATCAGTTCCAACATTTTACAAGGGTATTTATATATTTACAAACTTATTTCTCATAGGTTAACTCGTTACACGTGTTGATTGAATTTCACGTGTTAAATGGTAATGCCTAACTATAACTAACTACTACTAATTGGGCATGTGCTAACTTCTAATTAACTCATATATCATATGGTAATTGTGCTTTAATATGTTAGAACATGTGTTACCAGTACAATTCTAATGGGGTATGGTCACATGGCATCCATGTCTGGGGGAAAATGGGTTTTTGCCCTTATTTTTTAAAATATTCAATAAATTGTTCCTGTTTTGAAGCTATTAAGCATCGTGTCTCTGTTTTGAAATTCGATTTTTAAAAAATTGAGTTTCTCATAGAACTCAATTTTATGATTTTCGAGTTCTAGGTAAGTTTTTGCCATGCTAGAGGAGCACCTATCAAATGATTGAAACTTACTTAGAAACTCGATTTTTAGAAAATCGAGTTTCAAAACAGGGACATGAAACTTAATAGTTTCAAAACAGGAACATTGTGCTAGATATTTTTAAAAAATGCGAAAATAAACTTTTGGTCCCTATATTTTGGGCCGATTCTCATTTTGGTCCCTAAATTGATTTTGCTACTAATGTAGTCCCTAAAAAAAGAAAATTGATTCTATTTTGGTCCCTGCCGTCAACCCACTAATAGAAACCTCCTACGTGGCAGAGGAAGTGCTATACTTGCTAACATGGCGCTAATGTGGCCATTAAAAAATATTATTAAAAATAATTATTTTGCATTTTTAAATGCCACGTCAGCATTTTAATTTTTTTTTAAACAAAGCCATGTTAGAAAATTTATAAAAATAAAGAAACTAAATTTAAAAAAAAAAACCTTAAATCTAATTTAATTAAAATTGTTAGGACATATGTGATTTGATGTTAGGAACATATGTCAATATTTTATGTAATTGGCTAATCCTTTGACAAAACGTACTTACTTGTAATTTGGTAGATCTAGGATGTGTTTAATGCTTCATGGAACAAGGTTTCAAGATTAAGTGTTAAAGCCATGCAAGTCTGTCCAAGAGAAAAGTGAAGAAGTGCTGGTTTTTAAAGCTTGATAGCTAGCATCTATCAAGGTTTAAAAAGCTGTTGAAGCCTGTATCTCGACAGCTAGCTCAATAGATAGAGTATCTGTCGAGATTTATGAAAAACAGATTTACAGTTCTGTTTTGCGTCCAATTCGTGAATATGTGTTTAGGCTTTCTTTTCTCACAACCCTAAACATATATAAGGATTATTTTAATGGCCGTCAAAGGTTGCACAATTGCACAAGTGTGAAGCAAAGTCTTGTTCATGCAAATTGTGACTGGAGACAAAATTTGTCCTAGTTCATCTTTCTCTTGAAGAAGCTGCGTGTTTGTACACCTTAGGGTTTTGTGACCAAGGACCTTCATGATCTTCATCGTGTGATGAACTAAAGAACTTTGCAGCTAACATCTTTCTCAAGTTAGTGATCAAGTCGCGTATTGAGATCTGCGCAACTATTGGTTAGTCACCTATTGGGAGCCGGCATTTAAAATGAGAGATTGTCACTACAGAACAAGTCCAATTGGATATTGAGATAAGGGTTCAACTGTAAGTTGGTATAAGGTACTAGGATTCATTTACTTGTAACTGCTTATTTTGATAATAGTGGATTCTCGGGAGTAGTGATCATAAAATCACCCGATGGGGGTTTTTGTCGTGTAGGTTTTTCCCATTTGTAAACAAATCACCGTGTCAATTTATTTTCCGTTGCATTTAGTTATTTGGTGATTTGTTTGTGCTGCCACGCATATTGCATGCAATTGAATTAACTAATTAACTTGGCTAAATCAATTAGTTAATTTATCACAAGGGGTCAATACATTCTTGACCTATCAAAAAAAAATTGTTACTTTTCATTATTATTTTTCATAAGAACATTACAACTTTTTCTTCATGTTCTTCCTAAATTAAAGCCAACAAGATCTTTTCATTATTATTTTTCATAAGAACATTACAAGAACTCGAGAACTCAAACCCAAATTATTAAAAAAAAAATTGTTACTTTTCATTAGTTTTTGTAAGAACACAAGAACATTACAACTTGTTCTTCATGTTCTTCCCAGATTTCTCAATTTTAATTTTAATTAAAAAAAAAAAAAAACAAACAAGAACAAATTAGATTTAAAGATTGAAGCTTTCATTGTTGGTTGGGTAAACAAAGAAAAAAAAAAGAAAAAAAAAAACAAATTATCATCTCTCACTCTTTCATTGTTGAACCCAAGCTCTCCCATTCATTCCCAACAAAAACAAATCTCGCGGTCTCAAGACCCAATCAGAATGACCACTTAAAATCAAGATCAACTCTCATGGTCTCAAGACCTAAACAGCATGACCCACAAGATGAACCCTAACAAAACCTAGCAAGACCCAAACAGCATGACCCACAAAACTCATCCCACGATCTGAACCCCAGCAATCCAAGACAAACCAACCCCACTCTTTGAGTCGGTTCATGTTAATCTCAACCGTGCCGATCTAGCTCAAGTGTTGAGGTTGCATTTGTCGGTGAAAAAAAGCGTCGCTGCTTCAGTGGTGAAGGTGGACTAGCTGGGGTCGACGGAGGAGATTGGGTTTGTGGAGGATTTGGTGTCCAATTGGATTCTTCTACACCCGATATCGACTAACGGTGAGTAGAACAAGAGGCTAATCTTCGAGGATTGTTGTTGGTGTGGTCGATTGGTTTGTTTATGTTTGGTCGGTGGGGTCCGTTGATGATTTTGGCTAGGTTATGATCTAGGTTTCGTTTGTGTTTGGTCTCTGTTTGTGATCTGGGTCTTTGTTTGTGTTTGGTCTCTATTTGTGTTTGGTTTCTGTTTCTTTTGTTTTTTTCGTTTGTGTTCTTATGATCTGGGTTCAAGTTCTTGGTTGTTGGGTTTGTGTTCTTGTGATCTGGGTTTGAATTATTGGTTGCTAGGTTTATTCTGGGAAGAACATGAAGAACAAGTTGTAATGTTCTTGTGTTCTTATGAAAAGA
This sequence comes from Quercus gilva, assembly GCA_023621385.1. Classification (NCBI taxonomy): domain Eukaryota; kingdom Viridiplantae; phylum Streptophyta; class Magnoliopsida; order Fagales; family Fagaceae; genus Quercus; species Quercus gilva. The sequence goes on along the minus strand of CM042481.1, from coordinate 27,737,530 downwards.
AATGAAAAGTAACACTTTTTTTTTTTATAATCTGGGTTTGAGTTCTTGAGTTCTTGTAATGTTCTTATGAAAAATAATAATATAAAGTTCTTGCTGGGTTTGATCTAGGAAAAACATGAAGAACAAGTTGTAATGTTCTTATAAAAAATAATAATGAAAAGTAACAATTTTTAAAAAAAATTAAATTAGATTTAAGTTTTTTTTTAAATTTAATTTCTTTGTTTATATAAATTTTTTGACGTGGCTTTGTTTAAAAAAATTAAAATGCTGACGTGGCATTTAAAAGTGTCAAATAATTATTTTTAATAATATTTAAATGGCCATGTCAACGCCATGTCAGCAAGCATAGCACTCCATCTACCACGTAGGAGGTTTCTATTAGTGGGTTGATGGCAGGGACTAAAATAGAATCGATTTTCTTTTTTTAGGGACAACATTAGTAGCAAAATCAATTTAGGAACTAAAATGAGAATCGGCCCAAAATATAGGGACCAAAAGTGTATTTTCGCCTTTAAAAAATAAGGGCCAAAGCCCATTTTTCCCTCCATGTCTGATAGGGTTGCTCTTCCTCAAACAGTAGATGAAGTTAAAGCTATGGTGCATTTAGTGCTTTACTCTTTCCTTAGGAACCCAGACTCTTTTCTATCATACTTGAGGGTGATTCTAAAATAGTCATCAAATCGCTACTAAGCAAGGAGATTTCTTTTGCTTCATATAGTTATCTTGTAGATGAGGTTAAACTTCTAGCAGATACCTTTGTTTAGGTTAAATTTTCTTATATTAGCAACAAAGGCATCTTCAATGTAGTATCCCATATACTCACTTTTATTTAACGCCTTACACTTGGTTAAACTACACATCTCATATCACAATTTGAATTTCATCTTTATCAGAGGATTAAAAGGTTCCCACTGCTTCTCTCTGTTGTTAAGTTGATGTTTAAGATTAACCAGAGACTACAATAAATCAACTTTGGACATAAAAGACTTAAACTGAAAATGAGAGAAGAAAGGAAAAAATATTTTCTATCCAATTTTCTTTATAGTATTTTCTATCTATACTAAGTACCATTTTGAAGATAATTATGACCGATGAGAATTATTCCTTTTCCTTTTTGTTATTTATTATTATTATTATTATTATTATTATTACTTTTTGGTGCATAGGTAGAGAAAGGTAGGAAGAGGATAGTTAATGGGCAATCTAGGTCACAATCATATTGCTGTAGTATTAGGCATGATCTTATGAACAAATCAAATAAAAGGGAGTGGTTTGCTCTGCTTACTTATTTCCCTTCTATTAGGGGCGTGCACGGGTTGGGTTAGGTAGATAGAGGGCAATATTTGTAACCAACCTGTTAATAGCATGTTGAGAAAATTGCAATCCGCCACTGACCCACCAATCTATGAATCGGTGGGATGGTTGAAAATCTTAACGGTTTCAACTCAGTGATTTGAGCAAGTTGATAAATTCAATTGACTAAATAAAATTATTTTAATTAAATTAGATGATTGTTTACTCCCTTAAAGAAAAAAAATTACAATTTTTATTAAAAATAATTACAAATACTACATTATTTTTTATTAGAATGACAAATTTTATCACACTAAAAAGAAAAACATCTCATCAAAATCTAAAATTAGACGTGTACATAAAGTAAGAATAATAACAAAATCTTAGAGAGAGTGGCTAGAGTTTATTATGGTAGAGAAATGTGAAAATGAAAAAACAAAAGAAAGAGAAAGAGATAAGAGAAATAAAGTGGGTGCGTATATGAGATAAAGTTTGCAACATGACAATATGTGTGTGTGTGTGTGTGTGTGTGTGTGTGTGTGTGTGTGTGTAGGTGGGCGGGTCAGGTTATGGCATGTTATAAATATCTCAACCCACTATCCAACCTAACCCGCTAAATAATCTATCTAACCTGCCCAACCGACCAACCTTACTTAATGACCCGCATAGGTTAGGTCAGGTTAGTGCAGGTTAGGCAAGTTGGCGAGTTATGTGGTTTTTTTGCACAACCCTGCCTTCCAATCCTCAATTTTTTTTAAAATAGAAACCATGAATGAATAGAATATTAAAACAAACAAACAAGATTTGAGTAAAAAAGAAGTTCAGCGATATTACTTAGTCTCCTTTATAAAGAGTATTAAGATTCAAAGTTTCCTCTTCACTAGAATAAACACTAACAAAGTAATGAAAATATTTTCAAGTTTGACCAAATTTTACAATGAAATAAACACAAATAAAATAATGAAAATGTTTTCAAGTTTGACCGAATTTTACAATGAAATAAACACAATAAAATAATGAAAATGTTTTTCGTAAAGTATTTTACTTTGAAACAAATGGAGCATTATAATTCATCTTTCTCAGGTTGTAGTTGATCACCCAAAACAATTTATGGAAGGCTGAGGTTTTGAGAGAATAGTGCTAGAATGATGAATAGAAGGCATCGGAAAAGAGGAAGAAAGATTCTTAGAACCTCGGCTCTAATACCATGTAAGAATTGAAGAAAATTGTGTATTTATTTAGAGATAATTAAAATATACTGCTAATCCCTTAATTCGAACCCTTTATCCTCTAAACCTCTCAAACACTTTGTATGTATGAAAGTGCCAATTGAATGGTAAAATTTTATATTGAATGATGAAAAAAGGTATTCATTATATAAGCCTATCCAGATAGGGCAATAGTATAGAAGTACCATTGTACAATACAAAAGGTACAATAATACAATGTACTACAGTTATATTGGATTCCCTCAGGGTTATTCTCCAGACTTCATCAAGACCTCCCTTTCAAAGTACAGATGAACTCTCACAAGTGTGTCTTGAACTTGAAATTACATTAGGTTATCAGTTCAACCTACAATTCCCGTTCGATGCCTACCAGTCTCCAACCTACCATTCCCGTTCGGTACCTACCGTTCTCATCCACCATTCTCACCAAAAATTCTCTTCTCCATTCTCAACTACTCATCTACCGTTCTTCATCTCTCCGCTATAAATAGAAGGGACGGATTCATCAAAAACTCATCAAGAAAAACACACTAAATCAAGAAATGAAGATTTGCTTCTTTCAAATTTTCAAGTCCTCCTTCTCACAGCCATTTCTCACTATGGCCTCATCATTCTCAACACCTAGCAACCAATATTACTTCATAATCAATTTGAAATCAACCCTTTCATGGTTCAGTAGAAACCCTCTTCACAACATCATTGTAGTTTTGAGATCCAAACAAATTTTGTTTCTCCTCTTAACGACCACATTTGTCCATAAAATTACTCGTTACAAGGCTGGTATCGTCGTTCCATGCTTCCTTGGACTTGGTTGGCCAGGAAATCTAAGTCCAGCAGAGACACACTTGTTCCTAAGATCAGGGCTCCTGTAGTCTCTTTCCAATTGCTTGGTCTTCCAACAGAAGTAGTGATTTGGAACAAACAGCAACTTGGCTAGTTTTTAAGACCAGAATCACAAGTTAGCTCCATCTTTCATTTTTTTGTGCTTTTCCAACAAGTGGCAGTAGGTGAAGATGGTAAAAAGTGTTGGGGTATCCTACAAATTGTCTCCCATCCAACACTTGAAATAACCTCCAAGGCACCAGCTCATCAAAAATCAGCCTTTGGTGCCGGTAAATGGTCACCAATGCCTTATTCCATGTCCCCACCAGTGTGGGACCCAAAGGTCATCATTGCTGGTACCTCAAAACACACTTTTGGAATTACTCCAACTTAAAATCAGCTTGAAGAATTTTAGAAAATATACTTCTGAAATTACTTCAACTTAACGTCCGTCAGCATGGTCCCATCACACAGGCGCATTCTACGACTTGCCGCCGAACCTCATTCAGCATGCAATCAGTCCCATATCCCAAGGTGTACTTTCGAGAAATATCTACACCAGAGAGTCCCCAACGTACAGGGCCAGCGCCATGGTGTCATATGTTTCACCCATTCACTTTGCTTCATCGCCATCTTCTTCACCACCAACATCAGTATACCCAAAATCCATAAGCTTCTGAAATTACCTTAACTTAACCTGAGTGATGTAATAACACATGTGCATTCAACCACTTTCACACATGTCCTCTCCGTAATCCGAAGCATACTCTTCCGAGATAACTTCACCTGGACTTCTTAAAAACGCGAGGCTAGCCCCATGACTCTGCATGCTATACCTAGCCACCATCCTCGCATCTTCCCCATCTTCTACACCCTGTGATCGCCGCCAAAGATCCAAAATACTCTTCTAAAATTAGCTCAGCTTAACCTTTGCTGAAATGATTCAATCTTGCAAGTACATCCAACTTATTGCAAATAACTTTCAGCCTCACCAACCCACTCCAAGTACCATGGAACACTCTTTTGAAATTACTTAAACTTAACCTTATTGAGAAGGCTCAGTCACGCAAGTACATTCAAATACTTGCAGACCCCTTTTCAGTCTCATCAAAGCCTTTCATAAGGGTGGGTCCATTCTTCGAAAATTATCTCATCCTGCTGAAGGCTTCACTACCTTCAACTACTTCACTCTAAGAGTCAAGAGCTTAAAATCCATTTTTGAAACTCATTCCCATGCCACATTCCGAAACTGTGTGCGTGAACGAGTCTCGCTGGGGCATTTGTAGAGAGGGAAAATTCCCGATCTATCACAAGCTGACACATCATACTACCAAGTCCACAAAATACAGCCAATTACGAAGTGTCATGTATTGTTGCTAGGTTTTGCTATCACTACTCAAAAACCAACAGAAATTTGCCAAGTGTCATGCAAAAACCAATCACACATCAGTGCATGTAAGCGATGACATAAGTAGTCCAGCACGTGTAAGCGATGACATTTGCAATCCAGCGCGTGTAAGCGATGACTTAAGCGGACCAATCAAGTTATGACATGTGTCACCAATCAGACTCCGCCACATATCGCTCACCCACTTCTAAACTCCTATAAATAGAAGCCTTTCTAAGGCAATTAAAAAAAAAAAAAAAACCAAACCATCTAAAGCATAAGTAGCATCAGAAAAGATTCAGAAGCACTCAGAAGTACAGAAGCTCTGCAGGAATCAAGCCTCAAAGCCTTCAAGAACTTCAACCTTAAAATCGAAAAACATTCCAAGTAGAATCATCCAAACTATATGCCTAGATCCTAAAGTTTGCCGGAATCAAGCTCAAAAGTCTCTAGAAACCTTAACAAATCATAAATCAACGAAGCTCTACGGATTCAAGCCTCTATAGCACCGAAGAACTTCCACTAGAAACCTTCAAAGACGAAGAACGCACCAAGAACATGAAGAACATACGAAGAACAAAGAATTTCTAACAAGCTCATAGCCAAAGATTCATTGTGATTCTGTTTCAAGAATCTTCAATCCATCCTTCAGCCAAATTGAAGAATATTTTGTGTTCTAATCAAAATTACATTATTACAATTCCAATCAACAAGTCTTTCAATGAGATCGAATTAGAGGATCACTCTTTTGTAATTTCATAGAATTGTACCACATATTCATCAATACAAATTCGCATTTGTGCAACTATTTTACTTGTTTGATTTATTTCAAACTAGAAATTTAGTCGTCTATAGGGTCAATACATTATTGGCCTATCAAGTGGTATCAGAGTAGGCACACTCTAATTAGGATTTAATCATTGCTGTGTGATCCATTGACCCCTGTTGTCATGGAAACTCTTGATTGTTTTGATTTGCATAATTTTGTGTTGAATGATGATGATGATATTCAAGATGCCTATTGTAAGCTTTATAATTTTTGTATAAGATCTCTTAAAAGTTTTACAAAATTAAAAGCTAAATTTAAAAAGGTCAAGCTTGAAAATGATGATTTGATTGCAAAATTGGATGAAGCCAATAATTTGAATGAGAATTTTAAAAATCAAATTTCATCTCAGGTGGACAAAATTAAGAGTTTGGAAGAGCAACTAGTTGAATTTAAAACTGAAGTTGAAAAATAAACTAGTGCCAAACTTGTTGTTGAGCCTAACTCAAAAGAAAAATATTTTTACATTCCTCCATTTAAATGGAATAATGAAGATTTGAAGGCTAATATTGCTAGGATAGACAAAGGTAAAAATTCTGATGTTAACACTGAAGTTTCTAAACCTATGTCTAAAACTCCTCCTAGGTAGAATAAAAATTCTGAATTTGTCCCCACTTGTCATCATTGTCATATTGTTGGTCATATTAGGTCAAATTATCCTAAATTAAGGTCTTTGTCAACCTCTAAGGTTAGACCTCCTTCTAGGAAGCATAGTAGTTCAAAAACTACTCATGTTTGTCACCATTATGGTGATTTTGGTCACACTCGTCTTAATTGTTTCAAGTCATTTCCTCATAAGCGAGTGGCAAATAGGTCTCATCCTTTGTCTAAAGGCTCTGTACCTATTCTTGGTGAGTTATTAAAAGTTTTGAGCTTTTTGACTCAATTTCGGGGGAATTCCAATCCCTCTATGTCTTTTAGTAGTCATACTAGGACATATGCATTTTCATCTTCATGGCCAAAGACTCGTGCTGTGTGAGTGATGAAGGATCCTAAGACTTAATTGTCTTTCTGTTTGTCTTCTGCTTTAATTCTTTCTATCTAAAGTAGGACTCTCTTGCTTGATTTCTTATCTATTTTTAGAATCATGCTTTCATGCATATGCATCTAGTTTTTCTTGCTTTATAGTTGTTTATCTTTTTCTTTTTCTTTTTTTTTTTGTGTTTTCAGTTTTGTATTTTTTTTTAATTAAAAATTTTTAAAAAAATTACAAAAACAGTGTGTGTTTGTGTATATTGGTACTTGTGTACCTTGGATGGTGATTGAAACAAAGTTTTCTAAACTTTGTATCTTTTGTATCTTAGATGAGCATCTTAATGCACAACTAAGCAAGTGAGCTTTATGGCTCATGTTTGTGATAAGTACGATTAAGTAATCTCTTATACTTAACACTCATATCACTCTTTTTGATGGGAAGGACTAAAAAATCCTAAAAGAAAGGCACAAATAACCATCTCACTACTAAAGCCTGCAAATCATGAATAACATCTGTATGTTTCGGCATAGCAAAATTGTGATGTTTTGGCTTAACATAATTGGTATTTCTTTTCTCTCTCTTATATACTCATGCATGATATGCTCAAAAGAAAAAATATGCAAAGAAAAATCAAAAGCAAAAAGAATCAAAATGTTTTTAAATATAGTTGCAATCGTGTTTCTAAGAGATGTAGGAGTTATAGGAAGTACCTCGAAAGTGATAGTCCCCATCAAGCAGTTATGATTATGTGTGAGTTAAATTGATTTTCTTATATCTCAAATCGTAATAATATGAGACACATATGCACTCTTGCAATGTTTTCACACACAACATGCAAATTCTTTACTACTTTTGATACATGTGCAGTTACAATGTGATTTGGCCATCACACGGGATACATGTGTTAATGTATGCTCAGTAAACTGTCTTGACTTGTTTCTGAAATATAAAATTGGTTAGACTTGTTTAATGTGTGTGTGTGTGTTTTAGATCTATGAATGCTTTGCATTTTTCTTGTTGAGAGATGTTTTTGAAAGCTTAAAATGTTGTTTGGATCTATGTTGAGTAGCTTGTTTGATTGCATTCATCTCTATGTGTTTTTCCTCTCTTTGAAAAATTGCCTTTTATCAAGCTTGACAGCTTCTTGACAAATCCTCGACAAATTGCTATCTATCGAGCCCTTTGGACTTCTTTTCTCGATAGATCTTATCGTTATTTCAATCCATCTAGCTATCTGGAATTTGTCTCGATAGTTTCTCAACAGATTCTCAATCCATTGAGAAAGTTTCTGTCTAGCCGATAGCTTCTCGACACTTTTTGATCCATCGAGGTGATTTTGTCATCCACAGATTCTTGACAGTACCTCGATAGATTCATATCTGTCAAGATTTAGTGCTCAACAAATCTCGACAGATCCTCGATCCATCAAGCTACAATTTGTTTAAACAAGTTCAGCGCGAAATTAGATTTCATTCCTCTTATTCTCTCTCAACAGAAAAAGGTTTTCTCTCCCCCTAAGCATTTTTCTCACTCAAAACCTCCTACCCATGTGATTTTCGGCCTAATCTAGTCTCAAATCACTTGGTATGTTTCTCTAATCTCTCTTTTCTCATGCATTTCACGCATTAGACCTAGGTTTTGGGGGTTTTGTGAAATTTTTGGGGTTTTTGAAAACTTTTGAGATTCTTGTGAAACTTTTGGGTTGGATGTTGCTTATTTGATGCTATATGATCATGCATTGCATTCCATTTGCATGTTCACAATGTTTCATGCATTTAGATGTGTGCTTGGATATTGAAAATTGTTTGTTGTTAGGTTTAGATTGGGTTGAACCCATGATACAATTTCTTTTAGCACGTCACATGTTTGTGCATTTTTCATACATACGCACCCTCTCTTTTCTTGTTGGTACTCTGTTGTGATTGTGTTTTTCTATTTCTCCCTCTCTCTCTCTCGGATAGACCGCCCATGGCACCCAAGCGCAAATCCACTATGTCTCGAAACCCTCTTCATTCTGGGACATCTTCTTCTGATCCTACCTCCACTTATGTTTGGTTCCGTGATGAGAAGGCCCATAAGGACTTCTCAGAGAACTTCTCTAAATGTGGTGTTCATTCGGAGCACCACGTGATTCTATCGAACTTTTCCGATACTGCTCTACCCACTGTTATTCACAGTCAGGGATGAGAATCTCTCTGATACCCGTGAGTTGTCCCACCGTGATCATACAGGAGTTCTACTCCAATATGCATGGTTTCAATACCTCTATACCTCATTTTGCTACGCATATTAAAGGTACACGTATCGTAGTCACTCCGAAACTTGTTTTCGAGATACTACATGTTCAACGAGTATTGCATCCTGATTACCCCGCTTGTCTACGTTTGAGGATTGTGTCCAAGGATGAACTTCTATCTCTTTTCTGTGAGACACCTTCCTCATGGGGTTAGCGCCAAAACACCCCATGCTCAGGCTTTGGAAAAGGTACGAGGTTCCTAAACATAGTGATGACATTTGTTCTCTATCACTGTCTCACTATAACTCCATTACAGAGCTTCATGCTCGGTTTTTGCTATCCCTCTTAAAGGACCACTCTATAAACTTTCCTTCTTATTTCATTCTCTCTCTCATCGATGTCTATAGGGATACAACGACCCGTGATAAGCTCATTTTCCCTTTGGTTATCACGCGGATCATTCGCCATCTTTCTATTCCTTATCTTGAGTCTCTTCACTTTACCATCATGGGTGCCATTAGTGCGGTGTTTTTTCGATGGAGTGAGGCCCAGCTTCGACTAAAGCGGCCACAGATCGAGACGTCAACTCCTCTAGCCCCTTCCATTCCATCCACCTTCGCTCTTTCTTCTTCAACGATTGGTGTGACGCTTAAGGATATCATGGCGCAGCTTTAGAGCATGGATGCTCGCCTTAACACTCTCAGTAATGAATTGTGTCAGGTAAACACCCGTGTTAGTTGTATCGCACGACGACAGGCTTGCCTTGGTAGCTTCGTCACGTCTCCCTTTCCTTCTCCAGAGGCATCTAAGGATGAGGATGTTGATGATGGCACTAGTGATGATGATGAGGATGAGGTCCTGAGGATGAGGATGCTAGCTCTTCTAGTGATGAAGAGATGATGTGCGATAAGAGTAGTTTTGGGGAGTAGTTTTGGGATAAGAGTAGTCATGTATTTAGGGGGAGAGTTAGCATAGGACATTCTTGTTAGGGGGAGTGTTTACTTTTATGAGGGATGTGGTGAGGTTATTATGTATTTTCTTTTCTTTCTTTTACTTTTACCTCATGTATACTGGTCTTGTGACCATTTGACATACATTGTACTTATCTTTTGATATATATATGATTATGTATGTTTATTCACCTATCTCTTCATATATTGTTTCTTTTCTCTCTTTATACACATGTTTCTTAATGTATGCAATCTTTTATTTCTGTTTCACACTAAGATGCCTTGATGAGTTTTGTTTAAAGTATTCCAGAAAGACAGGTTGTCAAAATCTATCATGCCATAAACTCTTTTCTTGCAAAGTTTTTAAAGAGTTTGTGTTTGGATTAGATTTTATTGTATTCAATAGGTGATTATGAGTTTAGTGATTTATGACTTCTCTTATACTTCATTTGTTTCTTGCGGTTTTATCACGGATTGCCAAAGGGGGAGATTGCTAGGACATGTGTGGAACTTGTTAGAAAACATGTTATGTAAAATTGGCTAATCCTTTGACAAAACACACTTTACTTGTAATTGGGTAGATCTGAGATGAGTTTAGTACTTCAAGGAACAAGAGTTCAAATCTAGTATTGAAGCCATGCAAATATGTCCAAGAAACAAGTGAAGAAGTGTTGTTCATTAAAGCTCGACAGATAGCTTGACAGATAGATATCTATCGAGGTTTAATGCTTATGCTCGACAACTACTCAACAGAAATAGTATTTATCGAGAATTACAAAATTCAAGTTTCCAAATCTGTTTTCACGCATATCCAAGTGTATTTATGTAGGGTTTCTTTTCTCACAAACTTAGACATATATAAGGATTATTTTAAGGGTCGTCTCAAGTGATGCAAAGTGATTATTCATGCATATTGTGACCGGAGAAAATTTGCCCTAATTCATCTTTCTTTGAAGAAGCTACTGTGTCTTTGTGCCAAAAGTTTTTTAACCAAGGAGCTTCTTGATCTTCATCGTTGGATGAAGTAAGGAACTTTGCAGCTAACATCTTCCTCAAGTTAGTGTGTTAGTCATGAACTTGGATCTGTGCATCAATTGGTTAGTCACGTACTCGAAGCCATGCATTGAAAGGAGAGATTGTCACTACATTACAAGTCCAATTGAGTATTGGGGTAAGGGTTCAATTGTAGGTTGGTATAAGGTACTGAGATTCCTTTACTTGTAACCGCTTGTTTTGATAATAGTGGATTCTCAAGAGTGGTGACCTTAAATTCACCCAGTGGGGTATTGCCTTGGTAGTTTTTCCCATTCGTAAACAAATCATTATGTCAAATTTAATTTTTTCTGCATTTAACTTGATGATTTGTTTGTGATACCACGCTTATTGCGTGTAATAGATTCTAATTAATTAACTTGGCTAATTTATTGATTAATTTACCAAATGGGTCAATAAATTCTTGGTCTATCAAAAATAATCCTTATATATGTCTAAAGTTATGAGAAAAGAAACCCTACACAAATACATAGGAATATGCATATAATCAGATCTGAAAAGTCTGATTTCATAATTCTCAATAGATACAGCTTGTGTTAAGCTTATGTCGAGCTTTAACATTAAATCTCGATAGAAAGGGTCGAGACTTCTATCGAGCTTTAATGAACAGCACTTCCTCACTTGTTTCTTGATTAGATTTGCATGGATTTAACACTTGATTTGAACAACATGTTTCTTGAAGTCTTAAACCGCCCTAGATCTACCCAATTACAAGTAAAGTGCATTTTGTCAAAGGATTAGCCAATTTGCATCAAATATGTCCCTAACACTTTCTGTGTGTCTCTCTTCTCCAAGCAAAAACAACCAACCCACCCCTAATGGCCACCACCAGACACCACCCACTCAATGTCACCACCCTTACCCACAACCACGGCCTCAACACCTAGCAACCCATGGCCATAAGGCACAACCCATGGCCTCAATCCACGGCACAACCCACAACAAACCACTACAACCGACTACTGAATCAATCAACCCACACACAACCTAAAGCCAGCCCAATCAACTTACACCCAGACCCAGCAAAACCGCCCAAGGCTACCGAAACCCACCCACATCCCAGACTTGATTCTACAACCCAACCCCAATCTACCCACACCTATACCCACAAAACAAGCCACAACCTCCACCACAACCCAAAATCTCCACAATCCACAACCTCCACCACAATCAACAAAACCCACAACCTCCACCACAACTCACCACAACCCACAACCTTCACAATCCACAACCTCCACCATAACCCACAAAACCCACAGTCCAACCCACAAACACCACAAATCACCAACCCACCTCACAAGTTACATACCCACGGTGGGAGATTGGGAGAGATGAAACATTTGGCTGAGAGAGAGAGAGAGAGAGAGAGACAAAACGAGACAAGATCCATCTCAGAACCAAAACGATGAGACAATGCCCATCTCAGAACTAGAATGAGATGACAAGGGAGAGAGAGACGAGAGAGGGACAAAAAGAGAGTCCAGTGAACCAAAGAAGAAAAGAGAGAAGTCAAGCTCCAGAAGAAAATAGAGAGAAAATAGTGTGTGAGAGAGAAATGATACTTTAATTAAAAGGTTAATAAAATATTATTATTTTTTATAAGATTTGAGCTATAGTAGGCTATTTTCTTTGATAGTCTATTGTAGCTAAGTTGTTAAAAATTTTACATATACCACTCTTGATGTAGCGTGTTTTTTGTGGTTTTAGTTACTAAAAATAGCATTTAGCATTTATACCACCTTTGATGAGAATGCTCTCATTTCATAAGAAATAATTGCCAATGAATTCGAATTAAATAACTTCTCCTCTAATTAGAAAAAACAAAAAAAAAAAAACTCCTCTTATAAGTAGAGAGTGGAGGATAATGTCATTGGTTCAACTATATAAAAGGGTGGGTATCCTCTTTTTTTTTTTTCTTTTTTTTTTTTAAGGAATTAGAAAATAGAAGGAAGTTTTATTTGTGCAATGTCTGGCCTTGTACACACCATAGTATACATCAAGCTGCCAATAGTTGAGGCATAGGGCACATTGCTCATATGGTCCCTTTCTTCTTTTGTCTTCTGTGACTATTCTTTACTTAGTCTAAAATGACTACTCAAGGGTGTGCTCACTGGTTTAGCTTCATTCATGTTGAACCTGTTGAGAATCTTCTTCACATATTCTGCCTGTGAAAGCTTCAATGTACCATTAGCCTTGTCTTTAATGATTCTCATACTAAGGATTTGTTTTGTAGCTCCCAAATCCTTCATTGCAAACTGTTTTGACAATTGCTTCTTCAGATTATTGATCTCCTCAGTGCTAGACCCTACAATGAGCATATCATCCATATACAACAGTAAAATGATATAAGAATTGTCAAAGAACTTAACATAGCAACAATGATCAGTTTCACATCTCTAGAAACTAGTTCTATTTATAAAACTATCAAATTTCTTGTACCACTTTCTTGGAGCTTGCTTTAGGCCATACAAGCTCTTTCTCATTTTGCAGACCAAACTCTCTTGTCCCTGAATAATAAACCCCTCTAGCTGACTCATGTAAATGTCTTCCTCTAAGTCACTATGAAGGAATGCTATCTTCACATCTAACTGCTCAAGATGTAGATTCTCTGCAGCCACCATTCCCAATACAATTCTAATTGTTGATATTTTCATAGCTGGAGAAAATATTTTTGAGTAGTCAATGCCCTTCTTCTGCTGGAACCCTTTGACAACTAATCTGACCTTGTAACGTTTTTTACCATCATGCTCATTCTTTATTCTGTATACCCACTTGTTGTGCAAAACCTTCTTTCTTTATTGCAATTCAATCAGTTCCCATGTTTGATTCCCCAACAAAGAATCCATCTCATACTTCATGGCTAACTCCCACTTGCTTGAATTTTTATCTTGCAAAGCTTCTTCATAACACTCTGGCTCACCACCATCAGTCAACAGGAGATAATTTAGAGCAAGTAAATAACGCTGTAGAGGTCTAATAATCCTGGAAGATCTACAGACTTCAACTATAGGTGTACTCTGATCTATCTGTGAATTTACTTTCTCCTTTTCTTCTTCACCCCTTTCTAGACAGTATTTTCAGTCGATTCATCTAAGTTGAAAACTCAAAATTCTTTTGATCTATCTCTGTAACATCTGGTACTACAATTGATCTGTCCTTGTACATAACCTGTTCATTAAATATCACATTTCTGCTTCTGATGATTTTTCGATTTTGTTCTTCCCAAAACCGATAGCCAAATTTCTCATCACCATAGCCAATAAAAAAACATATTTTAGACTTTCCATTAAATTTACTACAGGCATCAGAATCAATATGAACATAAGAAACACAACCAAAAAACTTTAAATAGGAAAACTTTACCTCTTTACTACTGCAAACCTCTTCAGGAACTTTGAACTCCATGGGAACTGATGGTCCTCAGTTTATCACGTAAGCTGCAATACTAACAACAACAGCCCAGAAAGTTTTTGGCAATCCAGCATGTTACATCATACTCCTATCATGCTCATTGAGAGTTTTGTTCATGTGCTCAGCCACTCCATTCTGTTGTGGTGTCCCAGGAATGGTCTTATCCATTCTAATTCCATGTGCAACACAATACTCATTGAATCCTCCATCTATGTACTCTCATCCATTGTTTGACCTCAGACATTTTACTTTCAAATCTGTTTTTGTCTCAACCATAGCCTTCTACTTCTTAAAGCTCTCAAATACATTAGATTTATTTTTTAGAAAATAAACTCATACCTTTCTGCTTGAGTCATCAATGAAAGTAATGTAGTACCTTGAACCTCCAAGGGATGCAACCGGAGAAGACCCCTATAAATCAATGTGTACTAACTCCAATTTTTCAGACTTTAGTGCCCTACCAGTTTTCAAGAAGCTCGCCCTTTTCTGCTTTCCTAATATGTAACTTTCACATATGTCAAGATTAATAGACTTCAGTTCTGGTAGTTTCCCTTTTGACAATAGTATCTTTATTCCTTTCTCACTCATGTGACCAAGTTTGCGATGCCATAGACTTGCATCAGTATTTGCTTCAGCAACTACAATTGTGTCCCTTGGACTTGAGGTCATATATAGAGTACCAGTTTTCCTTCCAAGAGCCAATACCATGACTCCTTTTGTAACCTTCCAGGTACCATCAACAAATAGTATTGCATACCCTTTATCATCAAGTTGTCCTACAGAAATCAGATTCCTCCTCAGGTCAGGAATATGTCGAACCTTCTGCAGTAACCAGATAGACCCATTGGGCAATATAATCCAAACGTCTCTTATACCCACAACATCCAAGGCTTCTCCATCAGCCAAATACACCTTACAAAATCACCTTCAACATAGTTCTGTATGATTTCTTGGTGTGGAGTGATATGAAACGAACCTCTTGAGTCCAAAACCCAATCATCAAGTGGACTGTATACAGCAAGAAGCAACGTATCCTGTATCTCATCTGTTACAGCATTAGCAGAATCATCATTATTCTTCTTCTTAGGACTTTTGCAGTGCCTCTTAAAATGGCCAGCTTTGCCACAGTTCCAACATTGCACCTAATGGCTAGATCTAGATTTACTTCTATTTCGATTGGAATTTCTATATTTTGATCTACCCCGATTTGAATTTTTGTCATTACCTCTACTTCTTGTCTCAAAGTTTAGGGCAGAACTAGACCCTGAGGTTTCACCTACATCTCTTCTGCAAATCTCCTCAGCCAGAACTAGATCTTGTATGTCATTGTAGTTCAGCTTTTCTTTTCCAGTAGAATTGCTCACTGTCATTCTCATTGCCTCCCAACTGTTTGGCAACGAAGCCAAAACAATCAGTGCATGGATCTTATTATCAAAATCAATTTCTACAGAAGATAGTTGATTTGTGGTGGTGTTAAATTCATTCAGATATTGTGCTACTGATGCATTTTCTGCCATCTTCAAATTGAATAGTTTCTTTAATAGATGCACCTTGTTATTTGCTGATGGCTTTTCATACATACCAAAAAAAACCTTCATCAGATCTGCCATGGTCTTCTCCTTCATGACATTGTGTGCAACAGACCTGAAGAGGGTTAATCTGATAACTCTTAGTACATGTTTGTCAAGAAGAGTCCATTCATCATCTTTCATAGTTACAGGTTTCTCCCCTAAAAGTAGCAGGTGCAACTTCTTCCCATAGAGATAGTCCTCGATTTGCATCCTCCAGAATCCAAAGTATGTGCCATCGAATTTTTCTATTCTAGATGCCTTTCCTGTTTCCTTTGTCATTGCTCCCACTCAAACCTAACCCTAGGCTCTGATACCAATTTATGAGAATTTGTACCAAATTCCCAGACCTGTGAGATGCAAAAATAGAGAAAAAAATACTCCAAAGAAAAAATAATCACACAAAAGATAGTATTTATGTGGTTCGGCAATTTGCCTACATCCACGTAGTTGCAAGAATTTCATTATTCTCAAGGAAAAATACAGAGTGCGACAGTACAGTTTTTCTCTCTAAAAAACGACATCAAAACCCTAATCTCCAAAACAACATTTTTTATATCCTGCGCACAAGATTCACAATAGACTAAGCCTCAAAAAATCTCCCATTAAAAACTGTAACAATAATATTTCGAGTCAGGTCATAATCTGGATTAAACACAACTAGGCTCTACAAAGCCCAACATGAAAAAGTAAAATATAAACAAAATGAAATTTTTTGTCAATAAACGTGAATTAATATATTTTGGAAAATTCCTAGCTTGATCCACGAAGGGAATATCAATAATATTAATACAAATTATACCCGCCTCTCACCAAACCTAAACGGCAATTCTCCCATGCACTCTTGACCCAAGGGGTGGTGGTTTAATGGTCAGTAGCCTTACTCCCAAATAGTTAGAGGACATTATGTCCTCCTGAGTTTGACTTCTACAAAGGAAGCACCTATAAATTATTGGTGAAATATTGGTTTAGTATTTAGTGATACCTTAGTGGGGTTAGGATAGTTATGGCTCACTAAACCTTGCGAGTAAAATGTTATTATGGTCAGTGGTCATCCCAAGTAGAGAAACCACTTTTTTTTTTTGAGAAAAAATAGAGAAACCACTTTTAATTGCTCTCTTCTACCCTTTTTTTCATTAAAAAAAACTCTAACCCTTAAATTCATAGATGGACAAGATTGCCGTACTTTGCAATATAAATCTTTATCAAACAAAAGGCAAAAAATACATTTGCTAATAATTTATTGGTCTGTATGCACAAATTCCTTGTAATTTAGAGTAATTTAATTTCTTGATATTTAGTATGTGTTTGGATCCGGCGTTTTGCATTTCAAAATCCGGCTTTTTTTTTTTTTTTTTTTAATATGGCAGGCGTTTTAGCTTTTACTCGACAAAGAGCACTATTGAGCACTGTTCATGTACTGTTCACGTATTATTTACCGGACCCACAACCACTTTATTCAGAAAAAAAAAAATTTAAAAATTGGTCTCACGATACTATTCACACATTTAAAAATTATTTTGCTATAATGTTTTCAGTTTTTAGCAAAATAAGCTGTATCCAAACGGACCCTTATATATATTTAAACTTATTCTTTGAAAAATATATAAAAAATATTATATAATAGAGCATTAAATACATCTTAATAAATAAAGTTGCCTGGGCCATGAGCTTAATTGGGTTCGGATTTGCCTATTAAATACTTTAAACTTTTCACATATTGGCTACAACCCAATTTCAACTTTGGACAATTGGACGACCGTAGTACTGTACCAGTATGGATTCAAAAAAAAAAAAAAAAAAAAAAGTAGTACTGTACCAGTAGGGAAGATAGATATCAGGCTTATAATAAATTTCGCATCTCTAATGAAATCCACTATTGGATTTGGGTTCCCAAAACCTAGAGATTGCAGAAGAATATAGTATACTTCTAGGAGGACCATAGCAGCTAGACTTTAGGGTAGGGTTCTTATAGAAAATGTATTCTGGGTCGATCCACAGTATTGACTCTTAAACCAATTTGACTATTAGTTTTTAGCTTTCATATCCCATAATAAGGTTAGCTTAACTAAATCTCCTATTTTTTTTGCTAAAACTTAAATCTCCTTAAAACTGCCCTTGATTGGTACACTAAACTAATGTATGAAACACATGTTATAAGGATCTCTGACTTGATTCCAACTGTAGAGTAGTTCACAATAGGTTCTTATTGTTATGACATATGTGGAACTTGTTATGAACATCTGTCATTTAGAATTGGCTAATCTTTTGACAAAACGCAATTTACTTGTATTTGGGTAGATCTAGAATAGTTTAAGACTTCAAGCAACATATTGTTCAAATTAAGAGTTAAAGTCATGCAAATCTGTTTAAGAATCAAGTGAAGAAGTGTTGTATTTTAAAGCTTGACAGATTGTATCTATCGAGGTTTAAAAGGGAGTTTTAGCCCGATACTCAACAGCATCTCAACAGATAACCTATTTATTAAGTTAAAAATACTAAAATACCCCCATATATATAGATATATATATATAAGTTATTAAAAAAATAAAAATAAAAATAAAAATAAAAAACCTTAATCCCATATTCCCATTTCACACAATCAACCGCTACTCCCTTTCTCCTCCTCTCCCACTCTCACTCGGTCACTCCCTCTCACTTACCCCTTACCCACCCAATACCCACATCTCATTTCAGCAATTTAGCTGACGCCTCACACAAGAGCACACTCATGCCTCACATAAGCACACTCACAGCACAGCCATAGCCACCTCCTTCTATCACTCACTCTCAATCTCACAACTCACACAGCCTCCGTCTCACTCACTCTCAAGCACCGCCGCCCAAGCTCTCTACCTCTCACCACCGGTATAAGGTCTCACTGCTGTCCCCAACTATCACTATCGATCTGTTCTCTACTTCTCTTCAATTTTTTTTTTCTTAAGTATTTCATAATCACATTCCCTTGTAAATCCAAAAACCAACGAAAACCCATAGTTTTCTTAAGTATTTCGTAAAATGTTTTTTTTTTTCTTTTTTGGATGAGCTTAAATAAGGTTTACTATCTAAAATCACAAATGTAGTTTGGTTTCTTGATGATTTTGTTGTAACTGTGACAAGGCAACAACC
The DNA here is from genome assembly GCA_023621385.1 of Quercus gilva. Classification (NCBI taxonomy): domain Eukaryota; kingdom Viridiplantae; phylum Streptophyta; class Magnoliopsida; order Fagales; family Fagaceae; genus Quercus; species Quercus gilva. The sequence continues at coordinate 27,718,650 of CM042481.1, read as the reverse complement.
ATATTTGGAGAGTAGTTCGTTTTTGTTACATACTTGAATTTGTTGAGTGTTTAGTTGGATTTTGTTCTTCTGTGAATTTCAGTTTGTGTGCATGTGCATGTGTGTGTGTGTGTGTGTGTGTGTGTGTGTGTGTGTGTGTGTGAGGACTATTTTGGAACTGTCTTTTTTTTTTTTGGTTGGGCCGCGTTATATGGCTTGAATGGGCTTGAATCTAGGAAAAAAATCTTGATAGGCATCAATTCTCTTCTTTTTTTTTTTTTTTTTTTTTGGTTGGGCCACAATTTGGAGCGCCATTTGGGCCCAAATCTAGTTGGGCTAAACAAGGCCCATGGGGCTCGACAGGGTAGGTTTGGGCCCCGCAAAAAAATTCGTTTAATAATTGGGCTGGGTCTAAGTCGCAGGTCCGAGTATGAAAAAACCTGGCCTGAACCTAGCCTGTTGCCAATCCTAGTAGGGTTTCTTTTCTCACAACTCTAGACATATATAAAAATTATTTTAAGGGTCATCAAAGGTGATGCAACTTGATGCAAAGTGATTATTCACTCAAATTGTGACTGGAGACAATTTGCCCTAGTTCATCTTTCACTTAAAGAAGCTGCTGCGTTTGTACGCCGTAGGGTTTTGTAACCAAGGAGCTTCTTAATCTTCATTGTGTGGATGAACTGAAGAAATTTGCAGTCAACATCCTTCTCAAGTTGGTGTATTAGTCACGTACTAGGATTCGTGCAAAAGAGTAACTGGGATCCGCGCATCAATTGGTTAATCATGTACTGGGAGCCTTGCATTGAAAGGAGAGATTGTCACTACATTGCGAGTTCAATTAGGTATTGGGGTCAGGGTTCAACTGTAGGTTGGTATAAGGTACTAGGATTCCTTTACTTATAACCGCTTGTTTTGATAATAATGGATTCTCGAGAATGGTGACCTTAAATTCACCCGGTGGGGTTTTGCCTCGATGGTTTTCCCCATTCGTAAACAAATCACCCATGTCAAATTTAATTTCTGCAACATTAAGTTATTTGGTAATTTGTTTGTGCTACCACGCGTATTGAATGTTAAATTGACTTAATTAATTTACTTGGCTAATTAATTGGTTAATTTACCTAGAGGGTCAATACATTCTTGGCCTATCAAGTGGTATCAGAGTGGGCACACTCTGATTATAGTTAATCATTGCTGTGTGATCCATTGACCCCTATTTGTCATGGATAGAAGATAATCTTTAATTATACCTCCTTTATTTGATGGCACTAACTATGCATACTGGAAAGTACGCATGCAAACTTCAACAGCAGAGCATTGAATGCTTTATTCAGTGTAGTCACAAATGAGGACTTCAAGAAGATATCTTCCACTGAAACTACTAAGGAAGCATAGACCATCCACCAGACAACCTATGAAGGAACTAAGGCTGTCAAGGATTCAAAGCTTCAAAGGTTTACCACGAGCTTTAAAGAGATTAAGATGGAGGAGGATGAGTCATTTGATGAGTTCTATGCCAAGTTGAAGGACATAGTGAACTCTACTTTTAATCTTAGGGAAACCATTCCAGAACCCAAGGTTATTAGAAAGGTGCTCAGATCTCTTCCAAAAAGATTCCATGGCAAGATCACCGCCATTGAGGAATCAAAGGATATTGACCAAATTCCTTTGACAGAGCCGGTTGGCAACTTGCAAACCTATGAATTGGGTTTGTCTAGGATCAGGAAATTGAGTAAGAGCAAAAGCATGGCACTGAAGGCCAAAAGCAGTGACACCGATGAGTCTTCTGATGATGAATATTCTAAAATAAAATTCTATATCACAAGGCAGTTCAAAAAGTTTATGAAGATTGCTGATGCGAAAGGATTTGACGAGGACCGAAAGCAATCCAATTCTTCACAGTTCAAGAGCCAAGATAAAGGGAAGAAGGATGCTAGGGATGGTGGTCAGTACACTGTTCCCTTCGGACGAAAGTTCTTCAGTTGTCAAGGTTTTGGAAACATGAAACAAGAATGTCCAACTTATCTCAAGACCGTTGGGAAAAGCAAAGCCCTTATTTCTACCTTGAGTGACACCAAGCCTGAGGATGATTTAAATAATGATGATAAAGGAATCTTGAATGCCTTCACTGCCACAGTGAATCCTACTAAGGGGATTGTTTAAGAGGTAAATGAAGAAGAGGACTTGGTGGTGTCTAAATTTGAGAAAATGGATGAACAAGATGACATCCATATAGCCTATGCAAAACTATACAAGGTCTCCGAAAAGCATGAGAAATTGTATAGGGTGGCCACCAAAAAGCTAAGTGATGTGGAACTTGATTGAGAAGAGCTCTTCACAAAAGTTGATGAAGTTAATCAGACCATTGAAGCATTATGATTTGAGAACAATTTCTTCGCTGAAAGGACCAAAAAGCTTGAAGAGGAGCTGTTCCAGGTTAGAGCTCGATTAGAGAAGACTTCCAGTGCAAAGCCTAATGAGATGCTTAGCTTTCAAAAATCCGCTTCTGATAGAATCGGTTTAGGGTATGATTTCTCTTCTCCTAATATTGCTTCTTCTAGTACTACTGTGTTTGTTCCACCTGCTAATAATGTTGATTCCAAGAATAATGATGTTAAAATTGTTTTAGCTAGTGAGAACATAGACAATGGTAAATCTATCTTTGGAGCACCCCCTAAGCTTAAAAAGAAAGAGACTAAAAACCCTAGGACTAAGAAGGGTAATAATCAAAAGTCTAAACAAAAGAAACAGCATCTCTGTCATCACTATGGAGCTACAGAAAATACTTGACCTAATTGCTACAAGTGTTTAGCCACTCAACAAAACAATAGTATGATCTCATTTGGAAACCAGAATCAGTTTCCACCCTCCTTTGCTCCTTTTAGAGATCTTCTAAAGGCCCTCATGTTCTTTTCGAACTTGAACGGTTTCAATTCTTCCCCTTCACCACCGGATTAAGGGTTCGCCAAACGGAAAGGTTCTTCCAAATTATGGAAGGAAAAAGGCTCTAAGTGATTTAGTCACTTTTTTTCTCTCCCTCTCTTTTTGTTTATGCATTACTTGTGTGATTTGCTTTCTTGTTTTTGAGGCATTCTAGTTTTATGCTATGCTTTGTTTTGACATGTTTTTGATTGTTTGTTTTCAGTTTTTCCCTTATTTTGTTTTTCATAAAAATAAAAAATAAAAATTGAAAAATCAGAAAAATACAAAAACAGTATGTGTTTTGTGTACATTGGTACTTGTATACCTTGGATGGTCGTTGAAACAAAGTTTTCTAAACTTTGTATCTTTTGTTGCTTAAATGAGCATCTCAATGCATAACTAAGCAAGTGAGCTTTATGACTCGTGTTTGTGATAAGTACGATTAAGTAATCTCTTATCCTTAACACTCATATTGCCCTTTTTGACGAGAAGGACTAAAAAATCCTAAGAGAAAGGCATAAATAACCATCTCACCACTAAAGCCCACCAATCATGTATAACATCTGTATGCTTCAGCATAGCAAAATTGTGATGTTGTTGACTTAACATAATTAGGTATTTCTTCTCTCTCTTATATACCCATGCATGATATGCTCAAAAGAAAAATATGCAAAGAAAATTCAAAAGCAAAAAGAATCAAAATGCTTTTAAATATGGTTGCAAGCGTGTTTCCAGGAGATGTGAGAGTTATAGGATGTACCTCGAAGGTAATAGTCCCCATCAAGTAGTTATGATTATGTATAAGTTAAATTGATTTTCTCATATCTCAAATCGTCATAACGTGAGACACTTATGTAATCTTGCGATGTTTTCACACACAACACACAAAATTCTTTGCTACTTTTGATACAGGTGCAGGTACAATGTGATTTGGTCATCACAAGGAATACATGTGTTAATGTATGCTCACTAAACTGTCTTGACTTGTTTTTGAAATATAAAATTGGTTAGACTTGTTTAGTGTGTGTGTGTGTGTGTGTTTGGATCTTAAATGCTTTACATTCTTCTTGTTGAGAGATGTTTTTGAAGGATTAAAATGTTGTTTGGATCTTTAGTTGAGTAGCTTGCTTGATTGCATTCTTTTGTGTGTTTTTCTCCTCTTTGAAAAACCTGTTTTTGTCAAGCTCGACAGCTCTCAATAGATAGCTATCCATTGAGACCCTTGGACTTCTTTTTCTCGACAGATCTTAACGCATCTTCGATCCATCGAACTATTTAGAATTTGTCTCGATAGCTTCTCGACAGATTCTCAATCCATCGAGAAAGTTTCTGTCTTGCCAATAGCTTCTCGACAGCTATTCGATCCATCGAGATTCTTTGCCATCAACAGATTCTCGACAGCACATTGACAGATTTATCTGTCGAGAATTAGTGCTAGACAGATTCTCAATAGATCTTGATCCATCGAGACGCGTTTTATAAAAATAGATCCAACACGATTTCAGATCTCATTTTTCTTCGTTCTCTCTCGATAGAAACCAACCCTTTCACCTCCCAAACACTTTTCTCTCTCTCTAAACCTCAAACCCACTTGATCTTCGGCCTAGAGTGATCATTTCTTCTCTGGTATGATCTTTCTTTTCTCATTCTTCATGCTTTTCATGCATTTAGATCTAGGTTTTGGGTTTTTAAATTTTTTTGGGGTTTTTGAAAATCTTTGAGTATTTTGTGAAATTTTTGGGTTGGGTTTAGCTTAAATGATGTTATATGCTCATGCATTACATTACATTTGCAATTTCACAATGTTTCATGCATTTAGATGTGTGTTTTATATGTTTGAACCATGTGTGCTGGTATGATTGGATTGGGCTAAGCCCATGATGTTTTTTTGTTGTTGCATGTCACATGTTCATGCATTGTTCATGCATACGTAATTTTTTTTTTATATTCTGGTATTATCTGTTGATTGGTGCTTTTTTGTTTCTCTCTCTCTCTCTCTCTCTCTCTCTCTCTCTCTTTCTCTCTCTCTTTCTTAGATAGTCTGCGCAATGGCACCCAAGCGCAAATCTATTCCATCCCGAAACCCTCTTTGTTCTAGGGCATCATCTTGTGATTCTACTCCTCTTCACGTCAGGTTCCGTGATGAGAAGGCTCGTAAGGACTTCTCAAAGAACTTCTCCAAACATGGCATTCATTTGAAACACCACGTTATTTTATCGGACTTCTCCGATACTACTCTACCGACTGTCATTCACAGGCGAGGTTGGGAATCTCTATGTGAGATGCCCGTGAGTTGTCCCTCCGTGATCATACAAGAGTTCTACTCCAATATGCACGGTTTTGATTCGTCTATACCTCAGTTTTTTACTCTTGTACGAGGTACACGTATAATAGTTACTTCGAAGCTTATCTCCGATGTGCTACATGTTCCGAGGGAATCACATCTTGATTACCCCGGATGTCCACATCTGAGGACTATGTCCAAAGATGAACTTCTGTCTCTCTTTTGTGAGACACCTTCTTCTTAGGGTGAGCATCAAAACACTTCCTACTATGGCATTGCAAAAGGTCCGAGGTTCCTAAATATGGTAATGACATTTGTTCTCCATCCCTTGTCTCACTATAATTCTATTACTGAGCCTAGTGCTCGCTTTTTGTTGTCCCTCATTGAGGATCTTGACAGGGTTTAGACCCCTTAAACCACAATTAGATTGCGTAGCCTAGATTAATTAGCCAAGTTTTTACTTAGTCAAATTAAGCAATTCTAGGTTAAAACAATCACAAAATCATATCATGCATGTAAAACATATAAAGCAGCGGAAAATAAATAACACAGTGATATGATCACCCAGGAAAACCAAACCGGTAAAAAACCTGGGGAGGATTTTACCCACCGATCCTCAAGGCAAAACAGAATCCACTAAGAAAGAATTGAAGTTGTTACAAAAGGACTTACAAGCTACCCCGCTTGACTTCCTAATGCTACCCACCAGTAGTAACTTCCTGACACGACCACGCGCAGGCTCCGAATCCACGGACTACTTCTTTCTTTGTCTTCCTTTAATCAGGTACAAGCTCCTCGCTTGTTAATCTTTAAGTTTCAAAGGGCAGCAACCAAGTTGATCATCAAGATGTAGAAGAATCTCAATCTTGAAAACCCTAAGTTATGTGTAAAGGAAAGCTCCACTAGATCTCACAAGAGATTTACACAAAACCGCAATGTATGAGCAACAACACAACTTGTGCAACACTGAAAAACGTAGCTAGGGTTTGCCTTATATACCTAGGGCAAAAACATAAAACCCTAAATGTTTAAAGAGTTAGGGCTGAGTTGGAATTCTGCAGAAAAATGCATCTGGGCCGATTTTCGATCGATCGAGAATTACATTCGATCGATCGAGCCAGGCCGAGAAGCTCCAATGCTTCTGCAGTCTCTCGATTCCAACTTTACAAAATTAAACCAACTTTGACGCGCAGGCTCCGAATCCACGGACTACTTCTTTCTTTGTCTTCCTTCAATCAGGTACAAGCTCCTCGCTTGTTAATCTTTAAGCTTTAAAGGGCAACAACCAAGTTGATCATCAAGATGTAGAAGAATCTCAATCTTGAAAACCCTAAGTTATGTGTAAAGGAAAGCTCCACTAGATCTCACAAGAGATTTACACAAAACCGCAATGTATGAGCAACAACACAACTTGTGCAACACTGAAAAACGTAGCTAGGGTTTGCCTTATATACCTAGGGCAAAAACATAAAACCCTAAATGTTTAAAGAGTTAGGGCTGAGTTGGAATTCTGCAGAAAAACGCATCTGGGCCGATTTTCGATCGATCGAGAATTACATTCGATCGATCGAGCCAGGCCGAGAAGCTCCAATGCTTCTGCAGTCTCTCGATTCCAACTTTACAAAATTAAACCAACTTTGAGCAAGCCTAAACAAGACTAAATACATTGTTTTGATCATGGTTTGCCAACATTACAAATTAGGTTCTAAATACATAAAATCCTAAGACCTTAAAACCTAACAAACTCCCCCTTTGGCAATCCGTGACAAAACACAAATCAAAAGCTCAAAGTTTACAAGTAAAAAGCCCTTTACAAAATAATGCTCATAAACAAAAGTTCAACCTAACTACTATCCATCGGTTGAAAGTGTAGACAGCAGCTTTGTTGAATCAACCTGTATATTCCTGAAATACTCAACAAACACATAAACGCATGTGTGGCAGAAAATAGTATATAAACAGGTATAATATTCTTGTAAGATTCACACAACACAAAATAAAGATATATATCAATGAATCAACTCATAAATATAAATCAATGAGCAATGAATCATAAGACAAGAATCAAACTAAATTATGTATATCAATATATCAATCAATGTTACTCCCCCTAACATGAATATCCCCAAAAATGATATACAAAGTGAAGCACCTAGATACAATCTAATAAACTCCACAAAAAATATCCCATGCTAAACAATATGTCTCCCCCTAACTACAAAATCTCCTCAAAAGGTCAAAACTCCTCTACAAGTCAAAAATATCCACTCCCCCTTTTTGTGACGGAATGCCAAAGGGCAATCAAAAGTCGCCATCAAAAGGTGGTGGTGAAGGTGAATGAAGACGTGCAAGATCAGCTCGCAGAGCACGCATCTCGTCCAGCAGGTCCACCAAAATCTGACCATGAGCCGCCTGAACGATCATGACAGTCTCCAAAGTACGACGAACATCGAAGTTGGCCGCAGGAGGTGGAGGAACAGCAGCAGCAGCAGCATCTGCATCATCACCAACTGGATCAGGAATATCCTCACCAGCAAGACCTATAGAAGATGAAGGAGGAGGAGGAGCACTAGAAGAGGGATCAGACCTAGGGTGTTTAGAACTAGCTCGAAGATGAGCGGCCCTCTGTCTAAGAAAAGACGCACCTATAGGACCGATGACATGAACAGGCTCAGAAGCAGGGAAATCCTCTAAACCTAGATACAATAAAATCTTATGAATGAAAATAGGATGGACGAGAGCATGAGCAGTAGATGAACTCCTATAAACTTCATTCAAAGAACGAAGAAAAAGATGAGTAAAACTAATAGGAGCATCTGTAACAAGAGCGTACAGAAAAACACACCTCTCAAGAGGAATGGTGTGTAGATGAGAAATGGGCCAGAGTGAGTGACATGCTATCCTAGAGAAAAGATAGGTAGTCTCAGGAAGCTCAGCAGAAGTGATCCGAGGATCAGAACCCCACTGGATAGATGACCCAGTGATGTAAGATATGACATCACTCAACTCGGGTGACTCATCATAGGGATAGACAGGATCCCTAACCAAAGGTACCTCAAGAGCATCAGCCACTACCTGAGGAGTAATGGAGTACTCTACGCCTCGTATCCAACTCCTAACAAGAGTGTTGGAATCATAGACGCGGATCGAGATGTTCGAGTAGAACTCTCGAATCAAGGTAGCAGGAGGAGGAGGGTCAGACACAGCAAACAAGGGAAGCCAACCCCTACGCTCAAAATTTGCCCTAATGGCAGGATCAAGCTCATCAAAAGAAACAGACCGCTCAGCCCAAATCTTCCTCTTAAGGTTTAAAGTGTCATAAAGCTCTTGGTTTTTCTCACTCGGGAACCGCTCACTATCAAAGGAGGGAGGGGAAGGAGTAGGAGTGGGAAGAGTCCTACGTGCTCTAGTCTTCCTAGGCATGGTGCTAAGGAAAAGGACAAAGACACAAAGAGAAAACCAAAAAGAACAAACACAAAAACCAATGGCAGACTGCAAGTTAGACAAAAACAAATAGAGAATAAAATTCTATATGATGCATGAACATTAACAATGTTATGATGCATGAACTAATGCAGTAACTAAGATCAGATTAAGTTCAAATTCACAAAATTGGCTTGAACATAGAGTTTCTTAACAAAAACCCTAAAAATTTGAGAACAACTTGAAAATTTTTGTACCAAATTGATGAACCAATCATTACAAACTATTGAAAACAATTTATAATAACCAATTGCATCAATTACACAAGCCAATTTCATCAATTAAACCCAATTTCACAAAAAGCCCCAATTCGGATCAATTATAAACCCTAGAAATTTAAGTTTTCCACAAAACACAAAATTGATCAAATTAATCACTCAAGAACATGTCTATAGGGTGTCCCCAACAAAACCCATTGATTAATTGCAAACAATATGGTCCGAATCAACAAAAATCCCAAAAAGAAAAGTTCCGAAAATCTCCCTAAAAAATGCTTGAAAAATGCATGAAATCATGAAAATAATTTGAAAAGGAAGGGTAAAAAGGACATACCGGCTTGAGGAGAGAGAGATTATGCAAAAAATTCTGAAGAAAACGACAAAAACTTGAAGAATTGGTCCTGCCTCGTCGGAGAGAGAAAAAGAAAAGTTTTTGAAAAAGTTTTGAAACTTTGAAAAAGTCAGATTTCCCTTTTTTAAAAGGCTTCTTCACGATGTTCGATCGATCGAAAATTACATTCGATCGATCGAATGTGACAGTCAATTTTGCACATTCTGAGGCACTTTTTCGATCGATCGAAAATCAGGTTAGATCGATCGAAATGGGCAGAGGCACACTGAATTTTGGGGAAAAACACAGTTTTGAAAAATTGCAAACCCAATTTTGAAACAACTCCTCAAAGCATTTGAACAATGAATACAAAATGCATGAGTATGAAATGGAATGCATCTTCAAAAACCCAAAATTTTTAAACCCATGTGAGGTGATATGTGAATGGCAATCAAGCACAAAGTCTACACAATTCATCACATAGAATTAAAAGAGACTATCACTTAAAGAGTTACATCCTATAACTCCCACATCTCCTAGATCAAAAGCTTGCAATCATGTAAGTTTCTTGCATTTTTGCCTCTTATTTATATATGAAATGGCATTCAGCCTAATAGTACACACCGGTTTGAATTAAGTGAATTGGCATTAAGCCTAATAGTACACATCAGTTTTAAGTTAATTTGAGGCTGCACCTTATGTTCTTTTTGTGCATGTGCTACACTTTCGAGCACAAAATCTTATGATATGCACTAAGGTGTTCATGATTGGCTAGTGACCAGTGGTGAGATGGTTATTTATGCCTTTCTCAAAAGGATCAAGTCCGACAGTCAAAAACAAGTGACTTCATGATTAAGGCAAAGTGATTAAGAACCACACACATCTTTCCCACACAACATGCACTACAGAGTTTCAACTAGTCAAGTGCAGTAAATAAGCTCATCCAAGTTAAACAAGGTACACTAGACATGACATGTGTAAAAAGAATGACCAACCTTGTTTTCAAAAAATCAAGAAAAATAGTGTTCAACAAAGATTTTGCATTCCCTTTTTTTTTTTTTTTTTTTTTTTTTAAAGAGAAAACAAATAAATCCTAGAATGAAATGCATGTATGTAATGCAATGCAAGTCCTAGAACAAAAGAAAAACACAAAAACCAAATAACAATGGTCACAACAGAATAGAGCAATAAAGCACAAGGACCATGTCAGAAAGACTCAGTTAGTTCGAGTCTTTTGCATCCAAAACTTTTTAGATGTACCCCGAGCATTGGAGTTCTTATTCACATTAGAGTGATTCCCAACTCCAGAATTGGAATAAAGGTTTAACGCCTTTACCAATTCACCAATTAGTGCCATAGGATCTTGTGCTTGAGGCACAGGCACTTTTGGTCTTTTTGCTCTCTTATCAGCTTGAAGCTTGTAACAGTTAGGACGGATATGTCCAGACTTACCACAATAATGACAAACCCAAGCAGGTTTACCATGCATCTTGTCCTTAGATTTGGTAGGCTCCTTAGGTTTGGATTCTCTTAAGTCTACCCTAATCTACTTTGGAGGTGAAACTTCTACAGGTTTAACAACCTCACTCACAGGGGGTTTAATGGTTTCACTCACAACCTCACTCACAAAAGGTTCAGAAGAAGAAGAAGAAGGAACAAAGACAGTGGAATGGGGTCCAGAATCAAAGATACTTTCAACATATCCTAACCCAGCTTTATCAGAAGGATACTTTTGAATATTCAGCATATGATCAAGTTTAGAACTAGCAGATCTAGCAACAGATAAATCATGTTCCAAAGTTCTAACTTTATCAAGCAAAAGCATATTTTCAGATTTAACATTATTCAAAAGATCATTAGCATCAAAAAGTTTTACAAGCAGATTTTTCTTTTCAAGCTCAAGAGCATCAATTTTCTTCAGGCCTAGATCAACTTTCATAGCATCCTTTGCAGCAATTTTGCAAAGTTTGTTATAGGCCTCTTGAAGATCTGCATCTTCAGAGAGTTCCCCATCAGCAGGGTTCTCCTCAGCAGATATGCTTTCATCAACTTCAGCAGTAGCAGTGAAAGCAATGAAGTTTCCATCCTCGTCACAACCGGACTCATCATCAGAAACCTCATTATCACTAAGGGTTACAGCCATAGCTTTACCCTTATTCCTCAAGAAAGTAGGACATTCAGATTTGACATGACCATACCCTTGACAACCATAACACTGAGGACCCAAAGAGTTATTAGAAGATTGACCTACTTGTTCTCTAGGTTTTTCAAAATTGTTAACCTTAGTGGGATCATTCTTCCTAAAGTTTCTAGGTTCAGCAGTGTTGGTATTCCTTGCCTTCCTGTTTGTGTTTCTAAGAAAATTTCTAAAGTTCTTGGCAAGGTAAGCTATCTCCGTGGGAGAGAGCTCATCATCAAATCCACCAGCTTCAACATCATCAACAGACTTAAGAGCCATTGATTTGGATTTGGCAGTCTTGGGAAGGTCAGACTCATAGGACTGAAGAGATCCTACAAGCTCATCCACAGGGATGGAGTCAACATCCTTACTTTCAGTAATGGCTGTCACTTTGGGTCTAAAGTCTTCAGTTAAGGATCTAAGTATTTTCCTAACAACTTTAGGTTGATCATAGACTTCACCCAAATTATAAGCAGAATTAACAATATCATTGAGTTTAGCATAAAACTCATCAAAGGTTTCATCATCAGACATTCTAATGCTTTCAAACCTAGAAGTTAATTGCTGCAATTTGTTTATTTTAACAGCCTTTGTGCCCTCATGCACAATTTGGAGGATTTTCCAAGCAGTATGAGCAACCTCAACATTAGAGATCCTCTTAAATTCCTCCATTGAAACAGCATTAAAAATGGCATTCATAGCTTTGCTATTAAATGCAGCTGCTTCTTTCTGAGAAGTTTGCCACTCACTCACAGGAGTAGTGGGCTTCTCCCAACCATATTCAATAGAGTTCCAAACTCTCTCATCAATGGATTTCAGGAATGCTTTCATCCTTACTTTCCAGTAGGCATAATTGTTCCCATCAAAGTGAGGAGGAACAAACAGAGAGTGTCCATGCTCCATGACAACCGGGGTCAAGGATCAGCTCAGAGATGAAAATCTCAATCAAAAGAGCAACCTGCTCTGATACCACTTGACAGGGTTTAGACCCCTTAAACCACAATTAGATTGCGTAGCCTAGATTAATTAGCCAAGTTTTTACTTAGTCAAATTAAGCAATTCTAGGTTAAAACAATCACAAAATCATATCATGCATGTAAAACATATAAAGCAGCGGAAAATAAATAACACAGTGATATGATCACCCAGGAAAACCAAACCGGTAAAAAACCTGGAGAGGATTTTACCCACCGATCCTCAAGGCAAAACAGAATCCACTAAGAAAGAATTGAAGTTGTTACAAAAGGACTTACAAGCTACCCCGCTTGACTTCCTAATGCTACCCACCAGTAGTAACTTCCTGACACGACCACGCGCAGGCTCCGAATCCACGGACTACTTCTTTCTTTGTCTTCCTTCAATCAGGTACAAGCTCCTCGCTTGTTAATCTTTAAGCTTCAAAGGGCAGCAACCAAGTTGATCATCAAGATGTAGAAGAATCTCAATCTTGAAAACCCTAAGTTATGTGTAAAGGAAAGCTCCTCTAGATCTCACAAGAGATTTACACAAAACCGCAATGTATGAGCAACAACACAACTTGTGCAACACTGAAAAACGTAGCTAGGGTTTGTCTTATATACCTAGGACAAAAACATAAAACCCTAAACGTTTAAAGAGTTAGGGCTGAGTTGGAATTCTGCAGAAAAACGCATCTGGGCCGATTTTCGATCGATCGAGAATTACATTCGATCGATCGAGCTAGGCCGAGAAGCTCCAATGCTTCTGCAGTCTCTCGATTCCAACTTTACAAAATTAAACCAACTTTGAGCAAGCCTAAACAAGACTAAATACATTGTTTTGATCATGGTTTGCCAACATTACAAATTAGGTTCTAAATACATAAAATCCTAAGACCTTAAAACCTAACAGATCTTACTATAGACTTTCTTTCTCATTTCATTCTCTCCCTTATAAATGTCTATAAGAATACGACGACCCATGATAAGCTTATATTTCCTTCTACTATCACGAGTATCATTCGCCACTCCTCTGCCTCCTATCCCGAGTTTGATCATTTCCCCATCATACGTGCCATTGACGTCAGTACTGTTTGACAAAGTAAGGCCCAGCTTCGACCGAAGCTGCCACAGACCAAGACAGCGACTCCTCCATCCACCGCCGCTCTTTCTTCTTCTGCGAGAGGTGTGACGCTTGAGGCGATCATGGTGCAACTTAAGCGCATGGATGCTCGCATTGGTACTCTCACTACTAAGTTGTATCAGGTGAACACTTGTGTGGGTTGTATTGCACGTCGTCAGGCTCGCCTTGGTGGCTTCGTTGCTTCTCCCTCTCCAACTCCACAGGCTTCAGAGGACGCGAACGATGATGATGGCTCCGATGATGATGATGATGATGAGAATAAGGATGCTAGCTTTTCTGGTGATGAGGAGACTACTGCTTCTCGGTGACTTGCACTTTGACATTCGTGACAAAAAAGGAGAGTAGTTTTAGGCAAGGTTTTAAAAACTGGTACAGAGAAAGAACCGAAAAAGTAGCTAATTATCGATTTTTTGGTCGGACCCTTTCTCCAGAAAAGTAGCTAATTATCGATTTTTGGGTCGGACCGGGGTCCGACCGATGGTCAAACCAGTGATATCATAAATAATTTAATTAAAATATTAAAATAATTTTTATTTAAAATTTGAATTTTATAACTTATATTAAGAAAATATAAAATAAATAAAAAGTGCTTTTTTTTCCATACCCCCCTTTTTTTCTTATCAGTAATGGTTGACAAAGAATAAACTATTTAACATTTAAGCTTTATCTTTTAGTTTGTATAAACAATAATATAACTTTAACTATTTATTTATTCAAGAAAATTTAAATTTAAAAAAAAAAAAAAAAAAAAAAAAAAAACCCAAAGTCAAATGACTAGACAAGTCACTGACTTATTACTCTTTTACCAATACACTTTCCCACTCCAGCACTCCTAGCCACACGTTTACTCTTTCTTTAATCTTTTTTTTTTTTTTCCAATACATGGTATACACCTCATAAATCTAGCACTCCATTGAGTAGTGAGTACACTCCTCACTTTATTTACCATCAAAAGACTATTTTTCCAGTCTTCTGTCCTCCACAGAATCCATATCTCTCTCTCAGGAAAATAGATCTATTGTTTATCTCTACAATACCATCATTGGTTCCTCTCTTCCTCATTGAAGATATGTAGATACCACTCCAAGATGCTAATTTCAACACCAAGCATGAACATTCAGTCATTTAAATTTTCTCTCTCTCAAGCATAGCCAATCTTAAGAAAAAAGACTTTATTGCAAAAATCTACCCTCACCATCAGCAGATCTGAGAAAAAAGAAGATTTTTACTGCAAAAAAAGCTCCATTGCAAATCTGTTTCAGCAATTTTGCAAAATCGGTTCAACCATACTGGTTTTCGGTTTTCTGATTAAACCGGGTGGTTTTCTACTATTTTCGATTTTTAGCTCTTTTTTGGTTATTTGTCATAACTAAATCGAATTGATGACCAGTTTTCAGTTGAACCGGCCGGTCTGGTCCAGTTTTTAAAACCATGGCTTTGGGTATGAGAGTAGTCATATACCTAAGGGGAGAGTTAGCATAGGACCTTTTTGTTAGGGGGAGTGTTTACTTTTTTGAGGGATGTAGTGAGGTTTTATGTGTCTTTTCTTTTCTTTTCTCTTTAGATACTTAATGATAGCAAACTTTGTACTTATCATTGAGATATATATATATATATATATATGTGATGATGTTGTTATCACTTTCACCTATCTCTTCATGTGTTGTTTCTTTTATTTCTTTATACACATGTTTCTTATATATGCAATCTTTTATTTCTGTTTCACACTAAGATGCCTTGATGAGATTTGTTTAAAGTATTTCAGAAATACAGGTTGTCAAAATCTATCATGCCATGAACTCTCTTCTTGCAAAATTTTTCAACAGTTTGTGTTAGGATTAGATTTTATTGTATTCAACAAGCGATTATGAGTTTAGTGATTTATGACTTCTCTTATACTTCATTTGTTTGTTATGGTTTTGTCACGGATTGCCAAAGGTGGAGATTGTTAGGACATATGTGAAACTTGTTATGAACATATGTCATTTAGAATTGGCTAATCCTTTGACAAAATGCAATTTACTTGTATTTGGGTAGATCTAGGATGGTTTAAGTCTTCGAGCAACATATTGTTCAAGTCAAGAGTTAAAGCTATGCAAATCTGTTCAAGAATCAAGTGAAGAAGTGATGTATTTTAAAGCTCGACAGATAGCTCGACATATTGTATCTATCGAGGTTTAAAAGGGAGTTTTAGTCCGATGCTCGACAACAGCTCGACAGATAATCTATCTATCGAGGTTTACGAAATTCAGATTTTCAGATATATTTTTCACACATATCTAAGCTATTTGTGTAGAGTTTCTTTTCTCACAACCTTAGACATATATAAGGATATTTTAAGGAATGTCAAAGGTGATGCAACTTGATGCAAAGTGATTATTCACTCAAATTGTGACTGGAGACAATTTGCCTTAGTTCATCTTTCTCTTGAAGAAGCTACTGTGTTTGTACGCTGTAGGGTTTTATAGCCAAGGAGCTTCTTGATCTTCATCGTGTGGATGAACTGAAAAACTTTGCAACCAACATCCTTCTCAAGTTGGTGTGTTAGTCATGTACTAGGATTCATGCAAAGAAGTAAGCCGCGTACTGGGATCCGCACATCAATTGGTTAGTCATGTACTACGAGCCGTGCATTGAAAGAAGAGATTGTCACTACATTGCAAGTCCAATTGGATATTGGGGTAAGGGTTTAACTGTAGGTTGATATAAGGTACTAGGATTCCTTTACTTGTAACCACTTGTTTTGATAATAGTGGATTCTTGGGATTGGTGACCTTAAATTCACCCGGTGGGGTTTTGCCTCGGTAGTTTTCTCCATTCGTAAACAAATCACCTGTGTCAAATTTAATTTCTGCGGCATTTAGTTATGTGGTGATTTGTTTGTACTACCACGCATATTGTATGTTAATTGGCTAATTAATTGGTTAATTTACCCAATGGGTCAATACATTCTTAACCTATCACTTATGAAGTTAAAATATTTAGATTTTCTGATATTTGACACTATTCTTTCAATTTTTTAAAGAAATTATTATTTTTACCATATTAAAAAAATGTATTTTTTTGAGGTTAATATTTTAACCATAAGATTTTCAACTGCCCTGCGAAGTTACTGGTTTTGACAAATGTGATGGAAGACTAACAATATCTAAATTTGGATATTCCATATCCATCATAAGTACAAATGAAATCTAATATCCTTCCCAAGATAATTCTCTCTTTGATCATCCTGGATTATATTCTAATTAAACATCCATCCTCCATAAGAGCCTGCCATTTGTTGTTACCAATTTAAGTAGATTTTAGCACATAATTAAGGTTCAATGCCAAGTTTTTACCTCCTATTGGGGAAAAAAATCCAAGTGTTTACACCATTGTTCACTAAGGAGTTGGAAAATCTCCCAAGGTTTTCTTAAATAGTGTATCGCCACCAAAAAAAAAAACCTATATTCCATCCAAAATAAAAGTCTCAAACTATAACAAGTATGACAATCAAAAACCTAAATGATATTACAATTAAAGGTACATAAATTCAGTTGTAATGTGATTCATGTGAAGTATTTTAGATGAGTAAATGGAGTCAGGTAATATAGGTTGGACTTAAGACGTCCCATGGCAAATAATTCGGTTATATCAGTTCTCAATTTATGAGTCCTACCCATTTCCATCTAACATGATGTATGTCTTTCAACCTAAAAAGCATGATGTTTGTCTCAAATTTGTAGGCTAAGCATACAACACAAGTTCAAAGAAGTAATATGAATAATCTTTTTCCACTGGAGAGATTGCTTCCAGGTGGTGCATCTAATAGTGGGCATTAATCTTCAACACACAAACTAAAAAAGAAGTTTACACAGAGTTCAATTTATGGTGGTGATTGTTTTAATTGTGTAACAATATTTAAATGTAACAAACATCTTTTTAACCTAAATTTGGAATGGAGGGGAATTGTGTAACAATATTTAAATGTAACAAACATCTTTTTAACCTAATTTTGGTATGGAGAGGGCCCCATACCAATCATTAAATGTAGTTGTAGTTATCGCATATGGGGCAAAAAATGCATTCAGAAAATGAGCTATAATATATCCAATCATCAAGAAAACTAGAAAAGAAAGCTCTCTTTTTTTTTTTTCTTTTTTTTTTTCTTTTTTTGGTTAAAAAAGAAAGCTCTTTTGTCTTATAAAGGATGATGAATTGAATCTTAAATAAAAGGATAAGAATTTGGTATGGAGGGGCCCCGCTCCATACGATCACGATGTCACCCGGGTGACATCCAGTTTTATATTAAACAGTAATGAAAACTGTAGGCCATTAAGGGAACCTAATGTAATTAATTATTCATTATAATATAATCCACCCCCCCTCTTCCTCTGGTATTTATAAAAATGGTGATAATGCCTGGTACAAAGCTAAGAAACCCAACAAGCAATATCAAAACCCCAAAAGATAATTAAGATGACAGGTCCTGGTTCTCCTTGTGGAGCTTGCAAGTTCTTGAGAAGGAAATGTTTAAGGGGTTGTGTTTTTGCTCCTTATTTCTGTCATGAACAGGGAGCCACTCATTTTGCTGCCATTCACAAGGTTTTTGGTGCAAGCAATGTATCAAAGCTTCTTGCTCACCTCCCAGTGAGTGATCGTAGTGAAGCCGCGGTCACAATCTCATATGAAGCTCAAGCTAGGCTTCAAGATCCTATTTATGGCTGTGTTTCACATGTTTTTGCTCTCCAACAGCAGGTTTATTTAGTACTCTTCTTTCCTTTCTCTCTCATTTGATTATTCAAACCCTAATTAATTTGTTTTTTTCTTGGTCCTGACTCAATCCATGGTATTTTGCTTTGTTCTCTGAAGGTTGTCAATCTACAAGCTCAACTAGCATCTCTGAAAGAATTACAAGCAGCTCAAAGCTTTCTCAATGGCTCTGCTAGTGCAAACCCTAATGAAAAGTACTATGGAAACCCTTCTCATCCACAAGATGTTCAAAGTTGGTTTCAGTCAGAAATTCCAAACATCAACAATAATGCCTCAACAATGCCATACCAAGAGAACATGTCCATGTCAAACTCTATGGGGAACTATGGAAATTCAAACATCCCTGAAGAAATCAATGCTCCATATGGCTGCAGCTATGAAGAGGCTTCTCATTCCATGTCTTCTCTGGACATGAATATATACGACAAGCAATGGTCTCTCCAAGAAACTGATGACCTTCAGTCAGCGGCCTTCGGCTATATATATTCAGCATTCATGATCGAAGATATGGGACTTGGCTTGACAGATGTGTAATCGGTGAAGACGACCTTTGTCAATTTTGAATTGCTGCACCATACTTTGAAACGTGCACTTTAATTTGTTGCCATAAATAAGCTAGAAACCCTAGAAATGTTCATACAATTGGAAACCCTAAAATCCAGCCTATGATTGTTTTGTTTAATCTAGTGTAATCTTGTAATATATGAGTAGAATAATAGTGTACTTCTTTGACAAAACTGAAGATCTGCCTTATGTTTGAGCAAATTTACTTTGTTTATGGACCTAGCTAGTAAAGACCCTAAAATTTAGACTAATAAATTTTGCTAGTTTGATACTTTCCCTTCATAAACCTAAGAAGTTGCTTTTGCAGACCTTCTTGTTTGGTATAAGGGAAGTGGGTAATACTTTTAAGTTAAAAATCTACTAATTGGGTAAGAAATTTTCTGTTTTGCACATATGGAAGTATATTTTTTAGAACTCTGCAGAGAATTTTTCCGTTAGTTGTTGAGCGTGAAACAAGCATGAGTACTTCCTTTGTTCCCAACATATATGAGATAATACACAAACTTTGTCTTGTGTCAGCCTTTCCATGTATTGGAATAAACAAACAGTTAAATAAATAACTTTCCTAGCTTAATTTTTGAGTGACATATTCAACTAGGCTACCAAGTACTTTCAAGTCAGTTCTGATCTTAAGATACTGCACTTGCAAGGTAAGTGGGTGTTCCCTACCATGTGATAATGTCAATCAGTTGGAGGTGGAGGAGGCTATTTCCCTATTATTAAACCAATGCATGGCACATCAGAACTTGGCAACATGGGAATTCACCTCCTAAACCAGTCGGTATACTTCAATCAACTAACTTGAAATGGCAAAGTTCACTAGATTAATAAGACTTTCCAAATCAGATGAAATTCAATTGCAGCAAAAGACACTAATAAATTGCGTGGTTCCCTTTCTAAACAGTAATTCTTCATGCTTTAATGATGTTTAAACTCGGCAACAACCAACAGTAATAACTGATATGTGATTTATCCATTTAATAGACTACTACACACCAAGATAAAATTTTGCACATTTAATAGACTAGTAAGGGTTGCACGTGCAAGGCACATGCTGCCCTTAAGTGAGAAAATTTAAGATAGAATTTGTTAGGACATATGTGATTCAATGTTAAGAACATATGTCACCATTTTATGTAATTGGCTAATCTTTTGACAAAATGCACTTTACTTGTAATTGAGTAGATCTAGAATGTGTTTAATGCTTCAAGAAATAAAGTTTCAAGTTCAAGTGTTAAAACCATGCAAATCTGTCCAAGAATCAAGTCAGTCCAAGAATCAAGTCAGAAAGTGTTGTTCGTTAAAGCTCAACAACTAGCATCTATCGAGATTTAAAAAGAGCTGTTTCAACCCGAGGCTCGACAGTTGCTCTACAAATAGGGTATCTGTCGAGGTTTATAAAGTTCAAATTTTCTATTCTAAGTTTCATCCAATCCGTGAATGTATGTTTGGACTTTCTTTTCTCACAACCCTAAACATATATAAAGATTATTTTAAGGATCATAAAAGGCGACACAAGTTGCACAAGAGCACAATTTCATAGTATGAAGAAAAGTGTGACCAGAAACCTAATTTGCCCTAGTTCTTCAAGAAGCTGCTGTGTTTGTACACCATAGGGTTTTGTGACCAAGCAACTTCATGATCTTCATCGTCTGGATAAACTAAAGAACTTTGCAACCAACATCTTTCTCTAGTTGGTGATCAAGTCGCGTACTGAGATCCGCGCAATTGGTTAGTCACGTACTGGGAGCCGTGCATTGAAAATGAGAGATTATCATTATAGAACAAATCCAATTGGATATTGGGTTAAAAGTTCAACTGTAGGTTGGTATAAGGTACTGGGATTCCTTTACTTGTAACCGCTTGCTGTGATAATAGTAGATTCTCGAGAGTGGTGACCTCAAAATCATCCGGTGGGGTTTTTGCCGTGTATGTTTTCCCCATTCGTAAACAAATCACCGTGTCAATTTATTTTCCGCTGCATACTTAGTTTAATTAGTGATTTCTTTGTGCTACCATGCGATTTACATGTTAATTTGATTAATTAATAAACTTGACTAATTAATTAAGTGATTCAACACAAAGGGTCAATACATTCTTGGCCTATCAGAATTTTTTTTTTAAATAGTATCAAACCATGTATTTAAATTTAGAATAGTCATTTAATATATAATTATCTATTTAGTATGGTAATTTCTTAGGATAAGGTATTTGGTATCAAATGATACCATGTCAGCGATATCAAAATCTAATAAATATGAAACATGTCAGCAAAAAATAACTAACTCACTAACAATTGAAAGACATGTGTTAGTGGGTAGTTATTTTTGCACACATGTCTCTTCTTTGTTGAATTTTGATTTGGATGACGTAGTCTCATTTGATACAAAATATTTTTTTCATTTCTTAGAACCTATTTACTAAAGACAATATCTACTCACAAAAATAAATTCTACTAAGAATGATAACAAATGTCATCATCTTTCAACAATTAACAACTAAGTTTTGATAAAGCATTGTCACAATATTTAAATTTTTGCAATAAATAATGACATATGCTACAATTGAAACTCTTCGTCAAATTAAATACCTACAACCATTTGTAATGAATATTTTGTTATTCATACTTCCTTCTTTATCATTTTATTTTATGAGCCTAACTACGATGCTTAGCTTACTTAATTTTTAATAAACACCTTTTAAGAAAGAAAACAAATAAAAAAAGAACAAAATAACAAACGACATATGTCATTAAAGTATTTATTAGATAAAATTATAAATCTAGAAGATTTAAACCACTAATAAAATACATGTCTACAAAATATAAATCTAGGTAACAAATAGAATACCATACATCATCATTTTTACTTTCTAAGTATGACTAACACATAAAACTCAAAAGACATGATGAAAATTTTTGGGACATTAAAATTTAATGAGGCATTTTAGTTATTGCACAATGAAATATTCTAGGAATCATAAGATTTTGTTAGGGTTTAACTAAGAGAGTAATAGTAGGAACTATATACTTTTCTACAAAATATAAAGGAGGAAATTAGTCAACTTTAAAATTGGAGGGGATGAAACTACCCCAAACATAAAGGGGGAAAATACTTTTTTCTATAATTCTTTTTTGTTGGTAAAACTATGTGAAATTACATATGATAGTAGCTTACCTATGATTTGTTGTGAAATTAATGTGAAAATGTAGTAGACTTAGCATTTTTTTTTTTTTTTTTTTGATCTATAAGAAATTGATACCTCAAAAATTGTGAAAATATTGTGATAATAATAAGTGTTACAACATTTTCACAAAAAATTTATTTTTATTTATGGCTGGTCATAGTCTCATATTTTCTTATTTTATTTCGACCTATAAGAAATTGACACCTCAATAATTGTGAAAATATTGTAAAATTTGTTGTGTCAGTATAAAAATATATATATATATATATGTCAGTTCATATAAATATTTAAAGAAAAAAAAGTACAAACAAATGACTGAATAAAAAATAAAATAAAAAAAACACTGTAGCTACTGTAGCTACAGTGCCACTTGAAAAAACCAAAGAGGCAGTGTTTGCGCATTGGTGCTTTTTATATGTAGACTAGTGTGGGTTGCACACTGCCCTTTCATGAGAAAATTAATATAATTTTTTTTTTTTTGTTGAAGAAGTATGAAATCGTGTACTTAACTTTAAAATAGCTATTTGAATATCTATTTACTATGACAATTTCTTAAAGCCTATTTACTAAATGTAATATCTACTCACCAAAAAATTCTACAAAGAATGATAATGAATGTCATAATCTTTCCACAATATTTAAACATTCGCAATGAATGATGATATATGCTACAATTTTTTTGAAGATCTTCATCAAATTATATACTTGCAACCATCTACAATGAAGATTTTGTTATTCATACTTCATTCTTTATCATCTTATTTTATGAGTCTAACTATAGCTTATTGATTTTTAATGAACACTCTTTTAAGTGGGAAAAGAAATTTTAAAAAAAAATAAATAACAAAATAACAAAAGACATCTATCATCAAAGTTTCTATTGAATAAAATTATAAGTCTAGAAGATTTAAACCTAATAAATTAGTGTTCTCTAAATAACAAATAGAACACCATATATCATCATTCTAACTTTCCAAGCATGACTACCAATCTACCACATAATATTCAAAATAAGAAATTTTTTGGGACATTAAAATTTAGTATGAGTATTTTAGACATTGCATAATGAAATATTTTATGAATTATAAAATTTCATTAGGGTTTAAATAAGAGAGTAACAATAAAAGTATATGCTCATTTACAATATATATATATATATATATTAATGAGGGAATTATTCAACTTTAGTTTTAGGGGGAATGAAACTACCCCAAACATAAAGGAGGAAAGTGCTACTTCGTCAATTTGTGTGTGTGTGTGTGTGTGTGTAAAACAATGTGTTTTAAAAATAAATAAATAAATAACTTGAAACAATGTGTTAAAAAAAATCAACCTAAAAAAACTATGCATAAAACAATGAATTTTGGTTCAACAAATTGACTAAACCAAAAAAGAAGTCTAGGAACACAACAAAATGTCACAACATTTTTACAATAGCTATGGTGGGTTATAGTCTGATATTTTATTATTTTATTTTAGAGTAATGTTACGTCCACAACATTTTCATAATAAATCCTAGGTAGTAAATTATTATTGGTTTTAAATTGGGCTAACCACTATTAACCGTGCATTAAAAAAAAAAAACAAATAAAAAGCCAATTGAAGAAAATTGAAGAAAATTGCGCCTAAAACAATGAATTTTGGCTCACCAAATTTGACTAAACAAAAAAAAGAAGCCTAGGAACACAAAAAAAAATGTCACACAAAAAAGAATCTTAAGAACACAACAAAATGTCACAACATTTTCTCAATATTTTTTATTTCCAACTGTGGTAGGTCTCAATTTGTTATTTTATTTTTTTTTTATTTTTTACATCCACGGCATTTTTACAACAAATCTTAGATGAAAAATTATTACTGGTTTTAAAATTATGCATTAAAAAAAACAAACAAAAAGACAACACAAGATTGTGTGTGAAACTATGAATTTTGGCTCACCCAATTTAACTATACTAAAAAACTAGAGAATCTAGATACTTCAGAAGACCAGTGAGAGAGGACATGGGAGACAAAGTCTCATATAAGGACTTTAAAATAAATAATTCAACTTCAGCACACTTCTTTTTCCCTCTCCCAATATTCCCTCTCCCTCTCTGGAAAGAAACTTCTTTCTTCTTCATTCAAGAAAAATTCCCTCTCTCTTCCACTAGAATTTTCTATGGGTTATCTTTCAACTTTCTTTTAGAGACTTCCTTCCCTAAGTAAATTTCAGCCACAATTTTCTTTTTAAGTTGTCTAGAAGCAAGGTGAAAGACATTTTTTACTGTCAGCAATAGATGATGCTGGAAGTTCAAAGTCAGTTACTTAACCGACTTCAACCATGCAAAAGTAGGGAGTGCTGGAGCTCAATTAGAGAGTAGTGTGGAGCAAAGTTTGAAAGAAGAAAAGAAGTCCAAGCTAGTGTCAGTACCTAGGTGTCCAGAAGTGAGGTGTGTGCAAGTATATTTATGTGAGTTGGTGTGTTTGTTGTTGGAGTTGGTGTGCCTTATAAAAGGTCAAGTGAAGGAAAAGTGCAAAGGCAAAAATAGAGTTGTCATGTGTGTCTAGCATTCTTATCAACACTCTCAAATGCTATAAATGCTCAATTTTAGCATCAAAAGATCAAAAAGTATACTCCATCAAAGCTCTTAAATCCTATTAATTTTGCAATCCAACCATAGTGGACTGCTATATCTAGCAGCCCATTGTAGCAAGATTGTAAAAAAATATATATATATTTGTTTAATAAAACACGTTTCCCTTCCCTCTCACATGCTTCCCTTTTCGCACCTATCTCCTCTTGTTTTCCCTCATTTTTTCTGGTTCTCTCTTTCTCCCACACCTACGCCTCTACCTCCTCTCCTTTTTTATCTTTTTTTTTTTTCTTCGTACTCTCTCAACCCAAGCCGCTCTTCCCTTCCCTCAACCCATGCCGCCAAACCCATCCCTGTTCTCTATTCTTTGTTCTCTCTTCATGGGTCTGCGTGGATCGAAGGAGTCGTGGATCAAAGTATGGGTTCTTGGTTTGGAGCGTGGATCGAAGGAGTTGTGAGTGTGGATCGAAGCGTGGGTCTGATTATTTGTGGGTCAGAGCGTGGATCGAAGGAGTTGTGGTCCGATTTGGTTGATTTGGTTTGTGGGTTTTTTTTGGCTATGGGTTGTGGTCCAGGGTTGAGATCGGGGTGGTGGGTTTTGGTTGGGGTTGAGAACGAGGTGGGTGGGTGGTGGTGGGTTTGAAGCAAAGTGAAAAGTCAAAGCCAACGATAAAGATCAACGGTCTAAAATTCACGTACCCAGGAATCGACGGTCATCCTCCACCGGGTTCCACTCCTTTAATCGAAGATTTCTCTCTCTCTCTCTTCACTCCAGTGATCGCTGCCTCCTTGTTAGATCCAATGGCGCTGGTTCGTTCTATTGTTTCTTCTTTCATACTCTGTTTTTTCGTTAATACTACTCTTTGTTTGGTTTCCCAGAAAATGGCGGGAAAGTAAAATCAAAATTGGAAATTGAGATATTAATGTATTGATTTTTGGGTTCAATTATAATGGGGTTCATTCAATTTTTGTTCTTTTTTACATTCAGAGTTTCCTTGAATCTCTGTTTACTTGTCGAGAAAATGGAGGAAAGAGGTGGTGGAGGAGGGGGTTGGCTGGTTGCTATAGATTTTTGTGTAGTTGTTTTACTATTATTTTAATTAGTAGTTTATATTATTTAAATGAAATGGAAAAAAATATAGAAGTTTTGATGTTTGATGTATATTAAAGCGGGATGGTATAATAAATAAAGTAGGATTTTGAAGTGTTAGATGCTAAAAATTTTAGAATTCTTGATAGAAATGCTTAGTAAGGGTGACTTGTGTCTTTGCAAAAGTTCATTGTCAACTTGTCAATATTTTGAAATAGAAGTTTTCTTTTACTCTCTTCAGCACGTGTTGTCCAATTTTTCACTACGTGTTGTAATGCTCATTTTGTTCAACAATCTGATATCAAAGCTTCCACTAGTTCAACATTTTATTCTCGCTCTATCTCTTTCGCCATTTATTTTTCTTTTCTTTTTTGAAGGGAAAAAAAAAAAAAAAAAAAAGTTGCAGAGCTCTGCTGAGTTCTTTTTATCGCTACAAGTTACAACAGAGCCACACAAGCAAAAAAGCTTATGTTGGCCAATTACGGTTTTATTAGTTGACTGAGTGCAACAATCATCGACAAACAATATCAAATACTAATATATATCAGCCTCAAACACAAAAGGATAATATAAATCTGGGGAAAAAAAATTATGGTTTTAATAATGCTACCATGGCCTACTGCAATAAGTAAAAGCAAGAGAAGGGTTCCAATTCATCCATACCTATGACATCACTTCTTATACAATATAGCACCATCTTCTTAGTAAGATACCACATTTGCTCGATCAAGTAAAGCAAGGTTCTCCATGTAATCAGCTACATCTAAAAGATAATCAACTTGATTACTAATCTCTTTCTCATGTAGAGTTTCAGGGTCAATTAAAACAGACTTATGTTTCCTCTCCAATTCACTGTTGGTGGAGACCAGCGAGGGCATATTTCGAATTAGAAGTAAACCATACTTGGTGAAACCAATGATATTAAAAAAGCTTTGAACTGGTACAACATAAGAGTTTATTCCAGGAATCAAACACACCATACTCCCTCATCACCCAAATGTTGCATATTGAGAAGCTCAAGCGAATATCAAATTTAAACAAACCAGTTTTTCCTTGAATGACGTAAGACATTTCATCGTACAACTTCCTTCATCAGGCAGTGGTAGCACTTTGAATTCCTCACTATTGGCATCAAATGACAAAATCATATCGGTATAACGCCCGTCCTGTCCATTTCCTTCTTTTACCAATTCTATCAGCCAATGCACATGTCCACTAACAAATGGGAATGTCAAATAATTATTAAAGCTGAAGCGATAATCATGGGGTCTCCAAGAGAATCCAACTCCAATTCTTTTCCATGAATCCGAGCTTAACGAGTACACCTCAGCCTCGGGGGAAGCATAGGTTCTGCACGAGTCAGTGAAATCCTGACAACCTTGTAGTCATTATTCAGGGAATCATACCCAAATCCGAGTGCCACATTACTTAACTGGGTCAAGCAAGTATCGGGCAACCTCTTAAATGTCCTAATACTGGGGTTCAGCAAGTAAATATCATTACACGCTGACATTAAAAAATCAGAGAAACACAATATGCCATTACAGGAACCCAGTATTCTGGGAAACGTAGAATGAAAAGTGAAGGGAATTCTAAACTCGGATATGGTTTCAAAAGTGCGGTTGGAAGCGAGAGTACAGTCTGTACAGACTTCATGACTGTGAGAACGAAACAAACTAGCGTTGGGCTTGTGTATGAAATAAGCATCATGATGATTGTGATGATTGTTATTAAAGTGAGTGGAGATGAAATTGGGGTTGGCTATGGAAGAGTACCAGGATTTGCAGACGCACCAGAATCTTAGGAGTGATTTCACGGGTAACCTTGTTAAGATTTCCAACACGATTTCGTCCGGGGGATCACTGTTTGTCCTACGTACGTCGGAGGATCATTGGTGGTCGTGCCTTTTTCCTTTGGGACATCTTCTAACGAAAGACAGAGAGAGATTGTGTGTTGTTGACTTTTTTTTTTTTTTTTTTTTTTTTTTAGAAACCCAAACACGTTTGGGTTAATATTGGTTTTACCTTTTAGACATTTTTGTATTAGAAATTGTGGATATTTATCTAAAATAATGGAAGTAAATAAAAATACGATGATATTTTTCTTTTCTTTTTCTCTTGAATATGATTTTAGTAATTAACTTATGGTATAAAAAAGATATGTGAAGAAAAAGAAACAAAAATTGAAAAATGAAAAGAAAAAAAAAAAGTAATTTTTTGGATATTTGATCTCATCTTAAATTTGCTTTCATATTGTTTGGCTATCAAAAAAAATGGAGGAAAATAAAGGAGATTAGTTTTTTTTTTTTTTTTTTTTTTTTTTTTTTGAGATTAGCTTTTTTAAATGTTTGGTTTTAGTTTTTGTTGACTAAATCTTTTACTCGATGTGATTTTATTTTGAGAAATGCTATGTCCACACAATTTTCATGATAAATTTTAGGTGTTAAGTTATTATTGGTTGTTACAAGTAAGTAAAAAAATAATTTAAGTTGTAGATTTAAATTATAACCAATAACAACTTACTACTTATAATTTATTGTAAAAGTGTTGTAAAAATATTGTGAATGTAACACTTCTTTTTTATTTTCCTAAATGCCGACATTGTTTATTGTAATTAAGCTAACAAATATATGTTTTATTAACTACACCAATATTTTTTATTAATAGACGATGTAAATGATAACATTGAAATATATTTGATATTCAACGTATGAGTTATGACTCCCAATAAACATTATGGGAGGGGGGACAATGAAATTCAACTTGGTTGTTTAGCAAGTGGAACTTTTGTGTCATAAGCATAATGGTAAAAATTCACAAGTATAATGGGTAGTTTTGCGAACTGGTCTGAGAATATACAGTACTTTAGTCTACTCTTATCTAACTTATTTTTAAATAAAATGAATCAATAAAAATAATCTATACACCTTAGAGCAATCACACCTGTCTATGCTAAATATTCCGTCTATTTTAGCGTAAGAGTTATTTTATTACAATCACCTTATAATCAATAAAATTGCAGTCATTGAACCACAGGATTTTTAACTTCAAATCTTCTTGTTATTTTATTTTTTGTGTGTAAATTAGGACATGTTTTTCAACTTACATGACTTTTCTTTTAGTTTTTTTTTTTTTTTCTGAACCGGAAAACTTGACTAACAAAAGCAAAAGACATGTCTAGTAGGAATACAGTCATATGATATTAGGGTTTTCACTGAATTCCCTATATGACATGACATCCAAATGTTTGAAGAATATCTGTGGAACTATTTTGTAATGCAGCAGTTGGGGAAAAATGAAGCTGCATAGCTTTGGTGGTAAGGTCTAAGGACCTGATTGAAGCATGTGTACTATAGGCTCTTTCCTCTTTTGCAAGCCAGAAGAAGCAGAAACCAAAAGCTGTTCAATGGGCCACGCTGAGAACCTATGAGGTGGGCTTGGATCATTTGACCATAGAATAGCAAAACTACACGAATGCATGCACAAACCAGGACCATTACCCAGTTGGGAGCTGGAAATAATTCTTCAAGATGTTAAAATTAAATGTTTAAAATCAAAGCTATCAACTTCTGCTAGGTTAAGTGCGAGAAAGTCTAGATAATATACAAAAAAAAAAAAAAAAAAAAAAAAGAAAGAAAAATAACTTGACACCTACTAATTTAGCAAACTTTTAGTGGTAAACAAAAAAAGTGATGTCACTGGTTGACCTAAATGATAAACCAATAAAGGCTTACCAATTCAACTGATGTGAAAAATTGTCAATTTTTTTTTTTTTTTTGGGCGTATAGTAGTACTCTGATAAGTATAAATGGAGCAGCACATGAAATAGCTCAATGGGCTTTGAGAAACAAATTTTCTAGCAAAAGATTGAAACAGTACATTTTGTCTTATAACTTGTAGTTTATCTGGTCAATTCTATTAATACTTCTACTACTATTAAGTATTAACCAAAATGGCAAAGATTTGCTACAAACTAAATTGCAGCAACTCCTGTAAAAATGCACACATGTCAATGTCTCAGATAGACACCTGTCTAAGTTTATAGTTTTCCATTTCAAGATTGAATTTTTCACCAAATGGAGTCTATTTGAGGCATTGACACGTGCATTTTGCAAGAATTGCTGCAACTTAGTTTATAGCAAATTCTTACCCTAACCGAAAAGCTTTAACTCTTGGATTGGTCACACCCCTAACTAGTTTGCATGGACTACAAAGTCTAAGTCTAAGAAACCAGTTTATCCAAAATGATTTTATTAGAGTACTTGCATCCATCATTGAATAGCATAAGGGATAAATTTAGCACATTTAACTCCAAAAATCATTTGCATCAATTCATGTAAATTTGTTAAAAATAAGATGTGAGTTACAATAACCGTATAAATATACATGGTTACTATTCACATGCAAATTTAATTTTTAATGTTTCTTTACTCATATACACAAAAAGAGAGAAAATTTGAGAATAATAAAAAATTGATAAACAAATAATATTTTAATAAACTGTAGTGCAAAATAGATAATTTAATGTATGTGTAAGGACTAGATTTAGACCTTTAGCCCACTAGAAATGGATAATGGCCCAACGAGCCTAAAGCAATATATTTGTTAGAGAGTGGATTTTACATGTAAGACTTAGCAAATCATGTATGGGACACAATAGATTGGATTTGCGCCATAAAGATAAGAAAACACAGTTTGAAGGGAAAAACACTCCTCGGTCAAGTCCGAGGATGAAATGTTCTTATATTCACTCAAGTTTATCTAAGTACAAGATGTTCTCCCTCTGTTTTGTTTGTTTTTCCAGTGAATACATACCCCATTTCTCACAGGGGTCTTTTCTTTATATAGTCCTATTCCTTTTCAATCCCAACCATCCACCTGTTGATTGTATAAGTGATCTTTTGGATGCTTGTCCCATTAGAGCCTTCCTAGAACCTTCATGTGTAGCAATGAGACTCAATATCACTGTTCAGATATCATTTCCACATAAATGCAGCCAGTTGGTTAGGTGTAGAACATTTAATGTGGTGGTAGCAGCCAATAGTAGAGCTAGAATTTTAGTTGAGGGATAGTATTAAAAGGACATTAACTATTTTTTTTCCTAATAATTATGTGTTACTTATGAGGACCACTAATTGAATTGCCATGAAAAAATGTGATAAGCAAGATTTTCACAATATTTTCACAAT
The DNA here is from genome assembly GCA_023621385.1 of Quercus gilva. NCBI lineage: Eukaryota > Viridiplantae > Streptophyta > Magnoliopsida > Fagales > Fagaceae > Quercus > Quercus gilva. The sequence goes on along the minus strand of CM042481.1, from coordinate 27,687,798 downwards.
AAATCATAAGTGATAAGTTGTTACTGGTTCAAATTTCAACCCACCACTAAAATTAATTTTTTGCTCACTCATAACAACCTATTACTTAAGATTTGTTGTAAAATGTTGTTAAAATGTTGTGAACATAGAATTTTTCAAAGCTAAAACAACTGTAAATTTTATTGTTAAAAGCTCATAAATTGATGTGACAAGAATGTATGACGCTTAAACAATATAATAAATAAATGTTTGAATGAATTTTTTTATGATTGATAATATGTCAATTTGTAAAATTTGTAGTATTCATAGCATTACTCTACAAGAAAAGTGTTGTGAATAGTATACTGAAAATAATGATTGAGAAAAAAGGAACAATGAAACGGGTGAAGACGTCGTGCGGAGATAAAACTAATAAGAATAGTAAATTTGGTGAAAAAGTGATATGATTTGGTATGTAGGAGAAGATTTCTTTTCCTACTTTTTTCGTGTTAAAGGTCTGTACATGTATAAAAGTGAGAATCTTTTTTTTTTTTTTTTTTCCTGAGTAAAGTACCAAAGAATAGTTCATAATAGACCTACTTCAAAGATTTTTTTCAAGGAGTTAGGGGGGGGCAACTGCCCCTTTGACCCCCCTGGCTCCGCCTCTGGTAGCGGCCTTCTTTTCAGATATTTCCTAGTTCACTATGTACTCTTTTATTTGAAGCTTATCCTTAGAAGTATGGTACCCTCATGCGCGGTATTCTCTAGGTGATCGGGTTCCTACTCAGGTCATTTACCCCCACAGTATGTATTTTTAAAAGTAATGTAGGCGTTTTTGAAAATTAATTATGTAAAATAGGGAAAAAAATTCTTAAGTTAAAATATAAAAATAAAAATTTTAACGAGCTAATGGAATGCTCTAGATGGTAATATTATCTATTAAAAGTTGATGATGGCATTAAAAGTTGTGCAAATTTCACCAAGCTACTGTTACAATTTTTGTTTCATTAGTAGTTTGGAAATTTCCAGGCAGTTCTTACTAGCAAGAAGAGTTTGATTTCTCATCCCGATGAGAATTTCCAAAGCATGTCCCCTTCTTTTTGACCCAAATCTATACGCTTGGGATTGTTCAAAGCAAAGCTTCTTTAATATTAACCATTAATTAAGAATTTGACTTTCTAGGTGCCTCATGTTACAAATGATAATTTTGTTGGGTAAAATGGCACTGGCTCAGTAACTAAAAAAACATGTCTCCCACTCACCTAAGCTTCACCTTCCTTCGGCTATAAGTATGCATTGGGGCCACTTATTTATACTGCTAACACATAACATTTACTTTCAGTACACTTTTTATATGGCTGACCACAATAACGACCACAACAAACTGTACATGTACGGTACATAAGGTGCGACTTGATGGTAAAAGTCTTTATCCAATCACTCAAAAATAAGCAAATCGAGTGATAGCCTCAACAAGGCCCATATGATACACATGGTATTACCCATTGCTATCACGGGACATAAGGTTGATGAATGATGAGCCCACACCGAAATCCCCATTTTTCATTTAGCAAAAAAAAAAAACAACAAAAAACTGTACATGTAACACTCCATCCAACATCAAAAAGCAGTCCTTGTAACATTAGCAATGTTGCAGAACTATTGAATTCACCAGAACTTGTGAAATAAGCAATCTGATACACCAATACTTAGGCAATCAGCGTTTCCAATACATGGAAAGGCTGACACAAGACAAAGCTTGTGGATTATCTCATATATGTTGGGAACAAAGAAGCACTCACGCTTGTTTCACGCTCAACAACTACCAGAGCAATTCTCTTCAAATTTAAAAAAAAAAAAAAAAAAAAAAAAAAAAAAAAAAAAAAAAAAAAAAAAAAAAAGGATTTTGAGTCTGACATGAAACTAGGCTACCATCTAAACTCAAGTCAGCCCTGATCTTAAGATATTGCACTTGCAAGGTAAGTAGCTGTTCCCTACCATGTGATAATGTTAATCAGTTGTAGGTGGAGGAGGCTATTTCCCTAAGATTAAACTTATGCATGGCACATCAGAACTTGGCAACATAGAAATTCACTTCCAATATCAGTTGGCACACTTCAATTAAATAACTTGAAATGGTAAAGTTGGCTACATTTACAAGACTGTTTCCAAATCAAATGAAATTCAATTCCAGCAAAATACATCAAATTGTTTGGTTCCTTTTGCAAACAGTAACTCTATGCAGTAAAGAAGTTTAAATACTCTGCAACAACTAACAGTGATAGGTGCTATCCATTTAATAGACGACTACATATCCAGATAGAATTTTGCAGCTCTTTGCAACAACAATCATATCCATTTAGAATACAGACTTGGCAATAAGACATCAAGATACAAAATCAAATTACCACTCCTTTTCATAAAATCTAGCTAAGGGCAATGAACACAATGAAAATGAAGGGGGAAAAAAATTCTCCATCACATACAAGATACTGTCCCACATGAGGAATCACATTAAAAAACAAATGAGAGAGAAGGAAAAACTAAAAAGATAATACAAGCCTCTTCATTTCTTTAACCTATTCTGCTTTCTGGAAGCATAAACAATGAAGCAAACACATTTAGGTGAAAAATAATACCAAATATACCTGCATGCTAGTAGAGCACAAGTTAGGCCAAACTGGTCTATTTCTCTACTTATGGTTGCTAGTGCTCTTCTTCTTTAGTAGGCTTCCAAACTTTCCAAGCAAAGGCTTCTTCTTCTTTTTCTGTTGCGGCTGCTTTGATGGTGGGCTTTCACTATCGTTAATGTTTTCTGTAGAAGATACCCCATTTATCTGGTCAAAGCTCTCACCACCTTCCACCTTTGAGTCCACTTCCTCTTCGAAGCTTTCCTGCTCTGTTTCTCTCTCTGGTGAAAATTCTTTCTTTTCAATCTTGCAGCTCTCCCACATCTTAAATTCAACTTCTACTGAGTCATCTTCTTTTTCTTTGCTCTCATCTTCCTTCATCTTTCCATTCACGTTCTCAATTTTGGCAGAAACCATTTTTTCAGCCCCATCAAATGAGAAATTATGCTCTTCCTGTGAATTTTCTTTTCTGGGTTCCTCACATTGATTTAGTGGAAGCTCCAATTTAGGCTTCTCTTCTCTTCCATGTCCATTCTCTTCAGAGAACTCAACTACCTTTGGAAGCATATCATAGTCCTTCTCACTGTCTGTAAGATCACCATTTTCTTCAGTTTGCTTTTTGGCCGTAGCTTCTTCAAGCAACTTAGATAACTCTTCAACTTTCCTAAGGGAAGCAGCTTCCCTAGTTCGGAGCTCCTCATTTTCTTGAATTATACTCTGTAACTCATTTTCTTTGTCCAGCAAGCTTTCCTTCAATTTCATGCTCTCAGACTTTGTTTTCCCAAGAGTTTCCTGCAAATGAATTACCTCAGCTTCAACTTCCTGTAGGCTTTCCTTCAGCTGAGCTTCTTCCTCCTTGGAGGCATAAGCTTCTTCCTCAGTTTGCTTGAGCAAATTCCCCAGCCTTTTTATTTCTTTTTCCAGAGAAGAGTTCTCTTCTTCCGATTCCTTTACACAATTCACCAAATGAAGTTCTTTTTGCTCCCACTCAGCCTTGGAGTTTTCGATTTCCTTCTTGGATTGTTGAATTGTATTCATAAGAACATCAATCTCATGTTTTGCATCATCAAGCATGCTTTCATACTTCTCATTTGTTGCTTTCAAAACCAACTTTAGATCTTGTATCTGCGTCTCATCATTTTCGTGCTCAATTTGAATGGATAACAGCTTTTCTTTAGCTTCTCTTGCTTCTGCAGAGACCTCATGCAAGGCTGAAGCTAAGCTTTCCATTGCCTTCTTGCTCTTATCTTCTTCACCCCTGGAATTCTCCAAATCATTAATAAGTTCATTTCTCTCTTCTAATAAGGTCTGAACACTAGAAGCTGCAAGCTTCTCATTGTTCAAAGCCTGGGCTTTCTCCTCCTTCACAGTTTCAAGCTCAGACTTCAGAGATTCAACCTTTTTGGCCATTTCAGAACTTTCTTCCTTGGCCATATCAAGATGACGTTCTGATTCCTCAAGATCCCCTTTCTGTCTTCCAATTGTAATTTCCAACAACCCCACCTTCTCTTTTAGAGCAGCAACTTCAGATTCTGCATCATGCAATAAATCATTGTTTCCCTCTAGTTGTTTCATGACTAAATTCAAAGATTCTGATGCAGATCTCTCCAACTGATTTGCTTTCTCAACCTGCATCTCTAATTCCTCAACCCTGGTTTTCCACTCCTCCACCAGACTACGTGCGTTTGATGCAGCCATCTTTGCGGCTTCTAGCTCAACATTAAGCTGTTCAATGGAGGCCTCTTTTTCTATCAAGTTCTCTTCAAGACTTTTCACTTTCTCGAGTTCTTGTTTCAAGGATTCTATCTCAGATTTAAGCTTCATCACCATCTTCTTGTTTTCACTGGTCTCAGTTTCAAGCTTTGAATCAAGCAAGGCCTTCAACCTGGTTAACTCAGCCGAGAGAATCTCCACTTTCTCGACATGAATCTCAGCAATCTTAGTTGCGTCATCAGCATGGCTCATTGCCTGGTTCTTTGCATCGCAAGTCATCGCTAGTTCCTGCTTCACTCTTTGGAGCTCCTGAGTGGTAGAGAGAAGAGCAGCCACATCCAAAGCATGTTGATTCCTCACAGCTTCAACCTCTTTCTGCCATTCCTCTTCCTTCTTCTGGGATGCCTCAATTCCTGCCTGCTCCAATTCAACAGCCCGGAACTTTTCGATCTCTGAATTCTCCTCAGCTCGCTTCTGAGCTACCAAAGCCTCCTTGAGCTTCTCATTTGCTTCTTCAGAAACTCTTTGGGCTTCTTTTAATTCATCAATGGCTTTCAACTTCTCTTTCTCAACCAAACCTATCTGTTCTTTTGCTTTTTTTAGATCTTCCTGAACAGCATTCAATTGCGCCTGCAGTTCTGATGCCTTTGCAATCCGTGTAGGATGTTTCTGAAAAACAAGATAAATTAACAATGCATATCAAAACTCAAATCACCTATCACAAGACAATGTAAAAAGGGAACATCTCTTTCTGTTTCAAGAAATAAACAAACTGAAAATGTGATGAAGATCACACTTGAAAGTTTATTTTAGGAAACTTCCTCTTTAACCGTTCATTCCAGAACTTCAAAAAGCAATTTGTCCAGGATTTAATTTTCAGTATCTGTCTAAGAAGACCCAAATAATTAATGATGACATCTTGCACTAATTTCCCTCCTCATTTTCAATGCTTTTGAGAAGTTCAAAATCCCCAGTTTTGAAATGGAATAAATTATGCACTGAATTAGTAAAGATAAATAGCATTTGAAGTACATTTGTAATACTTACTTCAGGTGGGGTAGCAATTTTGGGTGATCGACGCTCAATGGCAGGCTTCGAGGTCACTGTTCGTGGGGACCGATCAACTGAAAGCCGTGAATTTTGCAAAGGAGAGGGTGAATCAGATTCTGATTTAGCCACTCCCCTGCCTGGTTTACTCACTCTAGGAGTTGCTGGTGACGCTTTGTTAGGAGTTTCGGACAAAGCAGATCTGTTCAAGTGCAGAGTCTTATAAATATAGCAACCATAGTATATATATATATATATATATAAATACATTAAATGAGACAGGCAATGAAATATACATAAACAATAATCATGCAAAGGTAAACCAAATAGGAATGAAAAAGAAAGATGGATCTAAGCCAAAAATGAAAAACTTTGTGAATAAATTTAGCATCAGAAACACAGCAATGAAATTCTTACTACAACAATAGAAGCGCACGCACGTGCACACAGAGATAAAATGCAAACTACATATGTTGATCAGGGCACAAATTGTTTAAGAATAGATCCAACTAAACATGTACAACTTCACTAGAAAAAACACCAAAATGAGCCAAGATCAAAATTAAGAATCAAGAAACTAAAGCAAAACCCATTTAACAAAACAAATTAAGAAACTGACAAACTGTGAAAGACGATAGAAATAGACACCATAGTGAAAGAATTTCGCCCAAAACTGAATCAAAGAAGCAGGAAAAACCCCATTAGAGACCACAAAAAAATAGATCCAACCCACTAATCTTCCAAATAAGAACCAAAAATTAAAACTTGAAAAAATAAAAAATAAAAAACACAATTTTATAACACCCACAACTCTTCCAAATAGAAAATATAAGAGAACATTAAAAACCCAAATCAGATCTTTGAAGATAAGTGCTAAAAGTGAGAAAATTGAGAGAGATAAAATGGGTAAGTGAACTTACTTGGATTTGGTTGACATGGTTGGTGGTGGTGTAAAATCGTTTGCAATAGAAGAAGAAAAAGTGAGACAGAAGTGTGTGTTGGGTTGGATACTGAGGGGAAGCTAGAATGCTGACATTGTAAGAAAATGTGTAATTGCTAGCATCAGCATAAGATATTATAAATTTGTTTCCTTGTTTCTGAAACAGCAGAAGAAGATGGTGGAAGTTGGGATTAATAAGTTGAACCAGATGTAGAAGAAGAAGAAGAAAAAAAGGAATTTACAGAACTGAAACCAAATTATTTAGGTTGGTTTTCCTGTCTCTTAAATGGCCACACACAGACACACTCACATACAAGCGCAACTAAGCTCTTGTAGTTGTACTCTCCCTTTCTCTTTCTAATCTAACACTCACTCTCTCTCTCTCTGTATTTTTTTCTTTTCTCTCTTTCTTCTGAGAGGGTTGGTTTATTTTTATTTTTCAGGTGCATGTGTATGTACAAAAGTGCCCCCTGGTTGTTTCTTTAATCTGTCAAAGGTAATAGGTAACTTTTTCAGAGGCAATGAGGGGCCCTCTGTATTGTCTTCCAAGCTGACCCTGCTTTTCAGGAAAGCAGATAGGAGGGAGTCCTGGATTTTTTCCAAGATGCCCTGTAATTCTTTTTCTTTTTTTTTTTCTAGAAAATAAAAATACCTTTTTCTTTTTCCGCATATATAGTTATAGTGCCTTGCAATTTTTTTATTTTTTTATTTTTAATTTTGGGACTCAAGAAATTATTTAATTAATATATATTTTGTATTTCATTTTTAAATATTTAAAGGGTCTGGTTATCATCTACTTTGAAAAAAAATTTATGAAAAATTGAAAAATTTTGTTAAAACAGTAAATTATTTTTTCGTTTTTTCATAAAAAGTTTTTTAAAATGAATTACTAATATATGTTCTAATGGTGCACGTTAGTAAATCTCATATTTGAATATAATAAGTTTGTGTGATCTGTCCTTTTCTTTTTTTTTCTTTTTTCCTTTTTCCCTTTATTTGCATTTTGGGGACTTATATTCATTTTAGTGTGTCTCACAACAAGTTGGTAAATCAATGCAAAAATTTGCTTAAAATAAAATTCTTAATTGTTGCCAAATAATCAAATTTTATCTCCTCCAATTATTGAATTGTCAAAATAAATTTTTTTTTTTTTAAATCTGGATAGTAGATTTATTACAAATGTTCCAGATCTTAATAGAAGATAGAAATGTTAATTTAAGTTCAGTAATTGAAAAATCATTTGAATATTTATAATAGCCTTCTTTTCAAAATTTATTGAATTTTTTCATAAATATTTTTAGAGGAACAAAGTGCTACATGCAACCTTTCAATTTTTTTACTTATATATAAAATGGAAAAAATTTTATACACTAAAAATGTTAAATAATTTAATCACAAATCAATATGACTAATGGTTTTTTTTTTTTAATTTCTATGGAAGAGTAATGAGTTGTAATGCTCTTTATATTACATAATTACATACTTTCTGAAATTGATAATTAATAAGTACCATACCCTATATGAGAGCTTGTTTGGTTGGACTTAAAATTTATGGTTTACTAGTATTATGCATGTGGAATGTACGGTTTGATTAAAAATAATATGTAAACTAAAGAAAATGTGTTTATAATAAAATTAAAATTAAATAGGGAAAAAAAATACACACATATATATAAGAACAAAAATTACTTTAAGTTATATGACGAGTGCACATCATATAAGACCAAATTTTATAATAAAAAAAATCAACATTATAGTAGATTATAAAATAATTTAAAATAAATAATGAAACAAATTTATTGTTGAGACATTGTGATAACTTTTTCTTTTTTGGAGATAGTTTCAACTTATGACTTTCGCTCTAATAATAGCTTTTAATCATCAAACCAAGATATTTTGATAACTGAATTTTAATTAGAGTGGTAATTTAATTTATTAAATCTTTGACAATAAAATTTCACTTTTTTTTTTTTTTTTGAGAAAGAAGACTACTATTTTATTAAAAAAAATAAAATAAAATAAAATAAAATTTCACTTGAATTAACACATGTTCATAGTTTTAATGTATTTATAATACTTGCATCAAGCCACATAGTATAAGTACAACCTATACAACCCAACTTTTATTATTAAAATTACGGTAGGCTATTAAAATAATATCATATAATTAATCAACCCTCTTTTAAATTTCAAGAAAGTCTTGGTAGTAGAATTTTAATCAAAGTAATATATTTAAACATTTTGAAATGTTGACCATAGAGATTTCACCTAGAACAACTATGTCAATTATTTTGACATACTTATAAACGTTATAGTGCACCATATGACATAAAGAGAAAGAGAAAAAAAAATGAGAGGACATTCACTTAGCGCAATCAAATATGGACACAACTTTACTAGATAGTATATGATATTTCTCTATAATAAAATAAAAAAAGATAGTATATCATATCATATCATTTTGACATAAACTTATATAATATTAGTTTTGTTGTGAATATTTTGGTGACAATAATTAAATAAATGACGATGACATAATTTCAGCCGGAGGTCTTATAATTTTACATGGAAATTGTTTTGCATGAATTGCTATTACTTTTAGTTAATACTTAATAGTAACTCATTGAGTCCATGAACAAAAATTAATTAATTTGATGGATTTAATCAAAATTTTGAAAAAAAAAAATTCATAAAAAAACAAACTTTTAATAAATAAACAAACAAAAAGCTGGATCCAACCATGTTCAGGTATGAGTTCTCTAGGCATTGCATTGAGGAATTGTTCTGACAATTGTATGGTTAAAAATAAAAGGGCTTTTAAGGGAAAAGGAATGGTGATTATAAACACAAACAGATAAACCATTTAATTATAAGATATTTTTAGGCTCTTGATCTTCTGTATATGAAATTGAAAGCTGTTCAAAAGATCTCCCATTCCTTTAGTTACAGTTGGATTTGAATATGACAGCTAGGTCCACGTAGTCCTATTATAGTTGGTGGGTTTCACATGTGAATTGCATACCCAAAATAAACGTTTTCATAAAAATCTGCATCGAATTCGAATGTGGCTTCAAAGTTCAAACACATTATCCACATAATTATCTTTTGCCCAAATTTGGTGGGAAAACATTTTCCATGGTGAAAGGTGAAAACTTATGCTATGGTATTCCTTTTTTTTTTTTTTTCTTTTTTTTTTTTTTGTGTCTGTGTGTGTCTATTGATATTTGAAATTTCACCAGGTTTTGTGAATTAGGAGCAACCAACATTTTTTTTTTCATTTTTCCTTTGTTAATTTTGGTTTTAATTTTCTCTTTTAAATTTTATTCATTAATTCAAAATCTGAATTTGTATGCATTAATGATTTTTTTTTTTTTTTGGGAACACATTAATGATACATTATCCAATATAAATTCCCTGATATTCAAAATCAATAGTTAGTCAAAATATTTCAAGGACTGATGTATATCTACTTTTTTTTTTCCTTTTTTGATAACGTATCTACTATTTTGTTTTTGAAGGACGTATGTGGATCTCCTGTTTTGTCTCTTTTAAAAAATTGTACTTGAAACTTTTTTGGTTTTTGGTTTTCCCCTGGGAATGAGATGGGAAGGATCTTTTTTTCTTTGTGAACTTGTTGAATACTACTTAAACAATGAGATATATCAAAACAAATTATTTTCTCTCTTGCAAATTAATTTTAATTGGAGAAAGTGAGAGGAGATGAGACTGAGACTTAAACAATGACAATCTGTAGCTCACTTCCATGAATACCATATGTATCTATGAGCTGCAACAACTAAATCTGACCTTTTGTATCTACTGACATGTGCAGACTTTATGTATTTTTCACCTTCTTTGGGACACACAACATTAATTTAACTATTTACATATTTTGTAATATTATATATATCCTAGCTGTATTAAATTTTCTTAATTATATACTATTAGACTAAATGGATTTAAATAAATAAAAAATGTTAATCTCAAATTAAAGTACCAATTAAGTTGGTACTTAAAATTAAAAACCCTCCTTTCAAAGTTCAAAACTTCAAATCATACATAAATGATAAGTCCCTTCAAACTTGACCTTAGACCAAGGTTGAGATATAGAAGTGCTACCACCAAGGAATCTGACTTCAAGGAATATTATGTTGAAATCCTTTTCAAACCCAATTCTGATACTCTTTTAAGTTACTAATCACAAAATTTCTATGTTATGGGTGTTACATTTAAGTTCTTAACCCAGTCTTTTTTATTTACGTGGCGTAATAAGCAATGCTGATATCCTATTGGGCATGGCAAAGAAAGTAAGAACCACCCTTTTGTATGGTGGGAAGCTGACTTGCAACCAAAACACATCCATTTTTTTCTTCATGGTGTCGCAAATGATTGAAATAGTGAGATGATATTCAATTAGGTGAGACTTTGAGTCTTAAGGAGGTTGCAACACAAAATTTACGTGGTAACTGTAAAAACTCTTATTATAGTAGTGATATGATATATTAGTCTCTATTCTAAACAATCCAAAATATAATAAATGAGTTTTTCACAAATCGAGAGTATAGAGTCTTGCTTAAGAGCGGGTAGGGTGCTACAATAGTCACGTCCAGATAGAGAAGTCACACTAATCGCCCCCTTTACCCATTTTTCAGTTAAAATAAAAAATAAAAATAAAAAAAGAGGAAGAGAGAGAGAGAGAGAGAAGATATGATGTATAAGACTTAAGCAAAGTTTTGGGCCTTGGCCACCACAACCTCTCATTTCTTTGAGGAACAATTCAGATGGTTTGTCCTTTTTTGGGTATGATTAGATTTAGCGATAAGGTACCACTTCTATCTTTTTTTACAATTTTGATAAAGAATGCATTCTTCATGCAACACGTGTATTACCAGATGGAACCCACTGTATATTTCCTGTTGCAAACTGATCTGATCAAAATTTTTTGGTCAGTAATGGATACATTAATCCCCTTGAAACACACATTAGTTCCTCAAAAAAAAAAAAAAAACATTAATTCTTGGTGTAAACAAAAATTAAACCCTATATTTATTTGACAATAATAAATTTTCCTAATTGAGCAAACTAGATCAAAACTCACTCCTTGGAATATATTGATTTAAGCATCGGACTATTTTGGATTATACTATTTGTTTCAACCTAGTTCAAGTAGTTTCAAAAAATATGAAATCTTAACATGTTTTTTGTAATTTTAATAACTATATTATTGATTAAATATTTAAATTACAATTTTTTGTATTTAATTAAAATTGTTCATAAAAGATGAGTTTCTAGATCGAATTATAAATAGTTTTCAATTAACATGAAATTTAACATACATATAAAAAATATAGAAAATATGTAACTCAACAATGAGATTTTTGAAAAATTAATCCAACAAAAAGTTATTAAATGATATAACATTACTTAAGTTACAAGTATATAGAATCTTAAAACATTACATAGGTAATAACAAGAATTTAAATAAATTGTTTTTACAATCAAACTGAAACACTTTTATGATATTCATAACTTTGTCATCAAAGCCTCATGGCTCTACTAATATTTGCATGTATGTTTTTCTGAATTATTAATATTTGCATGTGAAGTGAAATATGTACTTGGCAAATCTCATCTAATGCAAACCCGGCTAAAAATTTTGACAGAATGTAGCCCTTGCGTGTCTAAAGCAAAAGAAGACAATTCTAGCAAATGAATGATAAGATCGAACTCATGAAAATCTCATGACTTATGGACAAAGACTTTGATACCATGCATATTGGTGAAGCATCAATTCTAAAAGGTAAAACCATTAGCGACTAATTAGAAGTGAGCTAACAATGTATAATAACTGTACACATTAAATGAGCTCTCTTTAAAATGGGATAGGATTAGAGTCACGAATCTTAGTAGATAAATTATATTATTATTAAAAAAGAGGTCGCATTTTTGTATCTTAATCATTAAGAAGAAGACACTGATTGGAAACAATTCAAGTTGTTGGCTTGGGGAATAATTTTCTTAAACTATTGAACTTTGTTTGCGTTGCTTATTTAAATATATGGGTTGGATTATATTTATATATATATATATATATAAAAGAAGACTACGGTGTCTTGAAGCTTTTTTTTTTTAAAAGAGAATTCAATCTATTGCGTTTGCTCTTGATGATAACTCTTTCGTAGACTATCAACTTCATTTATATAGACAAAAGACTAAGATGTCATTCATGAAGTCAAGTTTTTTTTTTTTTTTGGAATACTCAATCAATGTTATGGGTGCAGGGCCGGCTCAATGGTATAAGCCATTGATGCGGCCGCCTAAGGCCCCAAGTGAAAAAAAAGACCCCTAAATTTTAAACAATAGTATTAATTAAGTCAAAATATTAACCAATAAATAAAATAATATTTTCTTATCAAATAAAAAACAAATAAAAAAGAGAAAAAAATGTTATGTCCACAATATTTTTACAAAAAATCTTAATAGCAGATTGTTAAAGGTTGTTATTGGCAGCAAAAAAATAATTTTAGTAGTAGGTTCAACTAGAAAACAAGAAGCAGAAGCAACTTAACACTTAAGATTTGTCATGAAAAATATTTTGAATGTAGCATTTTTCTAAAAGAAAAAAAGAAAAGAAAGAAAGCAATTTACAAAAAAATTCACAACATTTTTCACAATAGTCAAGTTAGCAAACTTTTACTATTTTTCAATTAGATTCACCACTGACATCAATTTTTTACTCACTACTATCAATTTACCACATTAAAGTTTTGTCAAATTTTTTTGTGTTTATAAACTTTTTTTTTTTTAAAAATTCTACGTGGTTCATGTTGATTAATAATAATTTTATATATGAAACAAGATAACTAATTTTCGCCTTAGGCCTCCAAATGCATCAAGCCGCCCCTGTATGGGTGATGGAAGTTAAGGTTAAATGGTGTAGTATATATATCCTTATAAGTCTTATATCCATTAATTCTATCTTCCATTAGGAGTGTGAGTCTCTTTCCTTGTGAGTGTAAATGTGTGAATGCCAATTTCTAACAAAGTGGTATTTTAAGTTTTTAATGACTTGAAGAAATGCACTAGTCACATACGATAGACTCCAAAATAACTAGTCTAGTCACAACTGAAACTCTTTATAGTTGTATATAAAGCTTGAATCAACCCAGTAAAAACCTAATGTAAGACTTATAACACATCCATATAAAGCATGCTTAATCAATATATGATCAATATGGAGCATCACAGTACCCCCCCCGTCTCCCTCCCCCCCCCCCCCCCCTCAGTACGCGCGCACACACACACACACAAACTTAAATTTCTAACTTCTTCATCATGGCCCACTTTGTGAAGAAGTGTCTCTAAGCCCACATAGGATTACCACGTTGACTCTAATACCATTTGTAATGACTCAAGAAAAAGTATCAGCCCTATATGTGTTATACCCCCAAAAGAACTAGTCCAATCACAATCAAAACTCGTTGTAGTTGTTTATAAAGCCTAGTTTAATTCAATATATGCTTGATGTTGGACTCAACACACCCATGCAACACACACTTAATCAATATCCAATCAATTTAGGACATCACATGTATCACAGTCAAAAGGTTCATGGTGAGAATAGCAATAGCCTAATGAGATGGTAGCATTCCAGTTTTACCAGTTTACCAAAAGAAAATTTGATAATTAAAGTACTCAGTCTGAATGAAAGTGCTAATTGGATCAGATGTATGGCGAATAGTAGAGAAGAAATATTATCTTTAATTAGTGTTAGAATCATTGATTGCTACATGGAAGTGCTGACCATGACCCTTTTTTTTTTTTTTTTTTTTTTTTTTTTTTTTTTTTTTTTGTGGTGAGATACTCATTGGAAGTTTGCCAGAGAATTATTCATTATGTGAATGGTACAATTGACTACTTAAATCATTTTAAAGAGTTTAAACTTGTAGGCTATAGTAAGTCATGGGTGATATTGCACACTCTTGGACTTTTTTTTTTTTTTTTGAGAAGGACTTAAATTTAGTTTATGAAACTCCATTTCATATATGAAATAACTCAGTAAAAAAGAGGAGTTATTATAGAGAGTAATAAATTTACGAAGTTATATAATTTATTATGGTGGAAGTCAGTGTAGTATATATACTACTACATACTCATACTTTTCTCCATTCCAAACCAAAAGTGAAGAAATAAGCAAACAAAAAGAGTTCTTATATTCTTCTTCTATTTTATTTTTCTTTAGGAGTACTGTTATTAAAAGTGTTAGTGTTAATAGATAACATTGTAACTAAAATAGATAAGCATTCTCATCCAATTATGTAAAACTCATAGAAATGCAAAATAGATAACATTGTAACTAAAAAGGGGAAAAAAAACTAGTTCCAGCTTTTTTTTTAGAAACAAAACTAGTTCCATATGTTCCTTTATTTTGCATAAAATTAAACACAATGCTACAGTGCTTATCTAAATATACACAAGCATTGTAGGTTATGTAAAACTTTTCCTTAATTTTTTTATTTACTCTTTTCTCTCTCCTTGGAACTCTTTTGATCAGATAAAAAAGATGATTTTTAAATGATGTGATTGTTTGATTGGGTTTGTTGAGAAAGAAAAAGATTATTTTAATTTGATATATTTAAAATAAAGAATAAGATGAAGGGTGTGTAAAAAGAGATTATGCAAAAGCTCACTTTGTTCTATATTTTGTAATTTGTACACTAGTTTTAAACCTAGTTATTTTTGAATTTGAACTTTCCATTTGATTTGTGCTTCTTAATGAATCTCCATTCTCACCATAAAAAATAAATAAATAAATTGTTTCAAAACTAGAAAAAGAGGATGGTTGCAACAAATTTAAAACTAATGTAAAAATTTTTGCTTACAGGCAGGGGAAATTTGAAATCTCATATTGGAGAAACTTAAAGAGTATTATAGAGGCACAAAGTTGTTTGTGATTAACAAGATATTATTAGGTTCATTGAAGGATGTTGAAGTGGTTCTCCCAACCAGTAAAATAATGTCATTTATGCAAATGTGTTAGTCATCTTCCTAATCAGCACAAAAATTTATTTTTTTTTTTTTTTAAATCACCCGATGATGTCACATTTGGATGAATAATAATGTTTTATTGCTTAAAAGGACCATGCAGTCCTCTAATAGACCTAATAATTTCTTGTGATTAACCTAGTAGTCTTAATTACTCCCTCCGTCCCACTTTTTTTGTCCTGTTTAAAAAGTTAAACTTTTAAGAGGACATCATTTATTATTTTATCTACTTTTTAAAGATGCATAAGTTTCCAAAATTACCCTTAAAAAAATTTATCAAAAAATTGAATTAATAAATTAATAGGGATATAATAGGAACATTAGTAAATTAATGACTTTTATTTTTAGAAACAGGACAATATTTTAGGACATCTCAAAATGAAATAGAGGACAAAAAAAATGGGACGGAGGGAGTACTTTTAATATGTGAATATTTATCTTGCCATAAATTGGAGAAAGTTTAACTTTTTTTTTTTTTTTTTTTGAGAAGCGGAGAAAGTTTAACTTTGATTCCTTCTTTCCTTTTATTTATTTTTTGTCTACATCAAGAATTAAATCCTCAACTAACTTCCTCTTACATGACATTGTGCACCATTTATGTGAAAACTTCGAATTCAAATTTAATCCATTTTCAAATACCCTAATTTAGGGCCATTGCTTTACAAAATGGGCCAGAGGTCAAATAATCATAAATTGAACCTAACTACCGTACCATTTGCGAAAGCAACTAATGAAGCAGGACCCCCTCAAAAAAATAAAAAATAAAAAAACTAATGAAGCAAGAATGTGATAGTCTTGTGGCCTAAAAAACTGTGGACCTAATGCTACTCCTTAAAAAAAATGCTTAAATTACATTAAATAATCCGAAGAAAGGTCCCCTACTTTCTTTCTTTTTTTGATGCTGGAAACAGAGTTCTTATCAGGAATTTGAGACTGACACCATTAATCAATTATTAGACTTTAATTAATATTAGTGCACTATAGCATTATTTAGACTACAATAAGAAGATAGGCTGCTTTTGCTTAAAAAAGAATTCTAAGTATATTAAAAAAAAAAAATAGTGAATAGGCATAGATAATTCCAAATTACACTCTCCACATCTTATCCAAATCTCCAAAACTAAAGTTTATATTCTCTTTGAAGATTTTACCCACTTTGATTGATTTAAAATTCTGTAATTTAAAAACACCAACTTGGTTTTTTTTAGGTAAAAAGTCTAATTAAAAAAAAAATTCAAATCTATATCTACCACCAACAACTAAATGTCCAACAATATTGCTGCAAAGGCCCAAACATAAAATGAGTATTTATTAAAAGTGTGTAATAGCCGAAATTTTAAAAATTTCACACAAATTGAAACCCTCTCTACCCCACACTGAAAGCAAACCATGCTTTTCTTAGATCTATGAAACCAATATCGATAATTTCCTTGACCCAATCTTTGTAACCACTTCACATAAAAGTTGTGGCCCTGTACCAAACATACAAATGATTTAGTGATTTTGACTACAGCTATACCTATACTCATATATTTGTCTTGTAAGGTCAGAGCTATACTTGATGTGTCTTAATTAGCTCTCACTTCAAGCTCAAGAAAACAAAGTTAAGCTTCAATTAGGTTTTTGCCTAAGGACATGTGAGTAAGCCAAAGTTTGGATAGATTTATTAAAACCTTTTCTCCTTTGACTCTTAACTTTATCAACTTATTAGTATAATGAAGTTTCTTGGAATTAAAACTAGTTTGATGGGTGTCTTTATCTTTATCTTTTTTTTCTTTGTTTGAGCATATTCAAAAAGAAAAAGGCAAAAAAAAAAAAAAAATGTGTCACATACTCACATGTGTGTGAGAGAAAGAGAGAGATTTTGTAAAGGTTGTTGGCATAATATGAGTGAACGTGAAAATGTTTAGGATATAAAATCCTGTGAGACACAAATAATGTTGCATCATGCATCATTAAAATACCAGAAAGCCATGTGCAAGGACCCCCTTGAAAACAATTGGTCCTAATTGTTGTGGGGATCCACATAAGTTGGAGGACGATATTGGTTTCCTTCCTTATCCATATTTCTATTACAAAAATATAGGATTGGTTGATACAACTTCAAACAAACATTACTGATTTTTGTAATATTTTACTGCATTTTTTTTTTAGGATGAGTAATGTAACATTTAAAATTCATAAATGAATTGTATTTATAAAAAATAGTATTGTTGATACATAGTATTGGTAAAATAATGCTGGAATTTCATCAATAAATATATAAAATTAAACACGTAACATACAAATAAAATAAGCAATGATAAACATGTTGAAGACATATTAATAATAGGGATAATTACAGTAAACCCACCTGGGGTATGGCCCGTTTTCACTTTGTCTACCTGTGGTTCAAAACTTATCACTTTGCCCACTTAAGGTACCTTCCTTTAGGGATCTGTTACCCACCTCTCCCTCAGACATTAGAAAAACACCATTTTATTAAAAATCAGACATAACACGGATCAAAACCACGAACCATTGAATCTTTTCCTCATGAACACATGAACACAACATTCGTAAATATATTTCAAAATTTCCAGTTACACATCCAAAACCAATTAAATCCTCTGAATCGAGACCAAAAATCCCTCTCATTTTCATACCACTAGCAAGCTAAAATCAAATAAAACCCACAATCAAAAAGCAAAAAAAAAAAAAAATTGAAACCCACGAAGTGTTGCCACCCACTCCACCACCACCACTATCAGAACCCACAACTCAGCACCACCACCACCTCACCCACAATCCACAACCACCACAAGCCACAACCCATAACCCCACAACCCATAACCCCACCATAATTAGATCATTATCAAACCCACAACCCAACTCGAAGATCCTCTTCTTTCTCTTAAAAAAGAAAGTTGCTTTTGACTCTTCTCCCCCACAGCCTTACCCAAAACAGCAATTTATGTATCAGATCGACCCCGCTACCCAACCTACCCTCTTTTTTTGTTTTGTTTTTCCTTCTTCCAAATCCAATAGTCCACCTCAGACTGAAAACAAAAACAAAAACAAAAAACAAACCGCATAGTAACTACAATAGAAGAAAAAATTTTACATATTAATTATCGAATCAAACCCTCCAAAAATATCCTCGTATCTCTCTGTTTTTGTTTTTATTTTGGGGTTTGATCGAAATGAAGGATGAAGATGGGCTTATTCCAACAACGACAGCGAAGAAAGAAACCTCGGATTCGAGTTTCTTCGGTAAAGGTCGATACAAGTTCTGGGCATTGGCGGCGATTTTGTTGCTCGCATTTTGGTCCATGTTTACGGGAACCATTACTCTTCGTTGGTCCACTGGAAATCTCAACCGGTTCACTGAAGACCTCGATAATTACATCCTTGTTCTTCATCGGTGAGCACTCTTTCCCGTTACGATAGTTCGGCACTTCAGCAAACCGCGACAACCCATCAAGCCCAAGCCCAAGCCCATCTCCACTGTAGTTCGGTCTCGTCGGAAACAACTATATACAGAAACAAAACGACGACGCTTAATCTGAAAGGAAGCATTACTGGGTTTTCTAGGTTTTTTTCTTTGTGGGTTCTTAAATAAGAAGAAGAAGAAGAAGAAAGAGATGGGTTTTGGAGATTAGGCATAATAAAGTCTAAGGCTATAATAAAGTTCTTTCTTCTTCTTCCTTTTTAGAACTTATATGAGAACTTCTATGAGAAGTTCTTAAGCAATCAAAAATTCCAACTCTTTGATCTTTGTTATGTTTGTTTTTTTCTAAAAATATGTTTTTCAAACGGCAAAGGAAGAGATGGGTAACAGATCCCTAACGAAAGGTACCTCAGGTGGGCAAAGTGATAAGTTTTGAACCACGGGTAGGCAAAGTGAAAACAGGCCATACCCCAGGTGGGTTTACTGTAATTATCCCTTAATAATATTATGCTCCATGTATATTTTATATTAAACGATGTTAAGATTCTCTTCTTTACTATAATTTGTTTCTTTATATTAATGGTAACAACCAACTCACGTTGCTTACTTTCAAGTTCCAATATATAGGGATGTTTATCTCACATTGGTTGTATTTGTTAGAGTTTCAGTCCTCATAACCCCCAAATTACTACTACAAAGGTTAGACCATTTTGTAATAGTATTTTGGTTATATAATATATTATAAATCTATTTAAAAAAACTTTATATACTACTTTCGTGTTCGTGTCTAATTTTTCAACTAATATCTTCTCCTTCCCCAACTATCAAAATTATCCAGACCAAAAAAAAAAAGTAATTGTTCTATATGTAGTATTGTAGTTCTATATTGATTTCAAAAAATAATCAATCAAAACTCCTGAATATGTTCAGACTAAGTTTCTTTCCCCACACACGCACATATATAGGGTTGGGTTCAAGTTTTACCTTGTGTAATTCTAAATAATGTTACACCCAATAACGTATTATTGAATTCATATTTTAAAAATTCCACCGTTGGATTATAAGTTCTATATGTTCTTAACATGCATACCAATATTCATGCCACTCAGTTGTTATTTACCATTCAATTCATAAACTCATATTTTATTCATTATTTTAAACTAAAAACAACTTGAATTTAAATAATTGATTAATGATATGACTATTGATATATAATCATCTTAAAATTTTGCAAGCATGGAGAATGCATAAAAATAATGTAATCCAACAGTGGATTTATTAAAATTCGCATTCAATTAAAAAATATTGAGTAGTGTAATATTACTTAAAGTTATAACATGTGTAGTGTAACTTGAACCCAACCTCTCTCTCTCTCTCTCTCTATATATATATATATATATATATTGATGGCTTTATTAGACATGCAATGCTTCTTCCACCTTCAAACCTGTCCAACCTTGATAAAATTAATAAAATATAGACCCAAATTTTGGTAGGATGCCAGAGGATTATATCAAGAGTCTAGTTTTGTTTTGTTTTGTTTTTTTCATCAAGAATCTAGTTGGTACCTGTGTGTAATAAATTTAATTTAAACCCTTCCAGTAGACTAGCTAGTTCATTATATATAGTATGCATGACTATACATATCTTTCATATATGTGAAAAATGCATGCACATATAACATATTTGTACAAATCTACAAATCTACAATGGGTTTTGTGCCTCTCTCTATGACTCTATCCTCTACACATTATCAGCTTTTACTTTTTGCCACGCCAATTGGTGAAATCTGCAACGCATGTGAGTGAATTAGTACACATCAAATTTATCAGTATATGTCCCTTTCCCCAGAACAGGCAACAAATAAACACCAAAAAATGAAAGAAGAAAAAGAGATACATCTGACATGCTCAATGAGGCTCAAGAAACATGATATGTGCATGATTGTGACCGTTTCTTTGAAACTGATTTTTCCCCTTGTATTTTTGCTTTGTTGGGCTAGAACTAGATTGTTGTTCTAATTTAAAAGATGGTTACCAATGAAGCCATTAATTGGAGCCAGCACAGACATAAAACTTGTTTTGGTTTATCTGAGTGAATCGAGGCTGAAGATGAAGAATTGTTGTTAGGTTTTTAGTGTTAGGTCAATTTCATGACATTTGCTTGTAAGTTTATTAATGTAATGAATTTATGATCTCTCTTGAGGCTCTTCCAAGCAAACATGAAAGGTGCGTTCAAAGAAACTCACTGGAGCAAATCATTAAAAATTTTGAGAAGTTTACTTGACCCTTGATCGAGCAAGATCGGGGAAAATTCAATTTCAAATTTGTTTTTTGAATCCTTTTTGTATTTGATTTTGTGTTGTCTCTTTGTGCATCTATATAAATCACGCTTTGCATGTTTTTTTAGTAGAGAAAAAGGAGACCATAACATGTGCTATTCAGAGTGAAAACCTTGTGCCTTTTTTTCTTGTGCTTCAAAGAATTGTGAGCCAAATGTTTTTGAGATATTAAAAGTTAAAACCACATAATTTTATTCCATTGAGGTTCACTATAGAGAAATCTTCAAGGAGGTCTCTTCATATTATTATAGAAGGATTCTAGAGGTTCTGGGTAGGGATGACAAAAACCCCTATCCTACCTCACACTACCCCACTCTATTCTACTTAGGTTTTCCTCGTGCCAAAGAGAGGATGGGGCAAGGATTGGTTTTGCTTGCCCCCTTGTCCTTCCTTTCCCAAAACACACACACACACACACACTCACTCACTCTCTCTCTCTCTCTCTCTCTCTCTCTCTCTCATGATTGCCTTTTCCCATTCTATTTCATCTTTACCTCTTTAATATTAAAGTCACCTCATTAGGGATGGCACAATTACTCTAACTTGTCTTGCGCAAGGTTTCTCCGTCCCACCTCGTTGCCATCCTTAGTTATGGGAATACTATGGTAAGGAAGTAAGCAGATCGTTTACATAGGTTGCATAGATAATCTAGATCACAAAGGTTTCACAAGTCTTAACCATTTGTAACTGTTCATTTGTAGTAGATTTTTTATGATATTCTTTGTCTCTAGAGTGGTTTTTCCTTTAAAGAGGTTCTTCATAGATTTTCCCGTTTTGTTCCCAAAGCATGTGTTTATTACTTTATGTTTCTTGCATATACATCATTTGAGCATATTCATAAGCCAAATTCCCTCTATGTTCGATAGAGAATTAGATCATTTAAAAAATACTATTAGATATGTCATTATTTAAATACTATGCCTTTTTTTTTTGTCTATAATAAGTGAGAAATGGGGATTCAAACTTAAATTTTCTTTTATGGGAAAAACAAATAATAATATTGAGTTATAAGATTTTTGACATATTTTGTCATCGTTTTTTGTTCAAAAATCAGATTTTCAAATTAGTTTGGTAATTGAAAATATACTAGTGTAAGTGTGCTTTGTTTGAAAAATATATGTTTCATGATAATTATTCTTTATCATCATACAAAGATATTAATAATTTTTATTTTTATTTAATTTTTTATTGTGTGTGTAAATGTAAGGGTACTACAATTTTTTTATTTTTTTATTTTTATTTATGGAGTAAGGGTTAGGCCTGTCCACGGGTCGGTCCGGGTCGGGTTTGTGCCCAACCTGGAACCGACCCGACCAGATCGGGTGGGCAAACTTTCAACCCGCCGCCGACCGTCGGAGAAGTCGGTTCGGACGGGTTGGAACATCAACGAGCGGCGGTCGGGTTCGGTCGGAGTCGAGATCTGGATAATAAAGAAAATCCGGCTAGAAAATGATGAAAATCGGCCAAATCCTTTGAGTTTTCGCTGGAAATAGCCAAGATCTCGACTAGATCTGGCGAAATCTCGCCGGATCTAGCCAAGAACCCAACTAGATCTAGCGAAATCTCGCCGGATCTAGTCAAGATCTAGCCCAAAAACATCTCAAAATTCACCGGAATTATCAAATAACGCCGGAATCTGGGTTTTGCTCTAGCGGAATTTGGGTTTTGCTCGCCGGAATCTGGGTTTCTCACTGGATTATGTGTTTTCTCCGGTCGGTTCGGGTTTTTCGGATTTTGAGGAGGAAAACCCGCCAACCGACCCGTCGGTTACGGGTTCTGGAGGCGGCGACCCGCCGCCGACCGTCACCGGCGTCGGATCGGTCGGTACTCCGGCCGGATCAGACGGTTTTTGCGGGTGGATCGGGTCTCGGTTTTCTGTGGACAGCCCTAGTAAGGGTACTGCATTAAACATTCAGAAATTGGCCATTTTTATCCGGCCGTAAAGCATTTAAGATGCTCAATTGTGTTTAGTTTAAAGTACGCAAACCGGTTTGATTGGAACTTAAAAATGTTATAAACTATGCACTTATGTAGCAGCAGCGCTAGTAAAAATCTACAATGCGCCATTGTCTTTTTTTTTTTTTTTAATTGAATTCTTACAAGAAGTTGAGAGGGTAGATTTAAATTTTGGTTCTCCTTGTAAAAAACATCAAACAATGTCATTGAGCTATACAAATGTACTGTTTGCCATTTGCTACTTTGGCTCTAATGCTCACAAAATGACTGAAATCCTTATAATAGTCTTTGGATTGGTGAATAAAGCTTCAAACTCAACTTCAAATCCATCATAAAGACAGAGAAATGTAGATACTGGTTCCTCTGTTAAAACTCACATTTGCAATTTTGAACTTTTATACAACTTCAAAATTTAAAATTCGTCTATACCAAATTTGCTTCTTAAGTATATGTTGAGTAAAATAAATTCTAAGCAAAAAGTAACTTACTAATAAAGCAAAATTCCAATCTGATGACTCAAAATCTATGAAAAAGTCTCTGCAATTTGGCTATTTGTTGCAAATCAAAACAAAGTTGAACAACTCTGAGGTGGTTCTGGTAGTACTAACTACTAACAGCAGAGTTAATAGATTTTCCAAGCAGCAAACCATATATTCAATAAAACAGCTATATTAGTTCAACTGACATGGTTTTAATAGCATTACATTATTAATAAAAAGTAATAAATTCTACTCACATGGTTTTTTTTTTATGACAAAGTTGATGATGTGTTAAAGGCAATAAGAAATTAAAAAACAATCCACATGGTCTCCCCCCACGTGACTTGTTTCAACTAATAATTCCTTTACCATTTGCACTAAGTTATCTCCTAAAATTGTTTGTTCTTTTCATCTTTATTATTGTTGAGTAATGATAACTTGTAGACAAATTCAACACCCAAGAAACAAGGTAGATAAGCTTCAAACCCAATGACTCTTACAATCGCCATAAGACAAGTTTTATATATCATGAAAAGTCTTGTGGTTGAATCACTATTATCCAGTCCCATAAACATAGAAAAGTTCGGTTTGAATCCTCCTCAAAGCATTCGCATCAGTTCGTGCAAAAATTTTCATCTATTTTAACATAAAAATCTATTTTTTCTATTTTAAATACTCACTTTTCAAAACACCCTACGTCAGATTATCTATTTTACATTATATTTTATTAAAATAGCAATTTTTCTTTTTTTTTTTTTTTTAATTATTTTTCTTTCTTTACACACAACAACCGTCATCCACTATCTTCCTTCATTCTCGATATACGTAAAGAAATAATAATCAACTAAATGTCAAATGAACAGTATCAGTATAAACTTACACATAGCAAATTTGTAAATTTACATAATTATACATAGATTAATGTAAGTCATTTAAAGATAAAATTGTGTGAATTCTATACTTTTTTTTCTATTATAGACGGCTGATAATAATGCTTTTGTTAAAAAATAAAAATAAAAATAAAATTTTAAAAAAAACTTATGCTCTTGAATCAAAACACTTATAAAAGACTGGTGAAGAAAAAGACCAAGTTTGCAACAAAATCAATTAAATGCTTTAAATGTGAGTCATAACATAATCAACTCCAAAAAGCTAATACAATCAATATAATATAAATGTTGCAGCAGTAAACAGAGAAAAAGATAATATAAAAAGGGGGTCCAAAATCTCCCAAGAGAGTTAAAACCAACTGTCATCCACATGGGGGTTTGGGGTCAAGCTGGCAGAAAAATGCAGAGCTGGGAGAACAAAAGGTGAGCAGGTCAAGCAATAGACAATATTGTACTACCTCTCTGATGTGCTAAGCACAACCATGTTACTTTGTTAAATGTTAACTTCTTTCCTCTCTTAAATGCCAATTGGTTATTCTTCTGCCAGACCTCAAAATAATGTACCATTCTCACGCGAATCATGCCAATACTAAATAAGGAACACTGTTGATTAAATTGTGTTGCAGTTTCCTTCATCCTATCCCAGAAGATATTTTTGACATATATGCAGTGCAAAAACCAGACCTTGTGGCAGTACGAGAGCAGAGTCAGGGTGTTCATTGTATTTTACTTCTTGGCGGGCCACTTGATGAGTTTTGTTGTGGTGGGCTTGACCAAGGTTAGCTCTTTATTAAAACCCATTGAGGTTACTTATTTGCGTGCATGTTCAACAGTTAAAGATATCCCCCCACTGTGCAGTGTTATGTATTTATTCTTCACATATTTCTATGCTGATGGTTACAGCTTGTCTGGGTGCATTGGATAAGGCCATGGGGAGGAAGGGAATAGAGAGAAAGAAACCATTCCCTGTTTGGATGCTGTCTGGAAGGAAGGGGAACCCTCTTTACTCCCATTATCGTGACACTTGTAGAGTAACTTCAATAGATGTTAAAACTAAAATCCTCTCTATTTTAGAGAGTAAAACCTAAAAACAAAACTCCAACCGTCTCTTCAAGGCTTAAAAAGTATTTTGTCAATGAATAGTCACTCTTTTTGTCTTAAGTGCTACTGTTCATTAGCAAAAGAATTTATTAAAATAAAATATTCAATCCTCTCTCTCTCTCTCTCAAAAAAGTTGAAACAATTACATAGAAAACAGATTATTTTAAATAGGATAGAGAAATTGTAGAAAATCTATTATAAAATATATTTAAAAAAGTAAATAAGTAAAAGGTAAAATTTATTATTTACTCTTTAAACAATATAAAAATTTTAAGTATTTGTTGAAGATGCTAAGACTTAAATATTTATGCCTTGAAAAGTCTCTTTTTCTTTTTTCATTTTCCTTTTCTCTGTTTTTTTTTGGTAGATAATGAGGGAGGGAAATGTGGGGTTTAACTTCCAAGGACACCATCAATCTTAACTCTTTAACTTACTATTTAGCCCTGCGGAAACGATAATTGCCAACCAACTTAAATGGATTTTCAATATTAAGTACTTCTTCAAATGGTCTGAGTTCTAAAAGAATGTTCGGCCTAGGAGTTGCACTGAACAGTCTCTTTTTTTTTTTTTTTTTTTTTTTTTTTTTAGACAATGCAGCAGCTAGTATTCGTGCTGATATTATCAATGGCGAGTTCTTTTCTCTTTTTCCAAAAAAAAAAACCTTTTGGTACTGTCATTATGTTGTGTAATGAAATTTATTCATCTAACAAAGAAAAATAAAATAGAAAAGAATAATTTATGAAACAGTCAAGAGGCAACATCTCACTTAGCGTGCATTTGGATAGGGCTGAAAACTTAAAATTATTTACTATTCAGTTTATTTTTGTTATTATTCATGGGCTTCACTGTACTACTTCAACTAACTTTTACTTTTATCTATTGTACTTTTACTAATAAGTTTTCAAAGGTCTTTTTTTTTTTTTTTCTTTGAAGAGGGAAAAAATTGAACTCAGTACTGTATATTAGGTGTTTTAAGTATTTGTTGCGTAATGAAAACTATTCATCTAACAGAGAGAGAGAGAGAGAGAGAGAGAGAGAGAGAGAGTCATTAAACTTGAAGTTCACAATATGTCTATAAAACATGTGTAAGATGCTCAATTAGTGAAATGAAAAATGATATACATCAAGAGAAGAGATACAGAATTACCCACAGATTTACTATACAGTAAAAGATTAAGGTGATAGAGAAAAGAGAGATTCAATCATCATCATCATAAGAAACATGGAAAGCAGTGGTGCAGCCAGATGCCTCAGGGTCCTCAGCCCCACAACAGTCATAGAACTTGGCAGCATACGGCGGATCATTGGGTCCCAATTCATAGTACCTTAAGCCAACCAAAAGTAGGAATCTTCCACTGGTTAAATCGTCCACAGAAAGATAAAATATGATGGAAAAAAAGTAATATTTTTAACCCAAAATATGTTTTTAAATTTTAAAAACCAGACTAGATTGGGCAATTGGCCTCGGACCACTCAGACTATTCACCAGTCTAAATTTCAATCCAGATAGACCCAGAATTGTTGTTGATTGAAAATGAGAATTGACCTATTGACCTACAGTATAACTGTCACTTTCAGTCAATAAGGACTGTCATGGTTTGTGAGGGCTGGCCAGTTACTGTTAAAAAATCATACGTGCATGAATCTTGTGCCCTATTAGGATTTGAGCACGAGTTGGTCATTTAGTAGAACCATCAATTATTAAGGTATCTAAACAGTGTCAACCAAACCAAGTATCATACACTATAGATATACTTTTTTGCTAGGGAAAATAGAGATGTATGTGTGTTTAAGCATAAAACACCACAATCATTACATGGTTTCTTATAATTTATTTAGTGTTTCTAATTCTTAAATTAACAAAATAACAAATGTACTACATTATAATTCAGATGAATCATCTAGCTAGTTGGATTTGTAAGAACTATCCATAAGCTGAGACCACACTGTTGATTTTATGGGTTGACAAATAGTCCAGCCCATCTGAGTTTTACAACATGCCCCTACCACACAAGTGCGCACGCACACACATGCATCTGATCTATACTCTTCTGGCAAAAAGGGTGAAGCTCTCCACAGAGACTCAGTTCTCTGGTAACCACGCCAGTAGTTCAATTCTTCTGAGTCTGGTATATCAATTAGCATTCCAAACTTGCAGCCAATGCAGAACTGCTCTCATGATTGGTTCTCTATATTTTGAACTCACTCTAAACAACAGTTTTCCATTTGGAGAACTTTGGGACTCTTAAGTCATGGAATAAATGGATTGACGTATAAAAGGGACAACAGACCATTTATTCACTCTTGCTTAGTAGTCACTAGTCAGTCTCTAAAACTAGGACTCCATGATGGCATGATACGCACATGCACACGCTTTTATTAAAGGTATGACCAAAAAGGAAATTCAAAGGACATAAACAGTGTAATCCTAAAGGGGCTTCAACATTCTGGCATCTCACTTTCCCAGGCAAGACAGTCATCAAACCTAATTAGTTTCCAGCAGAGGTCACTGGTTATGGCCGAGAAATACTAGGAATTTGTGCAACATAAACAAATATATCATACTTAAGTTTATAATGTCCCGGACTCAAACCCACAACCGGTTGTTTTTTCATGAAAGACACTTGCCATCACACCAAGTTGTGCAACATAAACAAATATATCATACCTCAGTTTATAAATCTCCTAGACTCAATCCTGCGACCTAGTGCTTTTTTATTAAGACACTTATTATCGCACCTAGGCCTAACCTCCAATAACATAATAAAACCAAAAATAAGACTCAATGGATTGGAACTACTGCCCATTCCAAAAATATGAAAAATACAACAATACCCTTGACTCCTAAAATCCAAGAATAATAATAATAGAACAAAACAAAATAAGCTTCTTGCTGCCTGAATCATATTTTTATATGAACCTTAAATATTTAAAGTAAAAAGGTTGAAATTGTAGTTCAATATATCAAACAAATAAACATTACAATGAGTGGTATCATTTCAGACAGCTACAATGATATCATTAGTCGTCATCACCAAAATGGCTCCACAATGCCAACATTGACACATGCTGTCACTTTAAAAACAATGAACCACCATTACAGTTGCCACCATCTTCAGCACCACCAGTATTGTCGCTTTAAAACATGTGAAACCTCTAGTTTTAGACACATCTCTTCTTTAAACAGCAATCTACAGA
Organism: Quercus gilva; assembly: GCA_023621385.1. Lineage (NCBI taxonomy): Eukaryota > Viridiplantae > Streptophyta > Magnoliopsida > Fagales > Fagaceae > Quercus > Quercus gilva. Next base: position 27,659,070 of record CM042481.1, on the reverse strand, counting down.
ATTATATTTCTGACACCACTCAAACCAATGAACCACGATTACAATCTTCACCACCGCCAGTATTGCCACTTTAAACACAACCACATGAAACTTAAAGGTTTAGATGCATATCTTCTCTGAACGGCAATCTACAGAAACAATCTTCTTCTTTTGATAAGTAAGAAACAATCTAAATATCAAAAGAAGAAAACCAACAAAAATAATGCTCTTTTTTTTTGTTTCTTCCCTAGTAAGCTAAGCACAATTAAGTAAATGGATTGCTTTAGCTAAAAACACACATCATTACACAAAATGATTTGGCAGATTTAGATGGGTTGAAAGCAGGACCAATAGTGGCAGTGATGGTGGTGGTAGCAATGTCAACAGGAGAATAGAGCCTCTATTACTGAAGAAATAACACTAACCACATCTACACAATGCCCCAAAATGACTAGTTAAGTTACAATTAGGGCACCTTATAATCACTTATAGCCTACTTCAACCTAGCACACATCCGCACAACACAAACTTATTTAATCCAATCCTCATAATCAGGAAGGATCACAGTATCTCCCATCATGTGCAAATGCTTTCAGAGATCATGGTGTGACAATTGGTGATGAATCAATGATGGGGTGTACATGACAATAGGTATTACAAAAAAAGGCAATGCTTTGCTTGTTAATAAAAGAAAAATGCTATCTTTGAACAGCATTTATTTCTTTTGTAAAAGATCTGTAGAAGTACATTACCAAACACAAACTTCTACCTATCAAAAAAAACACACACACATGACACAACCTTCTTAGTTCTTCCTTCCTAACTTATATGCATCCACCCAAAAAAGAAAAGGTGATTTTGAGTTCAGAGATGCAACCAAAACCACACATCGTGAGAGATTTCAAATACACAAACACATGAAAAAAGATGCTCCACCAATTCCAAAATCAACAAAAGCCATAAAACATGAGTCATAAATCTAAATGATTGATAATTTGTACTAGCTCAAAATAACCAATTTCATTTCAGCATTTTGAATTCTTCTGACTTCTTTTTAAGCTCCAATGTAAATATTTTTTAATTCTAATGAACAAAAACAGACTTCAAGGCATTGTACCCTTAAATTCCGTGTTCATTTATGTTATATTACATTATCAGTTGTTAGATACACACAAGACTAAAGAATGAAATAGAAACATAAGCCAGAAAACAAGGTTATTCTGGACTAGCTGTAGCACCTAATATCCTTGCTACATGGTACTTATCAAACTGATCAATATTTTAAAGGATAGTAATGAGTTACTGTCTTTCTTCTCAAAAAAAAAAAAAAAGGAATAAAATGAGTTGGATCAACCTTGACAGAATAGCAAATTTTAGCAGTTCAGAATGAATAATTACTTTTAAATGGAACACATACATTGTCTAATAATTGTAAAACAGTGACAGAATGTTTCTAAAGATTGTTTGTTTTGAGATGCTATACAGTCAATCAATGAAGATATGTAATTATGTACTAATGAAAAGAAAAAATGAATGACTTTTTGAATGCAATAAGGGCACTCAAAAACCAATAGAATTCAGGTTCATCTAAGGGTTTTCAAGTTTCAAGGGAAAAGAAATCTCAAAAGTCTTCAAAACAGGGACGGCACTAAAAGCTAAGCCTTAAATGGTATAAGATTTTAACATAGGTTTAATTTCAATGGGATTCACTCTCTCTAGCTGACCAGATATTTCTTTTAATTTCCAGGACTTATTTAATGAATTATACCTATGGTAGAGATTTCCAATAGGTAAAAACTGTAAAGGTTGCTTCATAGGTCAATGTGATGAACACACAAACATGACATATTGTAGAGAGAACTTAGCAACTCCTGAAAACATGCAGCAGCTTTCCTGTCATCAAAGTTAAGAAGTCTTCCAACGATTTGAAGCTTTCATATCCTTCCCATTTTTTTTCCAAAGACGACCTACTAACAACAACCAAGCCTTAGTCCCAAAATTTTAGGTTCGGGCCTTAGTGCAATGGTAAGTGCCTTCCACCAAAAGTGACAATTGTGGACTTGAATGCGGGAATCAGCCTCTCCAAGAAAATTGGGAATAAGGCTACCTAACAATCACCACTCCAAGACATCACAAAAGTGGGATCTTTGTGCATTAAGCATGACCTTTTTATGGGCACTTATTAGACTAATCAGGGTCTGCCACATGTATTCTTTTTCCAAAGAAAACCTACTAACCTATGTAAAGATGTTTAATGTGATTAAAAAGTAACAAAGGAAACACAAAATATAAAGTACTAATATAAAAAATTGCCTATCACTTGCAAACTTGTGTAAGATTAAGTGTCATAATTCATTACATATGTTGCAGTTCTTATCTCAATATCCTGCCTGCCTTCAAAAACAAAAAATTCCAGCTGAACCCCATTTATATTAATATAACAAATGTAACTCTCAAGTTTTTATATGACGTGAATTATATACTGTAATTTCATTAACAACAAATACCTTTTCTAGATATCTGGTCGTTAGCAACATTATGGTACATTAAAACAAATCCCATAAAAAAATTGTCCAGAAATTTGGGCATTGAAATTTGAGTGCAGAGTTATCCCATAGACAAAGTAAATTCCCAAACTATAAGATCTTAATAAATCTAAACATATAAACAAAACAAACAGCCAAAATCCAAACGAAGCAAAGGCCTCAAGTTCTCAGTCATACATACAAATATATCCAACAAATAATCCAAATCAAATCAGCACATGGGTATTGAAAAGAACAGGAAAAGCAATCCATGTATCCAAAAAAGCAGTGAAATTTATGAAATGGGTATGCAAAAACATCATGAAAGACTCATATAGATAGATAGATACAAAGTACAAGGTACAGTAGTGTACCTTTTCTGATCGTCATGGCGACGACAGACGAAGAACGAAGGGTGGAAGCGGCATGAGGAAGGTGTGTTAGATGAAGGAGTGTAGTTTTGATGGCACCTTTTGCATACTTTCTTGACTTTCTCTTCCTGTTCCGGCTGCCTCTCACTCTCTTTCTCCATTCCCCTCTCCCTTCCTCTGTGTGGAGACCGTACCAATAACATGTTGAAATCACTTATGAGTGGATTCTCATTATTAAAAAAAAAAAGTTATGAGTGGTTGAATTTTCAATTTTGTCGATTTTCATAAAATAAATAAATAAATATCAAAATAGTTTGAATTAATATATATTTAAATGCATATGACTTGTAAAATTTTAATTTTAAAATTAATTAATAAAATTTTTAGAACTATAAAGCTCGTAAGGTGTAACGTTTGACACGACGTGAACACAATATGGCTTTTTTTGCCAATAAGTATTTTATATAAATGGTTTTGTGTCAAAATAAGTCGACTAGCTTTTTTAGGATTAATAAATGGGCCAGTTTCATGTTGATTTGCTTAATTTTTGATTAACCCAAAATAACAAGATTAATTATTAGAGTTAACTTGTTTTGAGATGAATTTGTTTAAGTTGTATACATAAGTGTCATTTTTAAGCAATATAATTTCAATTTTAGATGTAGAATTAAGTAATTAAAAAAATTGTTTAACAAAAAATTATTTTAAAAAATTAATTATTTTATCGGTGGGTTCTTCTTCAAAACTCTAAATTCCCTAACGTTTTACCAAAAAAAGGAGGGGGATCTTATTTTATTTTGTTTATTTTTATTTTTCTCAGATTATGTATTTCTAAATTTGAATGGAATTGCATTGAGTTGAAAGCAGAACATTTAGATTGTATACTACTATTAATATATTAATTGATATTATTATAAAATAGAATTTTGAGTCACGTTTTTATTTTTTCAAAATACGTTGAAGTGAATTGTGTTTGTGTTAACCAACACAATCAAATACCCATACCCCACAATTGTAAAATTTGCTATTATTTTCTAAATTGTCAAGAGTAACACAAGAGCATCCACCAAAATCATGTAAAATAAAAAAAAAGGCACAACAAACTCAGTAACTTCTCCTCTTCTCATCTTCTTCTTTTTCCTCAGATGTACACAACCACACCCACACACAAACATATTCACACAGACAAATCAACACAGAGATACACTTGCTAGAAGAAAAAAAAAAAAAAAAAACACACAGAGATACACAAACACACCCACACACAAACAAACCCACACAAACAAACAACAAAGAGACAGATCGATGCTTGACTGGAACGATCGGAGCTCGTGGGTATGGGTCTTGCCTGATCGGAGTTAGGGAGATCTCGGATCTGATCGGTGCTTGTGGATTGGAGCTAGGAAAATCTGGTCGATGCTTGTGGATCAAAGCTAGGGAGATCTTGGTCAGATCTGATCAGTGCTTGTGGATTGGAGCTAGGGAGATCGGTGCTTGTGGATCAATGCTTGATCGGGTCTTGCCTGATCAAAGTTGTGGATCAGTGCTTGTGACCAAGATGGAGTGGATTAAACCAAGAGGGAGAGTTGATTTGTGTTCAGAAATGGGTATAGAGATGAGTAGAGAGAGAGCAACAAATCAGAAAAAATGGAGAGAGAGAGAGAGAGAGAGAGCGTACGTACGTAAACAGGGTAGTTGAGAGAAATAATAAAAAAAATTGAGAAAATTGATTATTTAAATAAAAGAGGTGGTAGAATAAATAAACTGATATGGGTGTTTTGTAAAAATTGATGTGTAAAAAAAAAGTAGATTTTTAGTGTAAAAATAGACGTGTAAAATACCCTAACTGATGTGATTGCTCTAACCCAATATATAGATGGAGATACATGGAAGGAAAGAAGAGAATAGTATATTGAAATGCGATGATTCAAATGTTATAATTAGGGATGACAATAGAACAGGGTGGAGTTTGGATCATGTGTTGCCTTTCCTTACCTCATCTCCTATTCAGGGTAGGGAAAATTTGCACAAGGCAGGGCAGGTTAGTGATATTTTATTAATCTTAATGAGATGACTTCAATGTTAACGAGATAACGATAAAATATATAATAAAAAAAATGACAACGGTGAGAATTCCAAGAGAGAAGTAAAAACAAAACATATGTTTTGAAGATAGTAATAAAATATGTATAAAAAAATTATAATCTTATGATTGTCATTATTATCTTATTATTGAGTTACGAAAATGTATTTAATTAATTTTAACATTTATCAACCTGAAAAAATCTAAACCAAACAGTTAAGTAGAAAAGCAAAGCAATTTCTAGTTAATAATTGCAACAAGAACTCTGATGAGTGATGATAAATTACTACAACTAAACAAATTGACTCGTATCTTATTTACTCATTTGAAAGCACGTAATCCAAATAAAGAAATAAAGAAACAAATAAATAAAGCCCATAAGCTTTTTGCAGGTAGTTGAACCTTCATAAAATTCCAAACAACTAACATCCAGGGTTAAATCTCCATCCTCCATTGTAACCATCAAATTTTCAAATAGAAAAATAAAATAAAATTACTAGCAATGAACATTTCAGTCCATCCAAGAGAGATTCCTTAAATAGTTGATGCAAAATTATGTCCTGGTAAAGACATGGTCGCCTCCCATCTTGCCTCGAAGTTTCTTTGGAAATTGGCCTATTGGAAGGGAGAGATAGAGGTACATTGCTAAACTTGTGCTTTTCCTTTCAGCCAAAATAAATAAATTCTTGTGCATTTCGGCATTTCCTCAACTAGCCTCTAATAATTTCAAGTCTGTCTCCCAACCAAATTAAGGACATCATACAAAAACTTTCTCTACTGCAACTTTGTAACTCATGACCTTACAATCTTGCACACACAAAAATGCATAATGAAAATGAAACCAAAAACTAAACTTTGTTATTTAATATTATGCCTAAAAATAATATTCCACTGTATAGGAGAACAAATTAATTCTTCAAACTCTTCCACAACTGAAATCTCCGACAAGAGAAGGGCGCTAGATGATAAATTACTCAAACAACAACAAATGAACCATATATGATACGGGAGCCAAAATACTCAGTATATGGGCTCAGAAATATACACCATTATTCCCCAAGAAAACTGAACTAAACCTGCAAAAAGCTTGCATACTTGGCACCCAGGAAAAGCCGTTGAATACAGAGCAGGGCGTTTTTGGTAACCTCAGGAGTCTCATGGTTCATCAATTTCATCACCCTTTCCTTGGCCTTGAGGTCTGTCACAATGATCCGCCCAGCCGGATGATGCTGGATGAACTGTGAGAGATCGTAGCAAGCAACAGCCAGAGTCCTTGGATCATTTGATGTATCCAAAATTGTAATGAGGACCCTCAAAATCTGTAACAGAAGATCATACATTAGCACTAAACTTTTGTTATTGGACTGAATTGTCAAACTGAGAGAGCAATCATAAAACAAAATCTCAATTCTAAAAGTGCCATACAACCTCATACTTTTCTTTAATGAAATTGTATTTATGCTCTGTAACTCAGTGGCCAGAACTATGGGGAAGCTGGTCAGAAACTATTTGCACACTAACCATTTAAAAAAAAAAGTACCATATACCATCCAAAGAAATAATGGTATAACAAAAATCACAAAAAATCAATACCAAGTGAGTGATTGTGTGTGTTTGGAGATGGTATATGGTGTTTTCGCTCCATACAGCATCACATAGTGTGTGTCCACATACCATTCACTGAGTGCGATGATGTATGTTTGCTTGTGTTCAACATATGTACCAGCAAATATTGGTTCAAAGCGAGGTTCAAGAAGGGGTCCCAAAGCCATAGTGACAAGAAAAGGTTAGGGTTTACGTTTTTGGCAGATCCATTGGACAATATAGATTGTTGAAGCATTGGATGCCCCAGGACATAATATACCAAAAGGTAAACTATCAGTAAAACAATTGTTTAGTACTTACTAGCTTCTTTCAGAAAAGTAGTGGTAGAGAGGAAAAGATTGGGCAAGGGAACCTTAAGTACCTGGAAATCATTCTCTTCAAAGTTCTTAATGTTATCACGCCAAAACAAGTTATCTTTGTGCATAGGAGACCAGTCAAGTTGACCGAGGAGGACTTCTTGCTTGTACTTATCAAAGGAACTCAATTTCTTAATCTTGTCCTTCAGCCCTTCCTCTAGTTGATTCAGAGCCTCCAACAGGTCCTACGAAATATTTCAAATAAATTAGAAGAAAAGAGCACCATAGATAACATCATTGTGTATAAGAATTAAGATTATGACTCAGGCACAGATGTTGGTCATCTCACAATTCTCTTAGTCTTAGCAATTAGTATTTTCTCCATGCAAATGAAATGACTCACGTTAAGAATTCATAAAGTCATGTCATGATCTTGCATCCAATACCAAAATGAATGATAGCAGTAGAGAACACTACATAATAGATTTAGAATATGACAAGAAAAGAATCCATTACCTAGTTAATAACAAATGTAATAAGATTTTGTAACAGTTCAGCAAAATGCAGAAAAGTAAATAATCACTAATAGCATCAAAATTGAGACCATCCCATTAAAGTTACCATGATGACACCCTGGACATCATAATTCAAATTTCCCACATTAGCACAACTAATCATGGTAGTATCCGACTTTCATATTTATTTGGTAAAAGGTAGATCCTTATTTCAATTTTTAGTATGAGAATAGTTAAGAAGCACATTCTGACTCTGTGCAATCAAATACTATTTAATTAGAGAAACTTATGAGATCTGTAGACTTAAATCAAGTTTCAAGGTACAGAATACTGGCTACCAAACAACAACATGGTCATAATATGATGAGCATAAAAGAAGAGGTTGTCCAAATGAATGAAAAGTAACACAATTATAGATGAAATGAAAATATGCCCGCAAATTTATTTTTTTTTGACAGGTAATAAAAGATAGCATTCTGAGCTTATAATTGGGGCAAAGATGCCTATAAATTGATTTGGTGATGTGCAACTACAACCCATTACTGTCCCAGCAAAAGAAAAAGTGAAATTTAATTGAAGTTGTAACAAAGTCAAAGAAATGCAGATAAGAATGCATGTTCAGAAGGGGAAGGAAAAAAAATTGTCCCATATTTTACACAAAACAATTGCCCTATATAGAGACTGTAGCAGAGAAAAAATATTGTAGCTTAAGCCAAGTACAGGGTATAAGGAACTGGGTCTAGTTAAGTACACAATTTACAAGCTTTGTTCATGGACTGTTGGACGGCAATATTGATGATAATGATGACTTCTTCTACCAATTGATACTTATTAGAGTCAAGGTAATACCGTAATAGTTGATTGTTTAATAGATTCATAATAGCAAATTTTAAATTCAATGGAAGACCACAGCAGACATAATTCTCTCACCTCATCACTCCATGCTTGTGCTTTCAAGCTTTGAACAATTTGTGGCAGACCATGGTCTATCATTTGAGCACCAAATGCCACTTTGGAAAGCAAGTTCCTAAGGGTCAAGACAACAACTCTGACAACCTAGCAAGAATTGGAGAGCCAACATTTAATATCAGATATAATATATATATATAGAGAGAGAGAGAGAAAGAGAGAACAATCTTTTTTAGTCAGTACATAATTGTAACTAGAAGCTTATATTACATGCATGAAATCTGCTTTTCAGACAACAGTGAATATTGTTCCTTGAGCCCCAAAAAATAAGGAGAGACTTTTTTTAGTAGTAATTTTTATGTTAGGTAAATATTCATGCACCTGAGGGGATTTGCAACCCTGTCCCCACAAACCACCCAATACTTATGTGGGAGTGGAAGTGCCATTTGGCCCAAAGGTGGTAATATAGGAAAGCTCAAAAAGTAAACTGCAACTTATAAACATCAACCAGAAAAGATAGTTGAAATAAACTCAACAGACCAAAAACTTACCTTCTCCTTTGTGGAACTCTTAACAACATCTATGAGGCGAGGCAGGGCTCTTGAAGTAGCCAAGTACTCAACCGCAGGTTCATAGTATGACAAAAGCCAAACACAGAGACAAGTTTCATACAGGAGCTGTAACAAAGAGAAGCAGTAATTTCAGGATTATTAAAGTTAATTTTTACTTCAAGAACTCCAAGCTTGCATGAAGGTACAACTAGGATGGACCAGTTTTTATTGGAAAAAAAATTGACACTTTCTAGCCATCCAAAACAAGAAAAAACTTACCTGAATTGATTGCTGGGTGGATGCTGGAGAAATTAAAGGAATGAGCAACTTCACCCCATCTGCTTGAACAAAGGAGGATCTGACCATAGGTTCCTTAAGTAACGTAGCAAGGCAACTGATGGCAGTTGGGACACCACGACTAGGATGGGAAGGCTTCTTCAGCTGCATGTGACATCAGGCATCAGGACCAGGTGATGACTAAACCCTTTAACTTATACTGACATTAAAACCATAACAAAATAAAATGCAGAATTATTCAGAGGTGAATATGCCAGATGGAAACACTTCTTGAAAATGACACAATTGACAATACCACTAACTTTACTTATATCTTTACAATTTGTCGTGTTTTGGCCCACTTTGATGAGTTTTCATTACGTTAAGTTTTACTTCAGCATTAATGTTTCCTGGATCACTTAACAATATTCCCGAAAATTATAGAAAGAAGTAGATCCACAAGTATTTACCTAATTTGCAAACCAAATACACATACTACTGGAAATTTTTTCCTCCTTTTTTGATAAGTGAAATGGTGGGCAAGTGAAAAACTTGTCACTGGAAATATTTGTACAACTTCAAGCCTACTTCAAGCCTTTCACTATTTTCTTTGAACTTCCACCTCCAGAGTTTCTTTACATTCACATATAACATGAGCAAGATTCAGTACACATGTTACCTTCAATATTGGACAAGAACCAAGAGCTTTTAGATATAGAGTGTGGAATTTAGTGCTAGCATGCTTAACGTGGACTTTGAGGAGGGAGAGAAACAGAAGAACCTTTGGGGGAAGAGAGCTGTCAATAGAGAGGAGCCAAATCGATGTTTGTTAGCTCTTAACTCCATTGGTTATTGGTAGATGAGGGTAGACCATCCAATGTTTTAGACTTTGTTGATTCTTTGTATTTTGGTTGTTCTTACAATTGAGTATACAACCAGTCTGCATAACTGTCTCCAGGAACTGTTGTACTCTTTTTCTTAGTATTTAGTACAATTTCTTGTTACTTTTAGGAGGAAAAAAAAAACAAAAGATCTGCCTCGAGACAAGAAAACTAAAGTAGTCTAATGATAATAGGAATGCAAAACCTTTCTATTTCCAGCAGATATGACATACAAGAACAAAATTGAAGACTTTGGTTCAAAAATTACACAATTACTTACTTATCAAAAAAAGAATCACACAATTACTCGTCTTTTAACTTGAATGTTAATTGCACGCTTTAGAAAACTCTTAATGCTAAATGTGGTATTTAGATCTTTAAACCAGAAACTGAATTTAACAAGACAAAACCACTGTTGTCAAACATTCATGCAAACAAAAAACAAAGCCCACATCAACTTAGGCAGAATATAATTTCATATGCAATAAAAGTAAAATTAGAGCCACAATGTGTAAAGTTCTTATAAAACTTCTCTGAGCAAAAATTGAAACTAAACGAGGAAAGAAAGCTTTACAAACCAGTGCGAAATCATAAAATCTAGCATTAACATTAATACTACAAAGGCCTTGTTTTCACCATAACACACTCAACAACATTGGAGGCATGTGACTGGAGGATTGCATGAAAACTAGTCCTCTTTGTTTTAAAGTGGAAAAAAAAAAGTGACATATCATTATAGTCCATCAGCACAATAAGGTTTGGTTTAGCTTTCTAAAGGTCATAGAGGTAAGTTGTAGTTAGGGCACTTCACAGTGAGGTAAATTGAAATTAGCCAACGCTCTTATCAGCAAAGCCCAGGCAACTAATTAGTGCTATTGGAGTCTACAGAGGCACTGAAATTCCCAAGCATGAGCCTTTATGTATGCAAACCGCCTACAAAAAAAAGATGAATGCAAACCTGTTCACAAAGCCATTCTACCAATCCTTGCAATACATCATCAATAGAAGTGGATTTTTTCTTTGAATTTGAGGCTTCGCCATTTGCAATTATGCCATCCTGGACTTTTGGCCTAGCACTATAATCACAGAAAAACAAAAGAGAGTCACAGTTAGCAAAAAAGTATGGCATACGTTAGTTAATTTCAGAAAATTTGCACTTCACTTTACAGATGGATCACATTTTATATACCTTACTATTAAAGCAACTATCTTACAGCTCTTCTCTTGTATGAACCAATTACCCTTCCAAAGCAATCTGAAAGTGAACAAACATTGAATCCTTTTAGATTTCATCAATTTGAAGAACACAACAAAAACAATCAAAGCAAACAATCAATGAAATGTCCAAGAGTGTTGTTGAGCTACTTTATGGATGGAGGAATTGGTTTGGTGAACCTTCTTTATTTGTTTGGAATTTAGTTTCATTATGCCCATTGAGTGGCAGGAGAGGAACCAGTATACTTTGGAGGATGTGGATGCCTTTATTGCTCAATTGAAATTGTCTTTCCTTAGAACCTTGTTTGAACGGTCTTGTGTTTTAGGCCATAGTGAGATACATTTTATTGTAGAATCGATTGATTCTCTTTCTTTTAGATTGCAATTATCAAATATTTTATCTCTTTTGGTCTACTTTGTGTACATTCCTATGTGCATATATTTTGTTTCAATAAAAAAATTTTGTTACTTATCAAAATATATATATTCCTATGTGCATATGGTTATTCCTTTTCTTCAATAGAATTTTATTACTTAAAAAAAAAAGAGTACTTACCGCTACAAATAATCTTTGAATGGAGGTTGGCTTTATGATATGAAACTTAAAGAGAAAGCACTAGTTACAAGAAAATTCAGCTAAAAACCAACTCAAACAAGAAAGGAAATGCATCTAATTAGAGTAGAAAAAGAAACTAGTAAAAACACCACTTTTGACCCAAGAAAATATTCCATGACTCAAATTTTGATTATGACATTCTTGGAAGAGATGCATCAATTAAATCATTTGGTAATTTGATATATAATCCACAAACACACACACCGGGGGGAAGCCATAAACACAAGTGCATACTGCTTAACACTCCAAAACGTTTAGTTCACAACTTAACTTAAGAAAGGTTCATAAGTATCTTCACTGGCAAGAGACTTGTCATGGAACAATCTTGCTCTTTTTGGGTTTGCTGTCAAAGAAAATAAATGATATTAATTTTTTATATTATATACATAATAAAAGACCAAAATCTTCCAATTACCTGTAAGCATTTCATCAACTAACGCCAGAACATATTCTACAGTTTCCTCCTTATAAATGTCACGTAAAATGCTAACAAACACCCGAACATAAGCTGGACCATCCTGCCACATTCCACTTGTTAATATCATTGTAAAGCAAACACAAGTCATTCTTGCACTCAGATACAGGCAGAATTTTCAATGAAAATTATGGTTACACATCAAAAGTATACAATAATGTGATTGTAAGGTATGAGGAATATAAAATTATTTTTAAAAAGCACAAGATAAAAGAGAAGGTCCAAAGGTTCTGAATATTATAAAATTAGGCAAAACTAATACCCACTTCAAAAAGCATGACAGCTATGAAACATTACATCATCCAGAAGTTGTGCTCTATTGCTTTCCGGTCTATGATCATAACGCCTTAGCAGCTGAAGGCTTGTTCCTGAGATGAGCTTAGTTGTCATGTACGTCTCCCATGGTATGTCCCTCTTCAAGACCTAGACAAATGGAAGAATAAGTTAATCCAAGCTGATATCTTTACCTAATCAACTTATGTAGATAACGAAATGTTCATATTAGATTAATAAATTAAATTCTATATGGAGCAGGGCACCATGGGTGCAACACCACAAAGGATTACATGATCAACAATTAAAAATAAAAAAATAAAAAAATTCAAGGGTTAACAGGTCAAGAAATTTTATTCTGCCAATTTCCCATTCTGAGGAGGAATATCTGTTTTTCAAGGAATTGATTTCAAAATAAATCAAGGTCCCTTAGCTGATCCTTCACTTTCCTTTTATTTTTTTCCATCAGATCTCATTAAAATTAGAATATTCTTCAATTGTATAAGGTTTACAGAACTTTTTGTTTTTTTCCAAATAAGACATTGACACTTATAAAATTGCATTTCATTATAATACCATTACATAAAACAGGATAAGTGTTTCTTAATAATATGCAGCTTAAAACGTCACGCCACTTCTTCATCTTTTCCACTTGTTTTAAATTTCATACATCTGCACTTCATACTTTCTAATATAATTTTGTTCTCTTTTCTTATTTTGACACTTGTGTAATTAAACAAAATAAAAAATACAAACTTTCTTTCAATTGTTCATTTTGGTTAAAAATTTACATAATCCAAATGTGAAATAAGTACCAATCACCACAAGACTTTTTAACCAGTTCCAATTTCTTACAACAATGTGAAAGTTTTAACCAGTGCTTCATATGCAAATCATTCTCATATACCTTTTTATACTAAATCCAATTCCAGTGTTCATCCAATAAATTACAAAATACCATGATCCAAAACAAGTACACATTGATACAAACAAGACAACCCAATTGGAAAACAAGTAAATCCCACTTCAAATAAAAAAAATAAAAAAAAAAAAATTTAATTTACCCAAAAATAAAAAAGCAGAGTGGATCACCAACCTGTTCTGTGTTTAACTCAGCTTGGTCCATAATTACTGAATACCCACTTGGAATTATACCACAACTTCACCAATTCCAACACCTAAACACCAAAATAATTATTCTTAATAAAAAAAGCTTCAAGCAAAGCGTCCATTCAGTTAATTGGAATTTAGAGTATCACAGATCATTAATCAACAAAAACCCCCACAAATCAAATCTGAAAATGAATTCAATAAATTTCAGTGACAAATGCAGAGAGATTTGGGGATTGGGAAAATTGAGAACAAACTTTCAAATCTAGCAAAGCGGAAATGTGATTCAAATTCTTCCCAGATTCACTAGAAAAATAAAATTGACAAGGTCATTTTGATAGTTTGAATTTGAATTTCTACAATTTCAGTGAAATGATTAGAGAGAGAGAGAGAGAGAGAGATTGGGATCGATAGCTTACCTATGTGTTTGTGTGGTGGTTTTTTTTTTTTTTTTTTTTGGCTCCGGGCTCGTGAGAGGAGTTTCTTTCTTCTTGAAGATACAGATCGATTGGTTTTGGGAAGAAAATTGAAGGACAATTTGGTAATAGTCTCTCTAATTTGTTTTTGTAAAATTGTGGTGTGGCCCAGTGATTGTACGACACGTGGTATTAGTTTTGAGCTTCATTGGTATTACTCTGTTTGCATGGCTTTATCCACCAAAATATAATTACTGTAATTACCATGAATAAAATTAACCTAAATTATATTACATCACTCAATATTTTTTAATTAAATGTAAATATTTATAAATCTACAATTAGATTATATTATTTTCGTATATTCTTTATACTTGCAAAATTTCAAGGTGATCAAGAATTAATAGCCATGTCATCAATCAATTGTTAAAATTCAAATTTTTACAGTTTAAAATAATACATAAATGATGAGTTTATAGATTAAATGGTAAATATTATTCAATTGATATGAAAATTGGCATGCATGTTAAGAACACATAGAACATGTAATTCAACGGTTGGATTTTCAAAATATTAATTCAATAACAAGTTATTGGATGGTATAACATTGTTTAGAGTTGCACCTGATATAACTTGAACCTAATTATTTTTTAAAATATTTTTACAAAAAAATAAAAATATTTAATTTTTTAAATTTTTTATATTTAATATGATTTATGAAACTAGTATAAAAATATTTTAAAAATAATTAGTAAACAAATGTTTTAAAAGCATCTATTAATCAAACACAAAACTTAACAAGCTCTCAAACGAACCTTCCTTTTTTGCCTTTTTATTATTATTTATTTTAGTAATATAGTTTTTGGTACAGTGAGTGGGCAATTTTAGGTACCATGTAGGTGATTAGCTAGGGGACAAATATCTTCATTGACTAACCGACAAATAATGGTGTATTATTATTATTATTATTGACATAAAAATTGGCACCACCTGGACTCTCACATGTTGAGCCTGTGTTGGATTAGGCTCACAGTTTGAGTTGGCAAATTTTGCAAGAGATGTACCTTGAAAATGTTTATTTGAATGGGGGAGACCCCTATAGCTTTGTGGAGTTATGTCATTGCTCTTTTGGTTTTTATAATTCAGATAAACATTACTCAAGAACACAAAAGAACATCATTCCTCTAAGCTTCCAGAACCGAAGCAGAGAGGGTGAAACTATTACAACAACAAAAAATGAGGGCATTCTTAAGGCAAACTTACACAAAGCATGGGCTACAACCGCTATTCCATCTGCTTACCATTTCACCCAACAAAAATTACAAAAATGCAAAAGATTTTTAGCTACAAAACCAGCCACTCAACTACATTTTAAATTTCAATGAGAGCATCAAAACAAACTTCTATATCCCCTTCCAATACTATGCTTTTTTCATTATTGCAATTTCTACATGTAAATTATTGACTGGTAATGCAATGCATTTTTAACCCCCTCCCCCTGCCCTCTTTTCCACCTTGAAAAAATTTTAGATCATTTTGGATCTTTTCATTTGTTTCAAGTCATTTCAGCCAATATTGGCCGGAATTTGAATGTCGGGCAAAATGCAATCTATCTTAATTTTGTATTTAATTTTTCTCTTTTTTTTTTTTTTTAAAAAAAATTTCTCTACTTGACCTCTCTCTCTCTCTCAACACATCACCAATCACTCTCTCAGTCTTATTTGTCTTTTTTTCTTTTCTTTTCTATTTTACTCCTATCTCTCCTTCTCGTCACTATCTGCTCCCTCTTTCTTGGCCAGGACAAACTCTATACACTCTCATCATTCTTTTTTCCCCCTCCTCTCTCTTCCCATCATCATTTATTATCTTAATTTATTTCATGTGTTAAATATGTATAAACCATTTTTTATTTATTTAAGATATAATAGTAACCCACAAACAACATTGGAATACATTAGTAATGATATATTTTGTTGTAATTAACAAACCAGAACAAGCAGAGTCTCCATGACCCTCATATTTTGAAAGCCTAAACTTTTAATATCAAAACTACATGAGCTAAAATGTTAGAAGGTGGTCAACACCTTCTAACACCTAGCCTTAATCTATAGAATTTATTACAAATGTATAAAAACAAGTTTAAATGTTCATGCTTTAGCAAAAAGCTCAAGGAGTAGTTCCAATGACGCACACATTCAAGTAATTTGGCTCTGATACCATGAATAATGGAATAAGAGGATAATCTGATGATAAACTAGATATAGAATAGGAAGTTAGGAAGCACGGGTACGGATTCAGGTTTGAGTGCAGTGTGGTGACACAGCAATTTTTTAAAAAGGAAGACACGGTTGCGGCGGGATACGTTTATTAATTAATTATTAAATATATTTTATTTTTATTTTCTATATATTGCTAAGTTTTTTTTTTTTTTTTTTTTCATATAATGGTAAACATATATCAATTTAAGAGCACTAGTATATAATAAAGTGAATACATAACTGTGGGTTCTAGTTAGTTCAACTGGTAAAATTAACTTCTTTTTTTTTTAATTAGTATTTCGGCCCATATCAAGTCCAATTTTGGACCCAAAGCAGGTCCTATTTCAAACCAAATCGAGCCACATCGGGAAAAAAAATCGTCGATGGATGCACGTGCAGTTGCATCGACACCAATCTAACTCGAGTGCGCTAGCCAAAACGGCACACCCATGCTTTCTTGATAGGAAGTAAACTTTTTTTTTTTTTTTTTTTTGATATTGATAGGAAGTAAACTAAATATAACTAGATATGGAATAGGAAGATAAAATAAGAGGATAAGCTGAATAGATAAATAACTGAAATTTAAATGCAGAAATATAACAACTAAATATTACTTGTCTGAATATAACTTGAAATGTCTTTAAATACAAGCATGAATTAACTAAAATAACTCGAAACTCTTACAAGTGCAAGGTAACTACTAACTACGAGACCTGAACTATATTATATATATATATATATATATAATGGTAACTCCAAATAAGATCAGAATATATTAAGACTGAAATATTTTGTTTTAATCAACAATCCAAAACGGGCGCCGAAACGAATTAACAAACTTGCCTTGAAGTAAGAAAATATGTGCAAGGGGATAGCTCACAGAACTTATTCAAAATGCATCAATCTACCAACTTTAGAGAGAATTGTTGCTCTCTATTCTTGTAGCTTGGAGGAATCCTTGTTAGTAGTACATTGAAAAGAAGCCACTTTGTACTAGAGAACTCTAGTTGGAAACCCAAATACTACTTGTGTGAGTCCACAAGTTGGACTCCATGAGAGGTTGCCACTTCCTCCTTAAGATAGGAAGGAATATTCAGACCAAAACATATTTCAAGCTTGTTAAAGTCTATTTCCTGTCTTGGTAGCTCACAGTACCATTTGGGAGTAACATTGAGCTAATATTGTTGAACCCTCTTTCCTACCTTTAACCCTATACAAACATTTTGCTCCTCTCCTTGTGTCATTTTATGGGATGGGACATTTGCACTAAGTTGAGAGGGATAGGGTGACAGAGGATCGCCTTAGTCGAAAACTATATGAGTGATAATGACATCAAGACTACCATTGATTAAAATGCTATTATAACATATTGGATAATCATTTTAGTATAGGAGTACTTTCAGTGAAGATTACCCAATTAAAACAATTTATAGAAAACTTTAACTTACCCTTTTATATGCTTTGTTCATGTCAACCTCTAAAGCATCATAGCCCTATCTCTCCTTATTATTCTTTTTGTAAGAAAATTACAAATTTTATTAGATGTCATAACATTATCAAAGATTAAACCCATTGAATTAAGATAGCTCAGGAGAATTAACTTAAAGAAATCAAGGTAGTATAAGTTTTGATTTAAAGCTCTAAGAAGTTCACCTATATGGAAGAAATAGCTGCAGTTGAGTAAACATCACTGGCAATCATATCACAAAACTGCTAATAGAATTTGGGCTCTATAATATCTTGGAGCCCTGGTAGATCCCTGTTGAAAAACAACACTCTACTTCGAATTATGTGATAGACCTTCCCAACAGGTCTCTTTGATTGCCAGTGAGACTTAGACATACTAGTTGAGCTATGATTTTCATCCATAATTAAGTGATCCTGATGGTAAAAAATTGTCACTAAAGAACGTTACAATATATCTGTCTGAATGTCACCAGCACTGCTTATTTAGTTGCCATCCTTGATCCTCCTTGCGTAATAAATAAATCTTGTTAGACTTTTTCCTTTTTATAACAAGAGTTTGGAATTACTTTGGATTTTGATCCCTATATACTATATAATTAGTCATTTATTATAGTTGATCTTAAACTTGTTATTTTCCATCTAGCACATCTGTCTGTCTCAAATATTGGTTTGAATCAATTTGCATCAACCTTTAATTTTCTTGAATTTGCACTTATAATCTCTCAAAAGTTTAATTATTCCATACCTAGAACCCCTCTATAGTTTTAAAAGATGGAACCTTGAAGCCTTATGTTTCATGCACCCTTCACCACTTGTTTTGCATTATGGATGAAAAAGCCACGTTACTGCTTAAATGGTTATTGCTTCCTAAATAAAAAGGAAAAAAAATGTTAAGAGGATGATTTGAGAGATTTTAGTCAAATCTTGCATTCAGTTATAGGCGTCTCCTATACTAGAGGTCGAATAAAAGGCAGAGTGTAAGAGGCCCAAATAAGCTCTTAGCTGATTTAGGAAGTATGGGTAAGGAATTAGAAGCTCTAGTTGAAGTCCAATACTACTAGTTCATGCACAAATAGAGCACGGCACCGTGGTGGGTGGTGATAAGCAATCTGAAGCTCAACTTAGGGATGAAAAGAGAATATGTGGAGGGTGAATTTTATGAGTGTTTGAGCCTACCTATGTTCCCTAAATTGTTCTAAAAAAAAGTATATCTTGTACTCAAATTGTTGCATAATATAGTAAAACTACTTGGAACATGTAACTATACTGTATCCGAAAACATAGCCTCTCATGACTTGGGTGCTGTGTCTACAAAGATCCAGAGGTCCCCTCATGGCTTGGGGTGCCATGTGTACAAAGCATACAAATATCTCATCGTGGCATGGAAATTGCCATGTCTACATGGAATTAAACCCCCCATGGCCTGGGTTTCCAGTCTACAAGGAACTCAGTCCCCTTGTGGTCTGGGTTGTTAGTCTATAAGGCTATCACACACAATATTGCTTATGTGTTTACAAAAATGAATCATGATTTTATTAGTGAATCTCTCTTTTGCCTTACTAGGCTAAAGTTCATAGCATATCAACAATGAGTTTCTAAGGGTTGTCATATTGTAATCTTTCAAAGTTTGTTTCTGAATCAATGCATTCTTTTTGTGAACAAGTATTAAATCTAAGTTTACTATAAGCATTGTTAAACATATATACACATATAGTAAAAACATGTACTATAAAATTTTCATGGCATAATCCCCTACTTTTTAGTTATAATTAATTCATCAAGGAACATACCGCATTACTTTTAATGCTAGGAGGATGGCTTTGGGTGTTTAGGGGGGTGGGGGGGGGGGGGGGTGTTGGAACAATTAGTGTGATCCTGATTGATGTGGCCTTCAATGCAACTTTTGGAACAACAAAGGCATGCTAATGATCTTCAAGTACCAGTCGCTGGGGGGGTTGGAACAATTAGTGTGATCCTGATTGATGTGGCCTTCAATGCAACTTTTGGAACAACAAAAGCATGCTAATGATCTTCAAATACCGGTCGCCGGGGGGGGGGGGGGATTGAAACAATTAGTGTGATCCTAATTGATGTGGCCTTCAATGCAACTTTTGGAACAACAAAGGCATGCTAATGATCTTCAAGTACCAGTCGCTGGGGGGGAGGGGGGGAAGGGGGCTGGAACAATTAGTGTGATCCTGATTGATGTGGCCTTTAATGTAACTTTTGGAACAACAAAGGCATGCTAATGATCTTCAAGTACTAGCCTAACTAGATGAGGTTACAATAATTCCCTTGCTCAATTATTAACTGCCCACATAGAGTATGAAGTTTGTTATGGAAAAATTGGACAAGTTTTTGTTAACACATTGACAAGAAAATATATATATATATATATAGCATGATTTTCAATCTTCAATGATGTCTATCACCATGCCAAAAGTTTTGTAACTTAAGTAGTTAATACTTGGTGTTTCTAATAGAAACGTCTAAAATTCAAATCTCTCATTTTCCAACATTGAATTATAATTATTTAAAAAATAAAAAAATAAAGTCAATCACCACTCTCCACCGATTAAACATATGCTTTATTTATTTATTTATTTTTGAAGTTGGACAATTTCATAAATCAAGCACAACAATTATGTGCATTCATGTTTATCACCCTAAACAATATCTGAAATTACACTTTGTACTGTAAACTTTTAGAATTCACAATTAACACCTTAATCTATAACTCGTGTTACATTTTGCACCATACCATCAATTTTGGCGTTATCTTGGACCAAAAACCAAAGTTTAGGGTACAGTGTAATCGTAAGAATAGTTTAAAGTGTTAAAGCATAATAATATCTCCTTTATTTTCAAGCGTTTGAAAAGATGAACAATGCCTCTTTTCATATG
This sequence comes from Quercus gilva, assembly GCA_023621385.1. Taxonomy (NCBI): domain Eukaryota; kingdom Viridiplantae; phylum Streptophyta; class Magnoliopsida; order Fagales; family Fagaceae; genus Quercus; species Quercus gilva. Next base: position 27,638,345 of record CM042481.1, on the reverse strand, counting down.
ATATTATGTTTTTTTTTCATTCAAGTTAATAAGCCCAATCAACAGTAGAGTGCAAAGTGTAACATAAATTATAATTTAAGGTGTTAAATGTATATTTCGAAAGTTTATAATGTAAAATGTAATTTATGATATGAATTTTTTTTAAATGATATAATTTAGATAAGTAGATTGTAATTGGGTCACAATGACGTATCCTTTTATATAATTATTAATAAACTATAATAAGATAATTTTAATACTACTTTTAAAAAAATATATAAAAAATTGTCGATTCCTTTTATCATTCTCCAGTAAAATGTTTTTAGAAATGGCTACTAAATTGATTAACTGTTAACATTTCCCATTGTAATTTTCGCTTAAAAAAAGCAACTGGCAAGTAGAAATTTTTGAGAGAGAGAGAGAGAGACAGAGAGATAGGGGGGGTGAATCGAGACGAGAGAGTTCTTGATGAAGCTGGAAAGAAACATGTGGTCAATATCCAGAGATGTGTAATTCTCTCTCTCTCTCTCTCTCTCTCTCTCTCTCTTTCCTTTTATTTATCTTCTACGAAAGCAAAGAAAAAAAATATTCATTTATGAGACCGAAGCTAAGCCATTGGTTTATCCATTCCTCCATTGAACATTGCCCTTTGCCTCCCGAGCAAATAGGGGGCATTGGTTCGAATGGTTACTAACTAGTTCTGTATGAAGAAGAAGAGGAAGGAAAGCTATCAATTCTTATAGAAACCCAGCAATTACTATAAAGCTTATAAACCCCAAAACCACACCAACAACAAAGACAGGTATATATATATATATATATATTCTAGAGACAGACAACATAGATAGATAAAGAGATAGTCATAGGATAGGAGTGTTATCATCTATGTCTACGTCTCTGTCTCTTCCTCACATCTCCACTTCTTTCCTCTCCCCTCCAACTTTCCAATATACACATGGGTATTCCAAAATCTTTGCCTTTTGGCATCACAGAGGGAGAGAGAGGTTCAGACCTGCTTCTATGGTGAAAGGCCCACATGGGTTTTTCAGGGTTTCTTCTTGTTCCAGCTTCAGAGGTGAGAGAGGTGCAGCAGAGTTTGAGAGTGGGGCTGAAGAAGAAGAAGAAGAAGAAGAGAGTAACAGCGATGAGGAAGAAGTGGAAGTAGAAACAGAGGAGAATTGGAATTTTGGGTCTTGTCTCATGCCTGACAGATGGGATGTCCTGGGTCTTGGACAAGCCATGGTAGTAACTTTAAACTTTTATGGGGTTTCGTTTTTTAGGGGAAAAGTTTGAATTTTTAAGTTTCTGTTTGAATTTCCGAGAACACTAGTGAGTTACATGGTTTGTAATTTTTCTGACCATGTTCATTATCAGATTCCTCAATTTGTATATTGGTAATTGCTCAATATTTTGTGTGTGCATGTGTGAAATGATGGAGGGCAGTGGTTTTTAGTTAGGAAGGCATGCATTTAATCTCATTTGGTAGCAATTTCGGGGTGTTGCATTATATCAATATATTGATTACTTTGTTATTGAACTCTTTAATCGTGTGAAGCATCTGTCAAAATAGTTAAGAGTACTGAAATTTGGTTTTCAAGTCTTTAATATATGCAATTATAATCATTATATAAGGTAAATGTTGAAAAAACTATGACTTCTTCAATATCTTTATAATGTACTGTCAAGTCTGTCACTTGTATCTGGTATTATGTTGGAATTCAGCACTAATTTTATTTGTGATTAAGTATCTCTGATTGTAGCGTCAAAATTTTAACCTTTTCTTATCTGATGTTCTATTGTGGTATTATATTAATAAAAGTTTATTCTTACTTGCACGTTTGTTAACTATTGTTAGGTTGATTTTTCCGGCATGGTTGATGATGAATTTCTAAATAAACTGGGATTAGAGAAAGGAACAAGGAAGGTTGTGAATCATGAGGAGAGGGGTAGAGTTTTGCGGGCTATGGATGGATGCAGCTACAAGGCTGCTGCTGGTGGATCTCTTTCCAACAGCTTAGTGGCCTTGGCTCGGCTTGGTAGTAGGCCCATTGGAGGCCCTGCCTTGAATGTAGCCATGGCTGGCAGTGTGGGCAGCGATCCATTAGGTGGCTTCTACAGGTCAGGCTCTGTTTTGACTAGACTTGTTTGTTATTTGTTTTTTTCTATGTCTTTATTTAGAACTGAGTGAAACCAAACTTCTGGCTAGGGAGACTCTGGCTGGTTGTTTCCACACCAAATTAATAAATAAATAAATAAATAATAAAAATAAAAAAAGGAAAAGGAAAGAGAGATTGCCATTTTGGATTAAGTATGTTAAAGGAGTAGATGTCAAGCAACTTTTGGTTTTTCCTTTTGACAGAACTGATATTGTTGATTATATTTCTAAATAATTTTTAAATTTTGACTTATAACTTCTGGTAGTCTAGTAATGTTGTGTGAGATGGCAAGACATGAGTTATATCTGTCTTCTATGTTATATGAATGGCCTAAAGGAAGGGTATCTAATTTCACAATCAATCTAGATGGTCAGTTAAGCACTTTGGTCTTATCCATGACTGAATGCTCTCTTGCTGGAATTTTAAACTCTAGTGACTGATAGCATGGGCAAGTTATGGATTGTTGAAATGATCTGATTCTGCCCTTGGGGGTTGGATAACTCAATAATTCCTGATAAGCTAAGCTCATGGTCTACTACCTTTCTAAATATAAACTCATTATTAAAGTGGCTAACACTATAGAGAAACTGTAACATAATCTTACTTCCTCTTTTGTTTGGGGCAGGGTGGGGGTTCAAAGGAGATCAAAAGATAAAAAGATGTAGTTTTTGGTATGCGATTTGTGTCCCCAGTGATCAAGGTCTATGCATTAGATGTATGTTTGGGTAGAAAATAAGATACTAAACGTAAAGACCTCTATCTGGCTAATAGGATTACTATTCTATCTCCTTGGAAGCTTGCCGTTGAAAATATTGAGTTGTTATGGAACTATAGTAGGTGTTTAGCTCTTACGTGTTATGGAAACAAGGAGACATTGGTTTTTTGGTCGTTTTCCTTGCCTTTTCTTACTGGAACTATTTGCTTATGGTTATCCTTCCAATAGTTTACTTGACCAGATCTGTAAATACAAGCAATATCCTATATATGATGAGTTTGATGATCTTGCTGCCTGTTTTAGATTTGACACATGAGCTGCGTGCATGTGTATTGGTGTTATCTTTTTAATTCAATGGATGTTCCTCTGTTGACTAACTTGAAGGGTCTAAAAGAGGTTAAAAATCAAAGTGCATCTAGAGCCATTGTGACGAACACAAATGGTTACTTATTTGAAAAAAAGAAAAAAAAATTCTCAAACAGTCATCAATGAGGTATCAAACACCTCTCTTGGCCCATGTTAAGATGGTCACCTCTTTCTTTATTGGAGGTATTTCTAGCTGAAAAACTTCTCATGGTTGAACGATAAGAGATACTTATATTTCTTTTTTTTGATAGATAATCAGAAAACTATAATTAATGAGAAAATAAGGAAAAGTACAAGTTGTTCATGATGATGAACAACAAGAAATAATAGAACAAACAGCACAGCAAAACGAGAAATCAGGAAACTAAGCTAAGGGAAGACATAAACTTAGAGAGAGAAGAAGAATTAGTAAAACCCCAACAACGAGACCACTCCAAAAGACTACGTTGGCATGAAACCTTTAACTCATCCAACGTCTTCTCATTATCCTCAAAAGGAATGACAGTTTCGTTCCAACCACACAATCCACATTAAGCACCCTGGAACCAAATTCCAAATGTCCGAATTATGTTTCCCAAGCCACTGATGCCAACAAGATAACAAACCCGCCACTGAACCTAGCATAACCCAATGAATACCAAAGACCTAAAGCATAAAAGTCCATAGGGAATGAGTAACAGGACAATGAAGAAGAAGGTGGTCTACCGACTCCCCATCACAACAACACATACAACACCAAGTAGCCAATGGGCGACCCCTAAGCATTAGATTATCCAAAGTGATGATCCGATCACGAGCAACTGTCTACAAGAAAAAAGCCACTCGCCTAGGAATCTTTGCTTTCCAAACACCCTTCCAAGGAAACAAAGACTTCGAAGCACCCTGAATCGCAAGGTAATAAGACCAGGTGTCAAACTTACCATCACCTTTTAACCGCCAACAAAAAGTATCACTCCTATCACCCCGAGGAATATGAGTTTGGATAAGCTGGAATAGGGAATAAGATGCAG
>CM042481.1:26789119-27029119 GCA_023621385.1 Quercus gilva | reverse complement strand
GACTCACTAACAAAAAATGTCCATGTGACAAATGGTTCGGATTAATAGTATGCTTAATATTAAAATATTAAATAAGATGCTGACGTGTCTAAATTTGAGTGGCCACATAAACACTTAGATGGCAAAAAAATAGCCCCATCAAGGTTTTTTTTTTTTTTTTTTTTTTCAACATCGTTTGATTGAGGAGAAAAATGAGATGATAGAAAATATAGTTTGTATAAATTTTCTCTCGTGCCCCTTTTGAATAAAAAAATAATTTATAAGGGAAAAAAATTATTGGTGAAGAAAATAAAAAACATCAAAATTTGTTGGAGGGTGGAGAGGGGTAGATGAGTAACTTCTCATCTAAGCCGCTCCCCCTCCCCATTTTCTACTCAATTTTTCCCACCAAAATCTCTCACATTTTCTTTTCTCAATCAAACATTTTCTCATGCCATTTTCTCTTTATTTTTCTCTCCCTCATTTTATATCTCTTAATTTTCATCTCTAACCAAAAGCACCATAAGTACCAAGCCAAATACAAATTTGCCACACCAGCAAGAGAGGAATACTTTGACCAAAACAAATAACACGTTCGAACACCTTACAAAAGGATCTCCCCTAAGCCTATTGCAGCACCCTATACAAACAAGGCTTAAGCTTATATATATGTCTTCAAAGTCGACTAGGTCAAATGGTTTCAGAGCACCAAAGTCGACTAAAACACATTATGCATTAACTATCGACTATCAAGGGTTTCAATATGTGTAACCCAACTAAGGTGTATGTGTTGCACCTTTATTTTATTCAAGCCACTTGTCAAAACACAAAATGTTAGTATTCATAAATGCATGTCGTCAACTTCTTCTATTTTTTTGGAAAATACTTAGATAGTCCTAGAGCAGTGCCCCTGAACTATCTAAGTATTGCCTTGTTCTTTTGCTGAAACAAGAGTTTCTTCCTTCTTCTTTTTTTTTTTCTTTTTTTTTTTTTTTTTTTTTTTCCTTTTTCTATAGAAGTTTCTGCTAATGCTTCCTAGGCCCCCAGCCCTAGCATGTATTACGTGTTACATGAATTAAACGGAGAATAAGAAGTAGTGGATACTATTTTTTAATGAACAATAAGTAGTAGAAACATGCCCATGAAGACACTTCTTTATCGATAATTAATTAATGAGTTTTACTAATGTATGTCGTTTGGGCAAATAAGTGTGGAGCTTTCTACGAATTTTCTCTGTTTTTTTCCTAAATCATGATTCATGGAACAAGATTTTTTTTTTTTTTGGGGGGGGGGTGGGGGGTTGGGGGGGTAGAATTTCTGCTAGTGCTTCCTAGGCCTGGCATGCATAACGTGTTATGTGAATTAAACGAGAAACAAGAAGTAGTTGAAGGTGTTTTTTAATTATTTATAATAATAAAAAAAAACTATTTTTTTTTATGAACAAGAAGTAGTGGAAAGTGTTTTTTTAATTATTTATAATAAAAAATTATTTTTTGATGAACATTATATTGTGGAAACGTGTACACGAAGAGACTTCTTTTCTCGATAATTACTTAATCAACCACGAAAATACATTGGCAATGCAATTAGTTCGCCCACGTTGAAAGACAATTTTCTCAAAAGTGAACTATAGCAATGATTTTTACCCAAAAAAAAAACTATAGCAATGATAATATATATTGGCCAATCCAAATAGAAGATGATCGCTACTAAAGGCTAAACTAGAGACTAGTGCAGCGATACTTTTTAGAAAAGGTAAATCAAAGGCATAAAATTTTTTTATTTTTGAAATTTCTCAAAGCTTCTCTCTTCTTCTAATCTGACTGGGTAATTGACTAATTGTATGGGCAATGGAACCAAGAAGTGGTGGAAATATAACCACAGGTCCACAACCACAAAAGACGGCAACCGGGCAATGTAATAGTAGTAATTATTAATTAGTTTGCCCGTGAAGTAAAGCAAGGGGTAGACATAACTTTTCCAAAAGTAACTTTCCATTTTCCAAAATTGAATTGAAGCCAATTGGATTACAGCATGAAGACATGTAAGTCCAAATCCTCCTAAAAGTAAAGGACTATGAAAATAAAGTCATTCTCTTCTTTTGCATTTCCTAGCTTACATAAGAGCGAAAAACGTATAGTTAATTTAGACATAAGTTATGGCATCCTCTTTGTATCATTTAAAATTTGTGTACTTGCGTTCTTTTCTCTCAACATTTCATCTTATAGCCACTCGCTCTTTTTCTTCTGTGCAACCTCTTTGTCGTGGTCATGAAAGGTCTTACTTGTTGCAATTTAAGGACAACTTTGTCATCAACAAGTCCGCTTCTTCTAAACCGTGGGCTTATCCCAAGGTGGCATCCTGGACATTAGAAGGAAACAACAATGACTGCTGCTCATGGGATGGGGTAGAGTGTGATGAGTTCACAGGCCATGTGATTGTTCTTGACCTCAATAGTAGCTGTCTCTACGGTTCTATTAACTCCACCAGCAGCATTTTCCATCTTGTTCATCCTCAAAGGCTTAATCTTGCTGACAATCAATTTAAATACTCTCAAATCCCATCCACCGTTTCCAACCTATCTAAACTAACTCATCTTGACCTTTCTTCTTCTGCGTTTGCTAGTCAAATCCCATTAGAAGTTTCACAGTTGTCCTAATTGTCATTCCTCAATTGTCCCAATTGTCATTCCTCAATCTAAGTGGAAACACTCATTTAGAACTTAAGAAGCCTAGTTTTAGAAGTCTAGTTGAAAATTTAACCTGCCTAGAAAAGCTTGATTTGAGTTACGTGGAAATAATCTCCATGGTGCCTAATATCTTGGCAAATTTGTCTTCTTTAACGTTCCTCAGACTTCGTTACTGCAGATTGTATGGGGAATTTCCAGTAGGCATCTTTAAGCTTCCGAATTTACAATTTCTTAATATGTGGCACAATGAAGGTCTCACCGACTATTTGCCTGACTTTCTATGGAGTAGCACCCTTGAGATAATTTGTCTCGCAGAAACAAGTTTCTCAGGTAAGCTACTTGCTTCAATTGGAAACCTTGGGTCTCTAACTATAATTTCATTATGGAGTTGCAACTTCTCTGGGTTCATTCCATCTTCACTTAGCAACCTCACTCGTCTAAATTCTCTGGATCTTTCACATAACACTTACGAGGGTCGCATTCCATCTTCCTTTGGGAACCTCATCCAACTTTCTTTTCTATACCTTAACAATAATGAATTCATTGGTCCAATTCCTTTTGTGCTTGCAAATTTGACACAACTAATTGCCTTGGACCTGGGTTATAACAGGTTTGCTGGCCAGATTTCGAGCTCAATCTTTAACCTTACAAATCTAGAATTTCTTGACCTTTCCTGTAACTACTTTAGTGGCACTGTGGAGTTTGACAAGTTTATAAAGCTCAAAAAATTAACTGCATTGTTTCTATCTGATAATCAAGTATCATTACTTGAAAGTGAAACTAGTGCCAACAGAACCCTTCAAAAGTTCGCAAATTTAGGATTGTCTCTGTGTAACTTGAGTAAGTTCCCAAATTTCCTGGCAAACCAAGATGAATTGGAGTTACTAGAACTACAAGGCAACAATATTCACGGTCAAGTACCAGAATGGGTTTGGAACATGAGTAAAGAAAGTCTAAAGTCTATCAACCTTTCTGACAACTTTCTTACAAGCCTTGGTCAACATCCCATTCTTCTTCCATGGACCAATCTGGCCCTTTTAGACCTTTCGTCTAACAATATCCAAGGATCACTTCCAATTCCATCATCTTCCACTTTGCAATACCACCCATCACACAATTCATTCATTGGAAAAATTTCTAAGTTGATTTGTAACCTGAGTTCTCTTCAAGTCCTTAGGTTGTCAGAGAACAACTTAAGTGGTCCACTTCCTCAGTGCTTGCACGGCTTTGGTGATTCTTTGGTCCTATTGGATATACGAAGGAACAAATTCGAAGGAAGCTTCCCACAATATTGGGCAAATGGAAGCAAATTAATGATAATTAACTTCAACCAAAACAAATTCCAAGGATGGTTACCAAGATCTTTGGCCAAGTGTATAACATTGAAGGCCCTTGATCTCGGTAATAACCAGTTCAATGATACTTTCCCCTCTTGGTTAGGAAACCTTCCAAATTTGAAGATTCTAATTTTGCGGTCCAACAAATTTTACGGACCAATAAAGATTCACAGTGTGAATTATGAGTTTCCTAACTTACAAATCGTTGATCTCTCATACAATAGTTTTGCTGGAATGTTGCCGGTGGAATTATTTCAAAATTCGAATTCTTCTAGATTTGATCGTGCATACCACTTATCATATATTCAAGTAAACTCATTTTTTGAAGTGGGCCTTGGTTTTCAGATTTTTGAATTTCAGTTTGAGTATAGTTTCTCAATGATGATGACAAACAAAGGAGTGAACACAATTTACGAGAAGGTTTAAGAAATTTTCACAGCCCTTGATTTCTCTAGTAATAGATTTGCAGGAGACATTCCGAAATCAATTGGAAATATAAAAGCTCTTTATTTGCTCAATCTTTCCAATAATATTCTCACTAGCCACATCCCACCAACATTAGGAAACCTTGCAGAGTTGGAATCATTAGACCTTTCTCAAAACAAGCTCGTAGGTGAGATCCCATAACAGCTAACACAACTTACTTTCTTGGATTCCTTCAATGTTTCTCATAACGATCTTGTGGGGCTTATACCACAAGGAAAACAATTTAACACATTTGAAAACAGTTCATTTGAAGGAAATTCAAAATTATGTGGAAACCCATTGTCAAAGAAATGTAAGTATTACGAGTCTTTACCACCTTTACCTTCAACCTCAGAAAAGAGTCAAGATTTGGGGTCTCCACTTCAATTTGGTTGGAGAATTGTTATGATTGGCTATGGATGTGGACTACTTGTTGGGGTGACTATTGGGCATATTGTGATTGTAAGGAATCATGTTTGGTTAATGAAGACTTTTGGAGTGAGGCAACCGGTACCAGGAAGAAAGGTTTGAGGGAGGAGACATTAGAAATTGAATTAAAATATATATATATATATATATATATATTTTTTTTTTTTTTTTTTTTTGTGTGTGTGTGTGTGTGCTTAGGTTTATGGGTGTGTAATGTAACGTGCTTCTACCTTTTTCTCTATTGTTTTGATGTTTGTTGGATTGAGTAGCATTAGTGTATTATATGTAAAAAGTAATAGTGGCTTCAGTTATTTATGAATATGAAAGGTAGCTAACTTTATTAAAAGGTCAAAGAATGGTTGGATATGTGCTCACATTCAAACCTTTTACCCTTGTCGTAAGAGAGGGGAAAATTAACAAAAAAGGAAAGTTTGTAAAATCGAAGAGGACTATATATGCAAATCAAATCTGTATAAAGTAAAGCAAACAATCCAAACTTTCTGAGTAAAATTAATCCAAAAGGGTTAAAAATACATAAAATCAAATTTGTAATTCACTATGACATCTTAAATTACATGACATGTGAATGTGCTCAAAACAAACACAACACAGAGAAAAAAAAATGAGGCTTTTATTGAGATGGTTAGAACATTCATATTAGCCTTCTCAAATATTTAGCTAAATTAACCCAAAAAAAAAAAAACTCCATTTTTTTAAGTTTAGTTATCTATGTTTTTTTTTTTACAAACATATATTAACCTCAATTCTCTATCAGTATTCCAATTAATTATTATTATTATTATTTTATTCATGTCAATCATCACCCAAGTTCTAAAATACTTTTTAAGATGTTAGATTATCAAGGTTGTTCAACTCATGGAAATAAAATAATCATAATCATCTACAAGAATGTAGAGTAGTAGACAACCTTGATAATTTTTTTTTTTTTGATAAGACAACCTTTTTTTTTTTATTTACAAGACAACCTTGATAATCTATTATGCTTGTTAGACTTATGGTTAAGTGATTAAATTCACCATTTCCTAACAGTTTAAGCTTTTGGGACAATCGGTAATTTAACATAGTATCAGAGTAGGAGATCCTAAATTCGATCCCTGGCTTTACTATACCTCCCATTTAAAATATTAAATTCCCACTTGTTGGGCCCTCACTTATTAAGGGGAAGTTTAGGCCCACAAGTGAGGGGGGTGTTAGATTTATGGTTAAGTGATTAAATTCACCATTTCCTAACAGCTTAAGCTTTTGGTGAGTTCGATTCCTAGCTTTACTCTACCTCCTATTTAAAATATTAAATTCCCACTTATTGGCCCCCCAATTATTAAGGGGAAGTTTAGGCCCACAAGTGAGGGGGAGTATGTTAGACTTATGGTTAAGTGATTAAATTCACCATTTCCTATAAGCTTAAACTTTTGGGACAATCGATAATTTAACAATACTCTATAGCTTGTAACCATTTATTGTACCCCAGACACGCACACACACAAAACAAACAAACAAACAAACAAAAGAGTACATCTTAAAGCATAGACACAAAGTAGTTGAGCTTTTATCAATTAATTCACTTAGCAAAGTATAATAAATATCAACAAAGACTAACTAAGGTAGTTAAAGTTATAGGGTTTTGAGAAATTATAACACTCGCTAAAGTCAACTTCCTTCGAGCCTAGCGAAGGGCCCCAACATTCTTTTTTATCTATTGCAGGGTTGGTAAGATTTAACATATTATAAGCTAGAATTTACAAACTTAATGATTAGTATATCGTTTACCAAAAAAGAAGAGAGAAAAAGCAAGACTACATGGTCCTTTGCCATGCTAACATCGAGCAAGAAGCCTTGCGAATTGAGTTAGAATTAAAATTCTAGTTTCATATTATTGGTTTTTTTTTTTTTTTTGGTTTGTTAAAGAGAAATTTCAAAATAGTTTTTTTTTCTTCAATATAGATATATATATATATATTATCTAGTTTAGAAATCCTAACATAACAACCTAAACCCCACCCTACACCCACCCAATGGGGCTCCAACATCGTATGCAAGCCGATGGATAGCCCCAAGCCCTCATGGCAAGGGGAGGTATTACTTTGCCCAACATAAGTGGTGATTTCATAGTAGTTGTTCATTAATTTTTTAGTGCAATTAACACTATTTATTTCTGTAATTTTGTTTCATACCATTACTATTTTGACTGGACAAATACTTAGTCATAGTTAGCCTATCATTTCATGATTTTGAGATGTAAATGGTATAGAATTAAGAATGTTGCAAAATTCCTATTATTATTATTATTATTATTATTATTATTATTATTATTATTATTATTATTATTTGGTTAAGCCTTATTAAAATTGTGGTTTGAGATGTAAATTACCAAAAATGACAATATATGTGTAAGGGAATTCTATCATACTTATGGTTTCACCTTAATAATAAATAAAAAAAAATTATTGTTATAATAGTTTATTCTGTCTTAGTTATTATGGTTCCACCTTAATAAATTATTGTTTTTTCAGACTAAAATTTTCTAATCTTTAATTTTACACTTTAAATTATAGAATTCTTAATGTAAATGGAAAATGATTTTCATAAAAATAATAATAATAATTCACACCAAAGTCTTAAAAATACTTACCTAGAACATTTTCTATTTGTAAATTAAAAAAAAAATTTTAAAAAAAACGAAAAACTAGAACCACAGCATTTGTCACTTTAAATTATCAAATTAAAAATAATAAAAGGCAAGTTGCTTCAGTGCTTCACAGATCACAGTCACATATACAATACAATAACCATCCTTCAGGCTTCAACTTGAAAGAACATGCTTTTCGGCTCTACAAGCTGAACCAAACCAAACTTTGACCTTTTAGTGGGATATGCTATATATACAATATTTTCACAATAAATTACAGATAATTTTTTTTGATAGAAAATTATAGGTAATTAATTGTTATTAATTTAAATTTGAACCTAACATTAAGATTACTTTTTTACTCCAGTAATAACAACTAATAACAACTTTCTACTTAAAATTTATTATAAAAATATTGTGACAATATTACATACATGTCATTTCTCTTTCCTGAGGGTTGGCCCTTTTGGAATTGCAATCTCGCTCACTCTCAATGACCGTTAACTAGGCCAACTAAAAACGTAAATGTACACCGTTTAGAACCCAGACCACAACCTAGCTACTTTACGTATTTACCCCTGGATGTTTTTCCCGCCAAAAAAAGAGAGGGAGGGAGATACTCAGAGAGAGAGAGAGAGAGAGAGAGAGAGAGAGTGTGTTATCTATCAGTATCAGTGAATGGCGCCCACATCGGCTTCTGCGGCGGATTCACCAACTCAATCTGCACCCGATACCATTGAAAATAATCTCCAGGTACACTCTCTCTCACTCTCCGATCTCAGTATATTCAAAGATTTTGAAGATTAATACTTCAAAGAATCAAATTGAACGAATCAGATACAATCAGGTTTCCGTTTAAATTGATTTATGATATTTTTTCTCGCATTTTCTAATCATCCAAACAAGGGATAAGTTCTCTTAATTTATTATTATTACTTTTGTTTAAAGCAAATGGAGCGCTAATATAAATTTTCACCGCAGCCGTTCTTTGTTCTTCACAAAGCATCGTTCCGAAAATCCGAGAAAAGGTCAGCTGGAACAGGGAAAACCCGAAGGCGAATTGATCTGTCTCCATCACCTACTAAGAAGACTGAGAAATCCGAAGAATGCGATCAACAACATCGCTTCGAGCAATTACGTATGGAAGCTTTTGAGCTTGTTTGGTCGAAAATTGACTCCACTATCAAGGTTTTGGAATTTTGAACCTAACATTTCAATTTTTAGATTATTAGAGAATATGCAGGTTAAGGAAATTTGGAAGCTAACATTTTAATTTTTTTTGAGAAATGTAGAATTAAACTTTAATGTTCTAGATATCACAAATTATTTAAGTTTTTTGAATTTCAACTCAGGCGCTTACACATATATATGAGTAGTGTTTATTACACACTACTTGTTGCACACTCATTTACACACACACCTGGAAATTGAACTAAAATAGTGACTTGAAGTCACAACTCTCAAGTTAGTAATCGATACTTCAAGTCACAATTTCCGTGCAATTCCAATGTGCGTACAAAAAAGTGTGTGCAATAAGATGTCAAATGTTGGTTTCATTTCCTTCACTTTTGTTAGTGACCAAATAGAATCTTTATTTATATTTGCAGGATGTTTTGAGGGGTATCAATACTAATGTATTCGATGAAATACATTGCTGGGTTTGTGAGTCCTCTAATACTATCAAATCATTTGGAACCCCTGGTATTGCTGAAGCAACTCGGGCTTTTCCCATTGTAACAGATGCTTCTTCTAAACTGTTGTTCGCGGGGCTGGTTCTGACAAGTAAGTTCTTGTCTATTTCAATGCTTTGAGTTAATGTTTGGTTACAGAAAACAGTAGTACATATCAAGTAGATATTAGTAGTATTTTCTGCTCTTGGATGTATATGAATAGGGATTAAAATCTTCATCTGCATTCTTTGTTCTGGTTGGTATAGTGGCATGTAATGATATCAGTCTGAATTGCTTTGTTGGGGATGCACACTAGCATTTATATAATGTTAGACACAGTTTGTATTGCTCACTTATATATTTAAGTATGTTCAAACAGAATTGATGGATACACACACGTGTATTCTAATTAGCAGTCTTAATTGATGATTGGCAGAGAATATGGACTTCGTTGACGATCTATTGACTTTTGAAGAGGTTGGCCTTTGTTTGAAATCTCATGGATGCCATGTGGCTAACCTTTCGTCCTTGGACTTCTCAGCCAAGAATGGGATTGGTGGTTGCCTCAGAGGTTTATTGAGACAGTTCTTAATGGCTACTTTGGATATAAGTACTTACGTGTAGACATTCCTGCATAAAATTCAAGTTAAGTTTTTTTTTTTTGTTGAAGGGGTTTTTTAATTCTTGTTTGAAATGTTGCTTTTAAGCAGGCAGCCGATATGTCCATCTTAGCATCATGGTACAGAGAATAAGAAAACAATAATTCCCCAGTGGTTGTTATCATAGATGATTTGGAACGATGTTGTGGGTTAGTCTTTATCTGATTTCATCCTTATGTTGAGGTACTCTACTGCATCTTGTCACCCGGGGCGGAACTACGATCTAGGTTCTCCCCCCTCCCAAAAAAAAATGAATTTTATGAAATTAGCTATTTAAATTCAGTCACTCAAGAGTTTTATAAAGAAGTCATGAAAGAAAATATAAAGACAGTAAAAATGTGTAATATTGATTAATTTTAGTATAAAAACTCTATAGAATTCTCTGACAAATTCTCATTGTGATTTATGTAACCTTATATAAAAATTTGATATCTAATGAAGGAGTATGATGTTGAAAGTCCAAAAGAGAAATTGCTGAGTGGTGTTAGTTTACTTCTTGTTCATAATGAAGTTTTTCACTTACTTTTTCATGTAAACACATGCCTATGTATAAGCTTATATATATGTCTTCAAAGTCGGCTAGGTGAAAAGGTTTCAGAGCCCCAATGTCGGCTAAACACATTATGCATTAGTTGTCGGCTATCAAGGGTTCCACTACGTGTAACCCAACTAAGGTTTCTGAGTTGCACCTTTATTTTATTCAAGCCACTTGTCCAAACACAAAAACGCCAGTATTCATGAATGTATGTCGTCAACTTCTTTTGTTTTTTGGAAAATACTTAAATAGTCTTGGAGCAGTGCTCCGGGACTATCTAAGTATTACCCCTATTTTCTTTGTTGAATCATGATTCACAAAACAAAAGTTTCTTTCTTTTTGTTGGTAGAGTTTCCTCTAGTGCTTCCTAAGCCCCAAGCCCTAGCATGTATAGCGTGTTACATGAATTAAATGGGGGAACAAGAAGTAGTGGAAACGTGCCCACGAAGAGACATCTTTTTTGATAACTGATTAATGAGTTTTACTAATGTATGCCCTTAGGGCGTACAAGTGTGGGGCCCACCTCCTCTATGAGAGACAAGAGTAGTGCTTCAAGACTATTTAAAAATTTCTCTTTTTTTTACTGAATCATGATTCATGGAAAAAGAGTGTGTGCGCGCGCGCGCGCGTGTAACGTGTATAACGTGTTACGTGAATTAAAAGGGAGAACAAGAAATAGTGAAAATGTACCCAAGAAAGGATTTTTTTTTTTTTTTTTTTTTTGATAATTAATTAATGGGTTTACTAACGTGCTTTTAGGGCATACAAGTGTGGGTCCTACCCCCTTTGTGAGAGTTAGGAGTAATGCTTCTGGTCTATCTAAGAATTGCCTCTATTTTTTTGCTGAATCATGATTCATGACACACGAGTTTCTTTTTTTCTTTTTTGGTAGAGTTTCTACTAGTGCTTCCTAGGCCTCTCAGCCTTGACATATATAACGTGTTACGTGAATTAAAGGGGGAACCAAGAAGTAGTTGAAATTGTTTTTTGATGAACAATAAATAGTGGAAACGTGCCCACAAAGAGACTTCTTTTTTCAATAATTAATTATTTGATTTTACTAACGTATGACCTTAGGGCATTCAAGTATGGGGCCTACTATTTTTGTGAAAACTTGGAACAATATTTTGGGACTATCTAAAAATTACCATATGGAGTTAAATTTTGAATAATGTGTCTTGAATTTTTTTTCCTCAATTTTTGATGCCAAATGTGGGGATCACAATAATAGCACCCATCTACATAGTCAAAATCAACTTATTATCTTTTCATCAATCTCAATAAACTATTTGTTATTATCCCTTTTTTTATTGGAAAGGTTGTCATCTTTATTAAATGGACAAAAACAACACGTACACATGTTTCCTCCTCTTTGGTTAGGGACGGAACTATTTACTAAATATGTTCATTTTAAAAATATTTCCTAAATTATTACTGTATTAAAATTACTGGATAAGATTTGTAATTTTTATAATAAAAAATTAGACTCAATGCGGGTTGGATGCCTTACATCCAATCAAATTGCAGTCTTTTTTGAAAACCTACCCACATTTTTTCAGTGATGAGACAAGGTAGGGCACAACAATATACATTTTGCCTACTTTTATCATGATAAATACAAAACAATACTCTTATTTTATGTTGAGTAATAGTTCAATTGATTAAAAAAAAAAAAAGAAGAGTAATTACATTCTTTTCTTTTGAAGTTTGGGGGAATAGCACTCCATCCTAAGCTTGAAGGGAAAAAATACTCCCCTCCCTTGAGATTTGAGAAAATTAAACACTCTCACCCTTTTGTTTATATTAGTAATGAAATATTCTAAATTTTTATAAGAATCTCTTTACAAGAGTTTAACCATAGTTAGTAAAAAAATAACTTATAAATTTAGAATAAAAACGCAAAATTTATCAGGCACCAAAACGGTTGCAATGACAAATCTCTCCATAACTCATTGAAAAAAAAGAAAAAAAAAAAAAAGAATTCACACTTGATATTTTAAAATACACTTTAATTAAAAATTTAAAACAATGAATTTCAATTATAAAATAAAATAATTTTAGAAACCTATAAGGGCAGGTTTAGTAAACAACATTTTTAAAATTAATTTAACAAAGTTTGGTTAATCGGATGTGAAAGGAGGAAAGTATTTTTTTTTTTTTCAAGTTTAGAGTGGAGTATCATTTTCCTAAATCTCAAGGGGAGTTTTTTTTTTTTTAATTAGCCGCTCAAAAGCTTGATGCAATTAAAAGAATTCTTACTCTGCATCTCTGAGTCATATATCTTCTTTTAGTTATGGTCAGTGAATAAATAAAATCATATATCAAACATTATCATAAATATTAAAGTAAAAAAGCAATTAAAATACTAATCAAATTTAAAATAGCTTCTAATTGTAGTTTAATTTTTCATCACGTGTCCAATTTAATTTTCTTAATTTTGTGCCAAGCATGAAAGCTAAGGGGACTACAATATTCACACACACCCAACCATTGCTTTATGATGGAGACTACAATAATAACACACACTCAACCATTGATCTAAGATTTTTTTTTTTTTTTTTTTAATTTTAATATGTATAATCTTATATTTTTTTTTTTTTTTAATCTTTGTATGTGTCATGAGGTAGGATGGTAGCATGAGAATTTATTATTTATGTTGCCTCATAGATAAGTTGGAATAAGTCGTTGATCAAAATTTTGACTATTGTTGTTGGCCATTGAAAACAAGATCATTTAATCTCTCGGAATTTCGATAAATAATTTTTAATATTATTGTGTAAATATTAAACTAAAATGATTTATTAATTAGTTTATTTAGTATGAAAATGATTTTTTACTCACGATTGCTATTTCTAATATAACACGACAAATTTAGCTCCACTAATAAATTTTTTTTTTCAAGTCAGGGTGTTCCTGAGAACACCCTAGACTCAATGGGGCCCGCCACTGCTATCAACTATCAAGGGCTCCAATATGTGTAACCCAACTAAGGTGTATGTGTTGCTCCTTTATTTTATTCAAGCTACTCGTCAACTTCTTCAGTTTTATGGAAAATACTTATAGTCCCTGAGCAATGCTCCTGAACTATATAAATATTGTCCTATTTTTTGTTGAATCATTATTCATGAAACAAGAGCTTTTTTTTTTTTTTTTTGGGGTAAAGTTTCCACTTATGCTTCCTAGGCCCCCTAGCCTTGGTATGTATAACGTGTTATGTGACTTAAACGGGGAACAAGAAGTAGTGGATACTAATTTTTGATGAATAATAGGTAGTGGAAACATGCCCATGAAGATACTTCTTTTTTCGATAATTAATTCATGGGTTTTACTATCGTATGTCTTTCACGCGTACAAATGTGGGACTATCTACAAATTTCCTCTATTTTTTTTGCTGAATCATGATTCATGGAACAAGAATTTATTTTTTAAAAAAAAAAATTGGTAGAATTTCCGATAGTGCTTCCTAGGTCTTTAGCCCTGGCACGTATAACATGTTACGTGAACTAAATGGGGAACGAGAAATAGTGGAAACGTGTCCACAAAGAGATTTCTTTTTTCGATAATTTCTTAATCAACTACGAAAAGACATTGGTAATGCAATTACTTTGTGGGAAGACAATTTTCTCAAAAGTTAACTAAAGCAATGATGATATCGCTACTAAAGGCTAAACTAGTGCTAGTGCAGCAGTACTTTTTAGAAAATGTAAATCAAAGGTATACAATTTTTCAATGAAATTTCTCAAAGTTTTTCTCCTCTTCTAATATGATTGGGTAATTGACTAATTGTATGGGCAATGGAACCAGGAAGTGGTGGAAACATAACCACAACCACAACCACAAACGAGGGCAACTATGCAATGTAATGGTAATAATTAGTTTAAAATTTTCCAAAAGTAACTTTCAATTTTCCAAAATTGAATTGAAGCCAATTGGATTACAGCATGAAGACATGTAAGTCTAGGAAAATTATTAGATACTCCTAGAGTACTATAAATGCGTACTCTCCCCTCTCAAAAAAATGGTGGGTCCTACCATAAATTTAATTAGTAGGACCCACTATTCATGTGAGATGAGGGAGTACACATTTATGATACTCTAGGAGTATACAATAATTTCCCATAAGTCCAAATCCCCATATAGTCAAGGCGAAAAACATATAATTAATTTAGATAAAGATAAAAGTTAGCTAATATAGTACAGTGAGACTGATAAATAATACCAAAAAGTACAGTAGGGCTTATAAATAGTAGCAAAAATAAGCTGGAAAATTTCATCCATGCCAAACGCACACTTTGGGTCTGTTTGGATATCACTTATTTTGCTAAAAATACTGTACCAAAATAATTTTTAATGTGTGAGTAGTGCCGTAGGACCCATTTTTAATGAAAATTTTGCTGAAAAAAGAGATTTGTGAGTCCCGTGAATAGTGTATGGGACCTACTAGAAAAGCATAAAACACGCTTCTCCAAAAAAAAAAAAAAAAAAGAAAACGTAGATGTAGACACTTGGTTGTCATCAGTATCTAAACGATACCTTTGTATCATTTAAAATTTGTGTAGTTGCTGTCTTTTCTCTCAACCGTGTGCGTTTGGCATAACTTAAAAAGCCAGTTTTTTTTACTATTCATGAATTCCATTGCATTTTTTAGTACTATTTACGAGTCTCATTATACTATTTCAGTTACCTTATAACTTTATCTACAGTACTTTCAGGAAAAAAAAATTCAATTTCAACTAAATAAGCTGTTCCCAAATAGACACTTCATCTTATAACCACTTGCTTCTTCTTTTTTTCCTTCCTGTGCCTCTTTGCCGTGGCCACGAAAGGTCTTACTTGTTGCAATTTAAGGACAGCTTTGTCATCAATAAGTTTGCTTTTCTTGAACAATGACTGCTACTCATGGGATGGGGTAGAGTGTGATGAGTTCACGGGCCATGTGATTGGCCTTGACCTCAATAGTAGCGTCTCTATGTGATTGTCAGTGATTAAATAAAATCATATATCATATATATACATACATACGTACATATATATATATATATATATTATCATATTAAAGTCGAATAGCAATTAAAATACAAATCAATTCAAATTAGCTTCTAATTGTAGTTTAATTTTACATCACATATCCAATTTAATATTTTTAATTTTGTGCCAAGTATGAAAGCTAAAGGGACTACAATAATAACACACACTCAATCATTACTTTGAGATGGGGACTACAATAATAACACACAATCAACCATTGCTTTGAGATGTGGACTGCGATAATAACACGCATTCAACCATTGCTTTGAGATTATTTTTTAAAGTTTCAACTTTTAAATATGTATAATCTTATATCTTTATTTATATTTGTATGTTTCATGAGGTAGGATGGTAGCATGAGAATTTATTATATATGTTATCTCCTAGGTAAGTCGTAATAAGTCACTGATCAAAATTTTGATTATTGTTGTTGGCTATTAAAGACAGCATCATTTAGTCTCTCAAAATTTTGACAAACAATTTTTAAAATTATTGTGTAAATATTAAAATAAAGTAATTTATTTATTAGTTTATTTAGTATAGAAATATAACGCTCCAAATTTAGCTCCACTTTAAAAAAATTCTTAATAGTTGTTTCTCCTAATAGCTTTTAATTTTTTGAGCATTTGGTACCTCAAATGATGTCTTCATGAGTTAGAAGTCTTACTAAACCAAAAATAATTAAGATTGATAAATAATAATAGATTCTCTTGTATGATTGAATGTTAAATGGTGTGTTGGAGTACCACTTGAAAAGTGTTTTAAGAGTCATAATTTTTTTTTCAAAAATTGTTAAATTTAATTTTAAATGCATCTATGAAAATGTATAGGGTTACAAGTTAGTATCAAATAAATAGAAAATTTCTATTCTCAAATCTAAGTTTGCAGCAAGCACGCAAACAAAAGAGAGCCAAAAAAACCAAAGCCACAGCACAAACAAATATTCTCTTAAAAAAAAAAAAAAAACACAAAAAACACAAACAAATAACAAGCTATAGAGAGCAAATAACGAAGTACACACTTATTTCTGGGCCTAAGGCACCGCATATTCTCCCTCATTTCAAAATTGTGGCATCCCAAATTCTTAAGAGAGAGTAAGGCTTTGTTTGGTTGGGATGAGAGAGTTTAATTTTCTCTCATGGTTGTTTGGTTGGGAGAATAGAAAAGTGAAGTGATGAAAAATTCTTGGTGAAAATACCATTTTAGGGTCACAACTAATTTGATTCCTACATTTTGGTAACAATTAATTTGGTATTTCTTTTTTCAATTTGTAGTCAATTTGGTTCATATTATTAATGGAAAATATTTAGGTACTCTTAGAGTATAGTGAAATGGTGTTCCATTCTCTCACATTCATGATGAATCCCTAACGAAAAATGGCCACCTTTGATATCTTTGTACTCCCAACATAGGACCCACCTTAACTCACCAAAGAAATCACAATCAACAATGAATTCCAATCCTTTAGATCTACAAGTTTCATGGTCGTTGTCGATTTGAGATACAAAAACCAAAAAAAAAAAAAAAAAAAGGAAGGTAACGCCTTCATAGATGAGAAAGATTGTTTCTTTTCAGGCTCACTTTGATCCCCTGATGCCGTTTAAACTTTAATATTTAGTTTGGATTTGGTTAATTTGGTTTGGGAGAAAAGAAAAAAAAACTCAAGAAGAGTAATGAATGAGTCTTAAAATGATATTCTGATTGGTTAAAGAAATTGTAAGAAAATTAAAAGAAAAATAAAGAAAGGAAATCTTTTGGTAAAGATAAGAAATTAAAAAAAAAAAAAAAAAAGTGATGTGGCCTTTTCTTTTGCCATCTAAGCGTTGACATGGCCACTCAAATTTAGACATATTAACATTGTATTTAATATTTCAAAATTAGTCATGCCAAATGCAAACTGTTTGTCACGTAAACATTTTTCATTGGTTAATTAACTTTTGGTAGAGTTTCCACTAATGCTTCCTGATAGGCCAAGAATGTATTGGCCCCTTGTGATGAATTAACCAATTAATTAGCCAAGTTAATTAATTAATTCAATTAGTATGCAATAAGCCTGGTAGCACAAACAAATCACCAACTAAGTTAATGTGCAGCGGAAAATAAAGTTGACACGGTAATTTGTTTTCGAATGGGGAAAACCTACATGGCAAAAACCCCATTGGGTGATTTTAAGGTCAACACTCCCGAGAATTCACTATTATCACAAATAGCGATTAATTACAAGTAAAGGAATCCCAGTACCTTATACCAACCTACAGTTGAACCCTTACCCCAATACCCAATTTGACTCATTTTGTAGTAACAATCTCTCATTTTCAATGCACGGCTCCCAGTACGTGACTAACTAATTCAATGCGCAGATCCCAATACGCTACTCACCAACTTGAGAAAGATGTTGGCTGCAAAGTTTTTTAGTTTATCAATACGATGAAGATCATAAAGCTCCTTGGTTACAAAACCCTACGGTAGACAAACACAGTAGCTTCTTGAAGAGAAAGATGAACTAAAGCATATGTCTCTAGTTCACAATGTGCTTGTGAAAAACTGTGATGCCTCTTAAAACAATCCTTATATATGTTTAGGGTTGTGAAAAAAGAAAGTCCAAACATCTATTGACGGATTGGAGTGAAATCAGATCTGAAAAACTGATTTTCATAAACCTCGATAGATACCTTATCTATTGAGCTAACTGTCAAGCATCGGGCTGAAACAGTTTTTTAAACCTCGATAAATACTAGTTGTCGAGCTAGCTGTCGAGTTCTAAAATCCAACACTTCTACACTTGTTTCTTGGACAGACTTGCATGGCTTTAACACTTAAACTTGAAACCTTAATTCTTGAAGTATTAAATACATCCTAGATCTACCCAATTACAAGTAAAGTGTGTTTTGTCAAAAGATTAACCAATTCTATATTGACATATGTTTCTAACATGATTCACATTTGTCCTAACGCTTCCTAAGCCCACCAGCCCTGGCATGTATAACGTGTTACATGTATTAAATAGGGAATAGGTAGTGGATACTATTTTTTGATGAACAATATGTAGTGGAAAGTGCCCATGAAGATACTTTGTTTTTGATAATTAATTAAATGGTTTTACTAACGTATACTCTTAGAGCACGTTTGGTAGACTGTAATGGTAATTGCATAGGAATAAGAATAGGTATTATATTTCCTAAAAAATAATTTTTTTTTTTAAATTTAAATGAGAGGTTAGTTATTTTTTTATGATTTTTTATTCTCATAATTGTTATGTGCATATGGAAAGTTTGTTTATTTGAAAATATATTAATTTTAGAAATTAATACACCTACTCAGGAATAACTATTACAACCCTTATAGAAATGAATAGTTATTCCTCATTTTAAAAAATAGTTGTTCATATATCAAACTATAGGCCTATTAGTCTGTGTAATGTGATGTACAAAATTATTTCAAAAGTTTTGGCTAATAGATTGAAGACTATTCTCCCCTATCTGATATCTCCATCACAGAGTGCCTTTGTCCCTGGACGCTTGATTACTGATAATGTGTTGATGGCCTATGAATCCTTACATTCCATGCATAATAAGAGAACTGGTAAAGAAGGTTCTTTAGCCTTGAAACTGGATGTTAGCAAGGCTTATGATCGGGTTGAGTGGAATTTTCTGAAGGGTATTATGTCCAAATTGGGTCTTCCTAATATGTGGGTTGACAGGGTTATGAGCTGTGTGACTTCCTCTTCTTTCTCTATTCGGATTAATGGAAAGGCTTATGGGAACATTCGTCCCTTAAGAGGTCTTCGCCAAGGAGATCCTCTTTCTCCTTATTTGTTTCTTTTATGTGCAGAAAGGTTCTCATCTTTGTTAGTCAAAGCACAGGAGGAAGGAAGGCTGCATGGAGTGTCCTTATGCAGGAGAGCACCTACCATTTCCCATTTGCTTTTTGCAGATGATTCTCTTTTATTTTGTAGGGCTAATCAAGAAGAGGTGCGTGTGGTGATAGAGGTTTTACAGACATATGCTGATGCTTCCGGACAATGTATCAATTTCGAAAAATCATCAGTTTATTTTAGCAACAACACAGCAAGGGAGCAGAGGGATAATATCTTGATGGATTTGGGAGTGAGGGAGGTGGATAGGTTTGATTCTTATTTAGGGCTACCTACGTTGATTGGGAGATCAAAGTATCAAACTTTTTCTTTTCTAAAGGATCAAGTATGGAAGAAGATTCAGGGTTGGAAAGGACAACTACTTTCAAAAGCGGGAAAGGAAGTTCTAATAAAGGCAGTGGCACAATCCATTCCTACATATACTATGGGGGTATTCCAGTTACCGGTGAAGCTATGTAATGATCTGAATGCTTTGTGTGCAAGGTTTTGGTGGGGGCAGATGGGTAATGAGAGAAAAATCCATTAGAAGAGTTAGAGGGTATTATGTCAACCCAAGAAGGAGGGTGGAATGGGCTTTCGTGATATAAGGTTGTTTAACTTAGCTATGTTGGCTAAACAAGGGTGGCGTCTATTGCAAGAAAATGATTCACTGTTATATGGATGCTTTAAGGCGAAATATTTCCCACGTTGTAGTTTTTTGGAGGCTAAGGATGTGCCAAACAGTTCTTATGCTTGGAAAAGCCTTATTGCAGCCCAACCGATCTTGAAGAAGGGTTGTTGTTGGCGGGTGGGGGATGGATCTTCTATACGGGCGTTGCAGGATAAATGGATTCCGAATTATCCCACAAATAGGATATTACATATGCCTTCGGAGGTGGACGGGGAGCTACAGGTTTGTGATCTTATGGACTGGAATTGCCATGGCTGGGACAGGGAGAAAATTGGAAGAATGTTTCATAGGGAGGAAGCAGAAGCTATATACTGCATTCCCTTGAGCAAACGCCACATTTCGGATACCATAGTATGGGTGCCTAAAAAAGATGGGGAGTACTCTGTTCGGTCAGGCTATCACATTGCCAGGTTGGTGCAAAAGGAATTACCTGGTTTTGAAGAATGCTCGGAATCAAATACCAATAGCATGATTTGGTCAAGGTTGTGGAAGCTTCGTATACCCAACAAAGTTAAAATTTTTGGGTGGAGAGCAGGTCATGAGATATTACTAACAGGAGAAAATCTGGCCAAGCGCCAAATTTTGAAGGATGACATATGTCAACTATGCAAGCAAGAATCAGAGTTAGTGTTGCATGCCTTATAGGACTGTGCGGTGGCTAGAGATGTTTGGGCTGGAAGTCACACTCGGTTGCAGAAGAGTGGGAGTGGTCAAATCAGTTTCATCAAACTGATGGATGAGATGATGCTCAAGTTGATGAATGAAGAGATGGAATTTTTTATGGTGCTGAGTTGGGTTATATGGAACCAACAGAACACTATTATCCATGGAGGAACCTTGCAAGACCTAAACAAACTGGTGCAACGAGCTACGGACCTGCTGGAGGAGTATCGAGATGCTCAGATGCAGCTGACCATACCGAGTTAGACTGGGGCAGTGCAAACATGGACGCCACCTTTTGGGTGCCAGTACAAAATAAACTTCGATACGGCTGTGTTTGCTGATATCAAGGCCTCGGGGTTTGGAGTGGTTATCCGTAATGATATGGGAGAGGTCATGGTGGCTTTGTCTGCTAAAGGACCACCGGTGATGGACAGTGAGGAGGCTGAGGTATTGGCAGGACGTAAGGCATTAGAGTTTGCTTTGGATTCGGGCTTCTCGGAAGTGGTATTGGAAGGAGATAACATCGGTGTCATGCGGTCCATTTAGTTGAGCAAGGAAAACAATTCAAGCCTGGGGCACATCTACGGAGATATCCATTGTTTGGCAGCTGGTTTTAGAGCTTGGTCTGTAAGTTATGTAAAACGTGATGCTAATTCTGTTGCACATTCGTTGGCCAAATATGCTAGACAATTAGTGGATGAACAGGTTTGGTTGGAGGAGTCCCCACCACCTGCTCAAGAAGCTTTGTATTTTGATTCATGTTATTTTAATGAATGAATGACAGTTGAGTTCACTTTCAAAAAAAAAAAAAAAATAGCTATTCATAAAGAATGACTATTTCATGTAATAAAAACATAACCAAACTGTTGAATAGCTAAATCATAGGAATAACTATTACATTACAGTGCCTATACAATTTACCAAACGTACCCTTAGGGTATACAAATGTGAGACTATGTAAGAATTTCCTATATTTTGTTTTTGTTTTTGTTTTTGTTTTTGTTTTTTTTTTTTTTGCTAAATGATGATTCATGGAACAAGAGTTTTTTTTTTTTTTTTTGGGTAGAATTTCCGCTAGTGCTTCCTAGGCCCTTAGCCCTGGCATGTATAACGTGTTATGTGAATTAAACAGGGAACAAGAAGTAGTGGAAAGTGTGTTTTTAATACTTACAAATAAAAAAAAATAAAAAATAAAACTATTTTTTGATGAATAAGATGTAGTGGAAACGAGTCCACTAAGAAACTTGTTTTTTCGATAATTACTTAATCAACCACGAAATTACATTGACAATGCAATTAGTTCACCCACGTTGAAAGAAATTTTCTCAAAAGTGAATTATAGCAATGATAATATATATTGGCCAATCCAAATAGAAGATGATTGCTACTAAACGCGAAACTAGAGCCAGTGCAACAGTATTTTTAAGAAAAGGTAAATCAAAGGCATAAATTTTTTTTTTTTTTTTTTTGAAATTTCTCAAAGCTTTTCTCTTCTTCTAATCTGATTGGTTAATTGACTAATTGTATGGGCAATGGAAATAGGAAGTGGTGGAAACATAACCACAACCACAAGAAGGCAACCGGTCTAATTAGTTTAAAATTTTCCAAAAGTAACTTTCCAAAAGTCAAAGCAAGGGGATTGACATAACTTTCCCAAAAGTAACTTTCCAAATTGAATTGAAGCCAGTTGGATTAGAGTGTGAAGACACGTAAGTCCAAATCCTTGTAAAAGTAAAGGACTATCCTTGCTTATATAAGAGTGAAAATTGAAAAACACATAGTTAATTTAGACATAAGTTATGGCGTCCTCTTTGTATTATTTAAAATTTGTGTACTTGTTTTCTTTTCTCTCAACATTTCATCTTATAGCCACTCGCTCTTTTTCTTCTGTGCAGCCTTTTGAAAGGTCTTACTTGTTGCAATTTAAGGACAACTTTGTCATCCACAAGTCCGCTTCTTCTGAACCGTGGGCTTATCCCAAGGTTGCATCCTGGACATTAGAAGGAAACAACAGTGACTGCTGCTCATGGGATGGGTAGAGTGTGATGAGTTCACGGGCCATGTGATTGGCCCGGACCTCAATAGTAGCTGTCTCTACGGTTCTATTAACTCCACCAGCAGCCTTTTCAATCTTGTTCATCTTCAAAGGCTTAATCTTGCTAACAATCATTTTAAATACTCTCAAATCCCATTCACCATTTCCAGTCTATCTAAGCTAACATATCTCGATCTCTCTTTTTCTGCGTTTGCTAGTCAAATCCCATTAGAAGTTTCACAATTGTCCCAATTGTCATCCCTCGATCTAAGTAGAAACTAGGGCTGTAAACGAGCCAAGCTCAAGCGAGTAGTGCCTGTTTGAGCTTGGCTCGTCAGTAAAAATAAAATGCTCAAGCTTGGCTCGAGCTCGAGACAAGCCTAAATATAATGTTTGAACTTGAGCTCGTGGGAAAACCTAAAGCTTGAGCTCAGCTTGGCTTGGCTTGATAAATTAATCAAGCCAAGCTCGAGCTTAACATCAAGCTCAAACTCAAGCTCAAGTCAAGCTTTTTTGCTTGGGATCTAACAAAATTGCATTATCAAGTGCTCAAATCTACTCAAATCTCCAACAATCAAGTAAACAAAAATAAGAAAAATAATATACTCATTTGTTAATGCTTCTAAGTTCTAATTCCACATGTGATTGCTCAAATTAAAGCTTTATATAATTAAATCTACCCATTCCAAACTACATACTAGACCCCACAACAACAATCTACTGATTACAAATTTAAGTTATTATCAAATGAATTCAACCAACATGATTTTTCTAAGTTATACAGAAATTTCATAAACAACCATAACTTGGAAATTAAAACGATTTTGCAATATCAAACAAACTACAGTGCAAACAACTATAAAAATATATAGAAAATTTTTAAACATGAAAATTTACCTATGGTGAGAGAAGGCTATGAACGTCTTGGAGGATGGAGGTAGAGAGCCAAATACTATACCGAAACTAGAGCTGTTGTCGGAGCTCTTTGCACACCCTTTAGAACCCTTAAATTACATGGTGATTCGGTAAACACTAGACTCTAAATCCTCTTTGCTAGCATCTAACTCTTCCAAATCTAGGACTTGTTCATTTGCTGCAAAGAGATATAGGGCAGATTTGGTGGAATTTCTTGGCCTCACGAGAGAGAGAGAGAGAGTTGATCAATTCCAACCTTGAGAATTTGGGGAAAAGAAAGAAACTAATGATAAAAGAGAGAAAAATTGAAGCTTCTCAAAGAAGCTTCGGTCTTTCCAAGAGAGCCTAAGAGTTTTAGGCTGTAGACTGCATAGGATAAACATGGACTCATTAAGTGACAGTTGAGAATTTTAGTTTGAATGAAACCGAATTGGGTTTTTTTGTTCAATGATAGTTTTAGTAGAGAGAACTCAGAGAAGAAACTAAACTAGAAAACTGACTTGGGTTTTTTTTTCGATGGAAAGACTGCAACTAAACTAGTAAACTAACTAGTAGAAAGAACTCAGATGGAAAGGATACTTAGCATTACTTTTATTTACTTTACTTAGAAAATGACTAAACTAGTAAATTGATGACAAAGGAACACCTAAGGGCTAAGATGGTGAAGTCCAGTTGTATGCACGAAGTTTGTACTAGAGAACTCTAGAAGAGTAGAAGTGGAAATTGAAAAGTCTAGAAAAAGCGTGAACTCCGGTCTTTTTTTATTTATTTATTTTTTTGCTAAAAATGTTTATAAAAAAAAAAAAGGAAAGAAAAACACTTAAAGTAATGGGTACTAAAAGTGGTCTCGTGTGGAAAATTTTATTATTAAAATATGTGTAATGTAAAAATATTTAGTTTATTTAGCAAGTATATATCAAGTCTTTTATCAAGCTATACACGAGCTTAAAATGGTGAGATAGCTCCCTCAAAATGGTCACCGGTGTGGTGCCTGCGATAGCGCCTCCGATGCCAAAGTCTGTATATGGAAGCTATTTGCAAAAGAATAAATTAAAATGTGTAACAATATGTATTTCTAGGTGTCTGTTTTTGTACCTCATGTTGGTGCTGGGAGGGTTGTATATATACATTCCCGCAGCCCCTAACTGTTGTGACTGTTATGGTGGTTTAATGCTTCTTTTGGTAATGCCTCATGGTCAATGATGTGAGCTTTGATAGGCTTCCAACAGTCTGTACAGCTGTCCCTGTAAACGTCCGAGGCATTTATTTGACTGCATTGAATGACTTCTTTTCCTTCGTCAGTGATGTGGCTTATATTGTCAGAGGCGCCTAATTAGTCCGTCTGTCAATACTGCCTTGTTGGTTTGGATGAGGTCGTCTAGAGAAGTTGAGTTCGTCAACCCCATCAGTTAGAAATACTTTATTGAGATGGTTAGAACATTCGTATTAGTCTCTTCAAAATTTTAGCTAAATTAACCACAAAAAAACTATATTTTTTCTAGTTTAGTTATTTATGTGTCTTTTTATAGATATGCATTAGCCTCAATACTTTATCATTATTCCAATTAAATATATATATATATATATATATATTTTTTTTTTTATTCTTGTCCATCATCACCCAAGTTCTAACACACTTTTTAAGATGTTAGATTATCAAGGTTGTTCAACTCATGGAAATAAAATAATCATAATCGCCTACAAGAATGTAGAGTTGTAGACAACCTTGATAATCTATTATGCTCATCCTACATTTAAATTAGCTAAGCTAAAAAAGACTCCTCTCTCAAAGCAACCATCACCCTATAGCTTGAAACCATTTATTGTACCACAAAAACAAAAAAAACAAAAAAAACAAAAAAAAACAAAAAAAACAAAAAAAACAAAAAAAACAAAAAAAAACAAAAACAAAAACAAAAACAAAAAACAAAAAAAAAACGTAAACAAAAGAGTATATCTTAAAGCATAGACACAAAGTAGTTGAGCTTTTATCAATTAATTAATTCACTTAGCAAAGTATAATAAATAACAACAAAGACTAGAGCATCCTTATCAAACATGTCAAAAAATATAGCATTTAGCATCTCAAAACCCAATTTTATAACATATAACACACCACTTTTCAATACAACCTATATCAAAACTTCTATTTTTTTTTACCATTTCATTTAAATAATGTTTCTTTATTTTTTTCAATAATTTTTTATTTTGCCCCTCTCTCCTTTGTCTCTCTCTTTCTCACAACACCGCCAACACCACACCAGCAACCACCCACCAAAAACCCACCACCCATACCACAACCACCACTAACAAAAAAAGAAAAAAAAATCATAGCAGAAAGAAACCTACACATCCACATCCACATCCACCCACAACCACCAACCACAGCAGAAAAAAAGAAAGAAAGAAAAGAAACCTCCACCATCGTTGCCACCAGCAAACCCACTAGCAGACCCATCACGCTTTCTCCTCTTTTCCTCTCACAGGGAAAGCTTCTCCTCTCTCTTAAGATCGGCTTGTAGGCTTCAGATTGGCGTGAGATTCAGATTATCGTGGGCCGATGGTGTTCATGGCTAGCCGTGGGTGGGGTTTAGATCGCTGTGGGTGGGTTCAGATCACGTGTGTGGTTGTGGGTTGGTTCAGATCGCTTGAGTGGCTATGGGGCCATTGCTCGCTATGGGCCGCCACAGTGATGGTTGGTGGCTGATTTGGGGTCAGTAACAAATCAACGATGGGTTTGTGATTTGGACGATCATTGACTATCAACCATGGGTTTGGAGGCAGAGCAGAGAGAGAGAGAGAGGGAGTAGAGAAATGGTGAGATGGGAGAAACAGAAATGAGAAAGAAAAGAAAGTGGGCCCCACTTGAATAAAAAAAATATATAAATTTTACAATTGGTGAATAGTGCGGTCTCAAATATGAGATTGCATTGTTCATCAATGCAAAAAATTATGGCATTTAAAACTAGACATGGAAAAACGGGTCAGAAAATTTTGACCCGACCCGACCCAAAAAATACCTGATTCGAACCTGATTTTTTTGACCCGAAGCAAAAACGAGTTGACCCGTGACCCGACCCGTGTTTTTTGCGGGTCAACCCGACCCGACCCGAACCCGAACCCAAACCATTTTTTTAAAACTTTTTTTTTTTTGGGTAAAAAAATAGTAAAACTAAGACAATATTGGTTTAATTGTTTATTGTGAACTTTAAGGAAACAATTGATACATTTACATAACTGCATGCACATTAATTGAAAGACAAATGACTAAACAATCTGTAATGAGTAAAGATTTTTAGATATCAAATAGCAAAGTACATGCCAAGATAATCTGGTTACAACAGAGTTAAAAACATAGATTTAAAATTGTAAACACAAGTGAGAAACATTCACAAGTGTGAAAATAGTGAAGCTAAAGTATCAACTTAGCATAAATTATGAATACTTAGACCTATTTTTTAATAATTTATGTCCAAAATAAACGGTTTTTCAAAATAAATTATGATATTTTCTAGAGTGTGTGTTACTTAATAATAATATGATATTCATAAAAGATACCATGTATAAATAAGTAAGCATCAAATTTTAAAGTATATCTCAAATTGAAATAGAGTGTCAACAACAATTGATAATAGATTATAAAATTAATTTTTAAGATTGTAAATTTCTTATATGTTTTTATTCTTTATCAAATGAGTTATCCAATAAGTCATTTGTAATTTTGTTTTATATTTTGGAATGTTGATACTATGTAAAAATAAAACTTGTGTATTTATTTTACTTATCTTTATGTTATTTTGTTTTAGATAGCAATGTTAGGCTTTGTATAATTTTAAAATTATTGAATAAGTATTAATAAGTTTAACTGAGTTCATTCTTGATATAAGTGGTGAATTCAAAATAATGCATTTTACATCAAGTAATTTGTTGCATAACTTTCCAAATGGCAAATACATGTTGTTTTCTTTATCAAAAAAAGAAAAAAAAAATTTCATGTGAAAAATACGGGTCAACCCGACTCGACCCGACCCGCAACCCGATTGACCAAAACCCGATTTTAACCTGTTTAAAATGACCCGTTTTTGATTCGTGACCCATTTGACCCACGACCCGATTGACCCGACCCGAACCCGACCCAACCCGCCCGTTTTGCCATGTCTATTTAAAACCCTTGATGGAGCAAGCTTTTGGGTCAAAAATGCTAAAAAAAAAACAACTTTTAGCATTTAGAAGGCTTAATGAGAATTCTCTAAAGTAGTTTTAGAAAGTATTACACGTTGAAGTCAGCTTCCTTTAGAGCCTAGCGTGAGTGTCCCAACATTCTTTTTTATTTTTTGCGGTGTTGGTAAGATTTAACATATTATAAGCTAGAATTTACAAACTTAATGATTAGTATATCGTTTAACAAATTCTCAAAAACAAAACAAAAAAAAGAGTATATCATTTAACAAAAAAGAAAAGAGAAAAAGCAAGACTACATGGTCCTTTGCCATGCTAACATCGAGTAAAAAGCCCTGTGAATTGAGTTATAATTAAAATTCTAGTTTCATTTTATTGGTTTTTTATTTTGGCTTGCTAAAGAGAGATTTCAAAATAGTTTTTTTTTTTTTTTTTAATATTTAATATCTGGTTTTGAAATCCTAACAAAACAACCTAAATCCTACCCTGAACCCACCCCATGGGGCTCGAACAATGAGTGCAAGCCCATAGATGCCCCCAGGCCCTTATGGCAAGGGGAGGTACCACTTTGCCCAATATAAGCGGTGATTTCATAGTAGTTGTTCATTAGTTTTTTAGTGCAATTAACCCCAAGTTATTTTATAATTGAAAAAGAGCTGTTTATTTGTCTCATTCTATTACTGTTTAGAGTGACAAATACTTATAACAAAGTCATGGTTAGCCCCATTCATGATTTTGAGATGTAAATGGTATAGAATTAAGAATGTGGCAAAATTTCAAATCTTATTTTATATATATATATATAAACAACAACAAAGAAAACCCAAAAAAAAATAAAAATTTGTGGTCCGAAGGCCAACACAGCTGCAGGGATTGCCTTTTTCATTGTGCCTAAGGCCCCAAGAGGTCTAGCCTAGATAGGTGGCAATTATTAAGAGTGAGTTTGTATCAATTTTTTCAAATCGTGCTTTTTGAAAAAGTGGCTGTTTTAAAAAGTGTGGTATTAAATTGAATTTTTTTTAAAAAAAAAAATCATAGTTTTTGGAAAAAAAAGGGTCAAAAAGTGTTTTTTTTTTTAATTTTTTTTTTAAGTTGAGTATTTGGTTAACACTTATAAAAGTGACAATTTAAGTTGTAAATTACCAAAAATGATTTTATATATATATATATATATATAAAGAATTCTTTGTTTTAATTACCTTAATAATAATAATAATAATAATAATAATATTATTATTATTATTATTATTATTATTATTATTATTAATGACTTATCATTAGTAAATGACTCTTTTAATTTCTTACAATATTATCTTACTAAGTTCGAATTTGGTAAGGATGGGTTGCAAAACTCATATTATTTTACACTATTCAATAAGCAATTGTCATGTCAATTTTTTACTTAAAACTCAATACATCTTACCACACATAATAACATCCTAATAAACTTCTAGTTAAGTTAGATTGTCAAACGGGTATTAGAATAGATTGAGTGTAGTTGTGCATATTTTTTAATATGTAATATGATGATGTGGTATTTTGGGACTGGAGGGGTAAAACTTGGTTTTACACCACATCCTTATTGAATTTAGTCTCTATCTTAAACCTTAATAATTTTGGTTGTATAAATCATTGCAATTAGTTTTTATTAAGATTTAAAATTTTCATTTTGTAATTATTATACTCAAATTATTAAGAGTAACAACTCTTTTCAAATTAATTTTCTCCCTTAATGCTATAGACACAACATTTTCACAAAAAAATTCACAATAAATCTATGTGATAAGTTGTTAATGATAGATAAAAAGATAATAATGTCAGTAGTAGGTCCAGATGAAAACCAATAATAACTTGCTACATAAACTTTATTATGGAATTGTTATTAAAAATATTGTGTCAATAGCACTATTTTTTTTTTCCTAAAGAAAAATAGCAATAATTTAAAAAGCTTGGGGATACAATAAAATGTTATAATATTTTCACAATACTCTTTGTTTTTAGTTGTGGTCAATCCTAGTTTAATATTTTATTAATTTATTTAATTTTCTTTTGACATATGAAAAATTTGACACCTCAATTGTTATAAATATTTTGTGTGCTAGCACAACTATAATTTTTATTTTTGTAAATTTCATTTGATGATGAGACACATATCCCACTCAAACTACCTTTTTTTTCCTCTTTTTTTTTTTTCTCATCTACCTCCATCAAATATCTTTTCTTTTCCTCCATCCACCAATATATCTCTTCTTCAGTTCTTCTTCTTCATCTAACAAACAAGAAGAAGAAGAAAGAAATATATTAGAGATAAAAAAAAATGATAGAAGAAGAAGCCCGTAGTAATCTATTTGGACTTATGGGTTTATGTTGGAATTGAAAATTGCACATTTGAATTAGTTTGCAGTATTTTTGGTTGGTTAGAATTTGGAGGAAATGAAAAGAAAGAAGACCACTACTACTGGCATAGTGGGATTCTTCTTTTGGACTTTTTATTTGACAAGGAGGGAACATAGAGTGTAGATAAATTCTTCTTCTCCACGACAGGGTGTGTGTATATGATATCCGGGTAAAATTGAGATTTCATAATAAAAACAACAGTAGTTTAGGGATAATACTTAAAACGATAACAACAACATTACAAACCATATTGCAGTTTTGCATTGCAGTTGTGGGGTCCAATACGAAAATGCAAGAAATCACTTTTTGGGCCCAAAAACGCAGCATCCAAAAGTCTCGCCAGAGCATTCACGTTTGGAGCCATAATTTTAGCTATTTAGCTTTAACTAAAATGTACTTTATTTATTTTATCTTTTCACTTTACAAAACTCTCCTATCATCAGTAATTTTATTTTAATTTTTAACAAAAAAAAAAATATAAACACCATAATAAAATTATATATTCACTTTAATAAAATAATATACCACGCTAATATACAAAAACTACCACCACCACCGGTCAACCATCACATCAAGCAGCCCACCATCACTACCACTACCCACAACCAACCCCTTCGCCCCCACAACCACCAAAATCAACCCAAAAAAAATAATACAAGCAACACAATAAAATAATATATTCACTTTAGTAAACAACCACCGCCACCACCACCGGTCAACCATTACTTCAAGCAGCCCACCATCACTACCACTACCCACAATCAACTCCTTCACCGCCACAACCACCAAAATCAGCCCACAACTATCCAAGAAAATCAACCCACTACCATAAAAATAAAACCCACGGCAACATCACGGCATAACCACCGTCATATTAGCTGCGAGCTCAACCAAAAAACTAGCAACCAATTGAAAAAAAAAAAAAAAAACCCAGAAATCTCACCCTCAAGATACCCAAGCCAAGAGCACACAATACATAAAATCAGAAATCTTAAAACCTAGATATGCAATCCAAAGAGACCCACACAGCAACCACACACCACGACCTCAGCAACCCACCCACGAACCTAGCGGCGGAGTGGAGTTGAGGGAAGAGGAGCACCAACCGTTTTGGCCCTGAGATCCTCACTGAAACCACTCATGAACCGTTTCGACACCGAACCCAACCGTTGCCAAGCTTAGTCTCACCGTTTCGGCACCGAGATCCTCATCAAAATCGTCAACACTATCGATCTTTGATCTCTCCATGAAGGAAGAGAGGAAAAAAAAAAAAAAAAAGAAGAAAGAAAGAAAGGGAGAAGAGCTGAAGAGGAAAAATGAATGAATGTTTTTGAGCTACAATGCTACAAGAAGCGGATGAGCGTAAATATTATTTAATTAAAAAGATAAATAAAATATTAATATTTTGGTATAGCTTTGAGCAATAGCTCATAGTCAAAGATAGTTGTGCACGGTAGGTCAAGAGCTAAAAGTTTTAAATATATCTCTATCAATGCAGTCCCAATTTTTAAGTTTGTGGTGTTAAAAATAGCGATTTAACTTTTTAACAACACTAATACTAATGCTCTCAAACACAAAAATAAACGTAGTTTGAAAATGCAATGGTGACTTTTTCTCCCCAAAAGCAGAACCAAACGGTTACTAAGACAAGCTTTGATCTTTTGCTGGGTTGGGCCTTTTGAAATTGCAGTCTCACTCTCAATGACCGTTAGCTAGGCCCAACAAAAACAAAGCTTAACCCATGGGCTTACTAAAACATGGATGTCGATTGTATAGAACCCAGACCTCAACCTTGAACTTTACATATTTACCCCTGGATGTATTCCCCGCCAAAAAAAGAGAGGGATAGAGATACAGAGAGAGATAGTGTTATTTATCAGTATCAGTGAATAGCGCCCACATCAGCTTCTGCGGCGGATTCACCAACTCAATCTGCACCCGATACCATCGAAAACAATCTCCAGGTACACTCTCCGATCTCAGTATATTCAAAGAATCAAATTGAACGAATGAGATTCATTCAGATTTCCGTTTAAATGAATATACGATATTTTTCTCGCATTTTCTAATCAACCAAACAAGGGATAAGTTCTCTCTTTTTATTTTATTACTTTTGTTTAAAGCAAATGGAGCGCTAATATAAATTTTCACCACAGCCATTCTTTGTTTTTCACAAAGCGTCGTCCCGAAACTCCAAGAAAAGGTCAGCTGGAACAGGGAAAACCCGAAGGCGAATTGATCTATCTCCATCACCTATTAATAAGAATGAGAAATCCGAAGGATGCGATGAACAACATCTCTTCGAGGACTTGCGTATGGAAGCTTTCGAGCTTGTTTGGTCGAAAATCGACTCCACTATCAAGGTTTCGGAATTTTGAACCTACATTTCCATTTTAGAGCATTAGATTAAGGAATTTGTAAGCTAATATTTGAATGTTTTTGAGAAATGAAGTGCTTGATATCACAAATTATTTGGGTTTTTTTTTTTTTTTTTTGGAATTTCAAAGCAAATATATGACTAGTGTTTATTTCACACTACTTGTTGCACACATATTTACCCACCTGAAAATTGCACTGAAATCTTAACTTGAAAGGCACGATTTTCAATTTGAAAATCCAGTCTCCAAGTCACGATTTCAGTGCAATTTCCGAGTACGTGTACAACAAAGTATGTGCAATAAGTTTTTCCCTATATATAAGACGTCAATTGTTGGTTTCATTTCCTTCACTTTTGTTAGTGACCATATAGAATCTTGATTTATATTTGCAGGATGTTTTGAGGGGTATCAATACTAATGTATTTGATGAAATTCATCGCTGGGTTTGTGAGTCCTTTTATACTATCAAATCATTTGGAACACCTGGTATCGCTGAAGCAACTCGGGCTTTTCCCATTGTAACTGATGCTTCTTCTAAACTATTGTTCACGGGCCTGGTTCTGACAAGTAAGTTCTTGTTTATTTTGGTAATCAAGTTAAAGTTTGGTTGCAGATAATAATGGTAGTACATATCAAGTAGATATTAGTAGTATGTTTGGCTGTTGGATGTATATGTATAAGGACTAAACCCTTCATTTGCGTTCTTTGTGCTGGTTGGTATAGTAGCATGTAAATGTAATGATATCAGTCTGAATTGCTTTGATGGGGATGCAATTTATATATTGTTAGACAAACGATTTGTATTGCTCACTTACATATTTAAGTATATTCAAACAGAACTGATGAATAAACACACATATGTATATTCTTATAAGCAGTCTAAATTGATGATTGGCAGAGAATATGGAGTTTGTTGATGATCTACTGACATTTGAAGAGGTTGGCCTCTGTTTGAAATCTCATGGATGCCATGTGGCTAACCTTTCGTCCCAGGACTTCTCAGCCAAAAATGGGATTGGTGGTTGCCTGATTGCCTCAGAGGTTTATTGAGACAGTTCTTAATGCCTACTTTGGATGTAAGTACTTACGTGTAGACATTCCTGCATAAAATTCAAGTTAAGTTTTTTTCTGTTGAAGGGGTTTTTTAATTCTTGTTCGAAATGTTGCTTTTAAGCAGGCAGCCGATATGTCCATCTTAAGCATCATGGTACAGAGAACAAGAAAACAATAATTCCCCAGTGGTTGTTATCATAGATGATATGGAACGATTTATGGGTCTGTCTTATCTGATTTCTTTTTCTTTTTTTTTTTTTTTTGATAGGTAAGAAAAAAATTTATTGAAAAAGGAATAGCATGAAAAATACACTAGGTTCATGATAGTGAACAAATAGAAAAAATAGGTAAAAAGAAGCAAACAGACAACTATTCTAATAGACGAAAGAAAATCTGTAAGAGTAGAACAATCCGAGAAGTCCCAACACCGAGACCAACCAAAGAGGGTATGTTTGCATAAATCTAACTACTGATCCAATGATTTCCCCATATCCTCAAAAGAACGCCGATTTCGTTCAGTCCAAATATTCCACATTAAACAGCCCGGAACCAAATTCCAAATATTGGAATTATGTTTCCCAAGCCAATGATACCAACAAAAAAATAAGTCTGCAATGGAACCTAGCATGACCCAACCAATCCCAAACAGCTGAAGCATATACATCCACAAAGAATGAGCAACTGGACAAGAAATCAACAGGTGATCCACAGATTCCTCATTACAGCAACACATACAACAACGATTTGTCAAAGTGCGGTCACGAATCAAAAGATTATCCAAAGTAAGGATCTGGCCATGAGCTACTGTCCACATAAAGAATGCCACCCTTCTAGGAACCTTTACTTTCCA
The DNA here is from genome assembly GCA_023621385.1 of Quercus gilva. Taxonomy (NCBI): domain Eukaryota; kingdom Viridiplantae; phylum Streptophyta; class Magnoliopsida; order Fagales; family Fagaceae; genus Quercus; species Quercus gilva. The sequence goes on along the minus strand of CM042481.1, from coordinate 26,994,667 downwards.
AATGTCCTTCTAAGGGAAAGTAAAAAGAGTTGCATTTCGAATCTTATGAATTATGATAAAAAGACCAAACATCAAACTTCTGACTTCCATTAAGACACCAAAAGTCTGTCACTACCTCCACCTCTAGGAATTCGAGTTTGAATGAAGTGAAGAAGGGAATAGGAAGCTGCCAGCCCCCAATCATTAAATTTCCTATAAAATCTTAAACTCCATTCTTTATCATTATCACCAACTGGAGGACTTAACACTCAGAAATACAAGCTTCCTTATTGGCTGAACACACAAATAGCTGAGGATAAAGAGATTTGAGAGAATTATCCCCAGTCCACTTGTCATGCCAAAAAAGAATACGAGAACCATCCTCCACCACAAAAGACGAATGCCTGGAAAAACTTTCCCACCCTTCACTAATACTTCGTCATTAACCACAACAATGAGCCTTTCTACAAACTCTAGTGCTCCACCCCCCTTTCCCCTCCCCATATTTCATGGCTATGACCCTCCGCCACATATGAGTAGTTTCATGGCCATACCTCCAAAGCCATTTTCCTAATAGAGCCTGATTAAACGACACCAAATTTTGAATTCCCAACCCACCAAACTCACGAGGTGAGCAAACCTTTTCCCAAACCATTAAGGGGTATTTGAAACACTCAGCTAAAGAACCCCACAAAAAAATTTCTCTAAATAAGTTCCAATCTCATTGCCATAGCTTTAGGAATAGTAAAAAGGGAAAGATGATAAGTCGGAAGGCTTGACAAGGTACTTTTTAACAAAGTGAGTCTGCCACCTTTTGACAAATAAAGCCGCTTCCAGCCTGACAACTTCTTCTCCATCCTCTCTAGAATCGGATTCCAGATAGAGGCTGTCTTATACGAGGTACCCAATGGCATTCCCAAATAAATCATAGGCAAACTGCCCACCTTACATTAAAGAATGTTAGCCAAATTGTGAATGTTGCTCACCTCCCCAATAGGGACAATTTCACTTTTCCCCACATTCACCCTCAAACTAGTCAAAGCTTGAAAACAAGTCAAAGCCAGCATAATGGATAGCAACTGCTCCCTAGAAGCATCATAGAAGAAAAATGGTGTCATTAGCAAATAAAAGATGAGAAATACAAATACCAGTAGAATTAATAGGTCCCACATGAAAACCCTGAATAAGGCCACCGTCCTCAGTTTTCTTTAGAATCTGACTTAAAACCTCCATGATCAAAAGAAAAAGAAGGGGAGACAACGGATCACCTTGTCTAAGGCATCTAGAGCTACCAAATAAACCAGCAGGAGAACCATTAACCAAAACTGAGAAGCGAACAGTAGTGACACAAGCCTTTACCCAACTTCTCCATCAACCCCTAAAGCCCATCCTCTCTAGCAAATAAAACAAAGTGTTCCAACTTACATGAAGACATTCTCAATGTCTAACTTACACACCACTCCCGAAGTCTGACACTTCAGTCTACTATTTAGGTGTTCATTAGCAATAAGCACTGAATCTAAAATCTGTCTACCACCAACAAAAGAATTTTGTGACTCCAAAATGAGTTTATCCAACACCATCCTCAATCTGTTAGCCAACACCTTAGAGAGCAGCTTATACACACTGCCCACTAAACTGATAGGTCGAAAATCTTTGATATTCAGTGCATTATTTTTCTTGGGAATCAAAGATAAAAAAGAAGCATTCAAAGACCGTTCAAACTCTGAGCTCCTATGGAAATGATCAAAGAATGCCATAACATCCTTTTCCACTACGCTCCAGCATTTTTGAAAAAATGCCATAGTGAAGCCGTTAGGACTTGGCCTTATCACCCTCCATCTCTTGAAGGACTTGTACCACCTCTTCTTTAGAAAAATACCTCTCAAGAGCAATTCGCTCCTCCTCCTTAATACAAGCAAACTCCAAACCGTCCATAGAAGGACACTTAGATTCTGACTCCGTGTACAAATCCTGATAAAAATTGACCACCTTAGACCGCACCTCACCTTCACCCACATAAAGGACACAATCCACCTCTATAACTTGAATATGATTAGTTCTTCTATGTGAGTTTGCTACTCGATGAAAAAAGTGAGTATTATTGTCACCCTCCTTCACAAACAAAATCTGTGACTTTTGTCTTCAAGAAATCTCCTCCAATAAGGCTAAATGTGCAACGTCATCTTTAATCTAAATACATCGAGTTTGTTCCTCCTGTGAAAGACCCAACAAGTCCTCCTTAGCATCCAAACCCAACAAATCAGATAAAAGACATTTCTTCCTAAAGACCAAGTCCCCACATTCCTCCTTATTCCACTTTTTAAAGTCATCTTTAAGCGCTTTTAATTTTCGAACCAGAATAAAGCTTGGAGAACCCAAAAAGCAGTACCCATTCCACCATTGCCAAACTCTCTCCACAAAGCCCTCTTCTTTCAACTACATATTCTCAAACTTAAAAGCACTTTGACCTTTATTAACATAACCAGCAACCACTAATAGTGGGCAATAATCAGAAACCACTCGGGGGAGTATCCTTTGAGACACATTCCTAAAGTGATCTATCCAATCCATCGATGCCAAGGTCCTGTCGATTCTTGACATACAATCTGTCCCCGAATCTCTAAACCAGGTGAAAGAAGCCCTTTCAAGGGGTAAATCCACAAGGTAATTAGCCTTAACGAAATCCTAAAAAGCAAACATAACTGGACTGAAAGCCTTACAACCAAATCTCTCACTCAGACATCAAATGATGTTAAAATCCCCAAACACACACCAAGCTGTATTCCACCTAGAGTGCATCCTTGTGAGCTCCTCCCACAGAGCAACTCGTTGGCTATCATCATTAGGACCCTACACTCCGGAACATGCCCATACAAAATCATCCATCACCCCCTTCAACAAAACATTAATAGAAAACTGACTTGTAGCACTATCAATTTTTTCATAGACTCTCTTATCCCAAACCAGTAACACCCCCTTGCAGTATTAACTGCATCCAGAGCAACCCAATAAAGGAACGGACTACCCCAAAGACTTCGAACAATAGCAGAGTTTAAAGAAGACAATTTGGTTTCTTGAAAACAAACAATATCACACTTCCACTCCTTAAGAAGATTCTTGCATACCTCTCGCTTTTGAGGATTGTTTAATCCCCTAACATTCCAGGATAAAAGCCGTAAACTCATTTAAAAATAGTGATCAACCCCTTACCATCTAAAGAACCTTTGTCCCTCCCTTTGGAAGATACCCTATCATAATTAATTGAAGAAATCAAACCTTTAAGTTCCCTAAGCCCTTTCTGCCTTGTTTTTACTATCCCTTTAGAATTTCCAATGTTAACCACATCGATGCAGTCTTGTTCTAGAAGACGAAACAAAGCCAGACATTAATCTTCATGTTTTACAATGGAAAACCCACAATTATACAAAAACTTTTCATCAAGTTCACCACCCATTTCAAAATTTTCACCTCTGACCCCAGAACCTCTCCCTCATCAACTTCCGGTGTCACCTCTAACTCCTTTTGTTCAAAAGGATCCCACTTAGATAGAGGTGAGCACTCCAATAAGCCACTCTCTGTCTCCCCGTGAAAAGGACCACTAGTGTTAGTTCCAATGTACTTCCACTATAGCAGAAGAGCCTTAGAACCACCCTTAAACAACTCCAACCCATCCCTATCGCTTGATGGCACACACTCATCTTGAGAATTGCACCATTGATCTCCATTCACACTTAAACCTTTTGTGAAAGCATCTTTCTCCCTAGAAACGAAACCCATCTCGTTACCTAGCTCCAATAGAAGAGCAAATTGATTCTGGTCCACAAATTGATTCTGATGATGATCGGTATCGTCTGGCCCAAGCCCCATCGGCATCACCGTTGCCTATGAGCCCAAATCACCAGACTTCAGACTCGATTCAGCAATACCCATACCCAGATCGACCTCCGCCTTGCTGATGAACCCAGATTTGTGACCCTCTATCACTTTTGCCTCATCGCCGTGGTGATCTTCCCCCACCCTGACAGAAGGTACGTCCACTGCAGCGAGAGGAGTATGGAGCTTGTGAAAGGCAGATCGCCGATGCCTTGGAAGATTGCAGTCCATTTCCTCTCGAGCTCTCGCCCAGCACCCACGTACTCTGAACACCAGAGCTTAAAAGTGTCGGGCTGGGCTTGATAGGTAAATTCTCAACTATCGGGTTCACTGTGGCCATGGGTTGGGCTTGAACAAACCCTCCTTTAAATCCTCAGGCCCACTACTTAAATCCTTGGGCCAGCTAACTACCTTCTCACCCAAATATGTCACCATGCGTGGCCCACCCTTAGACTTACAAATTCTCAAAGCCAAATTTGCAGATGTCAACTTAAAATTAAATACTCGCGTGGGTATCCCATTTATAACTGAAAAATTTACTATAGGATGTCCATGAATCATGTTTTGTCCCAAAGTAGTTCAAAATTTTCAAAATTCCTTAACTTTTGTTGGTTACCATAGATAGGCAAATTATTCCCATTCCAACCATCGTCGACTGTTTGACCAATTCCACCACTATTATTTGAGGAAGCTCCGGCCGAAGATGGAGGTTTTGCACTAGATAAAAAATTCCTTAATTCTTTTTGGATCAAAGACCAACCAGCACAAGTAGAACTTGCTGGTATCATAACACAACCTCTCTGAGCCCCTCCAAAGTATACTACTATGACCACAAAAAGCCCAACTTTATTTGATCTACCGCAAAACTCTATCAATTTCCCATTGTCCCTGAATCTTTTACAAAGAACATCTTGACCGAGCACCCAGTCTCGTATGTCAGAGAAACAATTAAGGATTCACTCCATATCCCTATGTCCAATCCAAATAGAACTCCTAACATCCCGGGGCGTCTCATGAATGGCATACGAATCAGACCATTCCCCATCAAAAGAGAGAGAATTTTTTTGCATCAATGCGAAAAGACCTCTTGCTGCCCCCATGTTCACGAGTTGTAGGATGGAAATTTGGTGAGGTTTTTATGGTGGGAACTGGGAATATTTGGTATGGCTAAAGGTGCAGGTGCAAGGTTAGGCAGTTTGGTCTGGTTAGGCTGCTGAGGAGGTGGGGATGAGGTAGGCAGAGATGTAGGAGGGGAATAAGGATATGGGTAAAACCCAAATTGGGGAGGAAAGCACAAAGGAAGGGAAGGAGGGGTGTGTAAACACATACCTATGAGAAATTGCTGAGTTTACGCATAGGTATGTGTTTGCTGAGTGGTGTTAAAGTCCAAAAGAGAAATTGCTGAGTGGTGTTAGTTTACTTCTTGTTCATAATGAAGTTTTTCACTGACTTTTTCAAGTAAACACATACCTATGCGTAAACTTTCAAGTTAAAGTTAAAATTTGGTTACAGATATGAGGCCCTTTTTGCCGTTGGTCAGGGTTGCTCACTACATCATCTAAATGTCAGTGGCTGCCACCAAATCGGAGATGCTGGAATAATAGCCATTGCAAGAGGCTGCCCGCAGCTCCGTTCCTTAGATGCAAGTGTTCTCCAGGTGCGTTCTCTCTCCCCATCCTCAGTTTATGATTCTTTGTATGCGTGCATAAATTTGCATTGACCTTGGATATATTCTCTGATTAGTAAAACTTGTTTTTATGTGAATTTTTTGAAACTGAAATTTAGTTCCCCAATTGCTCTATTGTTATATTGATGTGCACTATAGGTAGTTGAAAGATGGATTTAAAACTTTGAATGAGTGGTTGAAAATATATGATACTGTAATATGATGGTTACATGTGCAAATATAAATTACATGATTTTTTTATCAGGTCATGGAGTAAAATTTTTATTTACATATTGATGTGTATGCAATAGGACCATTATCTGGTGCAATGATAAAGTCTTTGGCTGTGAAGTGCACAATTTCAATCCTTAGAGCAGCATCATTATAATATTGTTAAAAGGTTGGTCCATATCTAAGCCATCCTTCCCAAAACCTAATATAGTTGGGTCTAACGCTGGGTAATGAGTAATAGCCTATATTGATGCACATTTAATATCTATGTGCTGTTATGTGAAGTTCACGCATCCTGAGTTATGCACTAGTCAACTTGGTCAAAACAATTCCTTGATTTAATATTTTTATCATTTCCCTCGCTTCTCTTCGTGCAATTTCCCCTTCAATCTAAATATTTGTCCATCTTGGCAGAAATAGGGGATATGGCAATGGCCGAGTTAGGAGAAGGCTATCCATTACTAAAAGAAATACTTCTGTCTCACTGCCGCCAAATAACAGTTGTTGGTATAGGCCACCTTGTAAGAAATTGCAGCCTGCTTGAATCCTGCCACATGGTTTATTGCCCTGGTATAACTGCAGCTGGAGTTGCCACTGTTTTTTCCAGTTGCACCAACATAAAGAAGGTTCTGGTTGAGAAATGGAAGGTTAGTGAGCTGACCAAACGAAGAGCAGGCTCTGTCATCACTTACCTCTGTATGGAGCTTTAGATCCAACATTAATTTATGTACATACGCTGAGCTTGTACATTCTCGATTACAAACCGAGTGGAAAGCCCAGATCTTGGCACTCAGAAAGAAAAGCAGTTAGTTACTTGTGCATATGCCGTTGATGTTTCCTTTTCCTTTCTTTTTTTATTTTTATTTTTTATTTTTTATTTTATAAATAGTTTCCTTATTGCTTCCCTTTCAGTTTGTCAGTTGTTCCTTGTTCCATCTCATTTATTTTGGTACTTCAAGTTAAAGTTTGGTTACAGATGAAGGTAGTACATATCAAGTAGATATTAGTAGTATGTTCTGCTGTTGGATGTATATGTGTAAGGACTAAACCCTTCATTTGCGTTCTTTGTGATGGTTGGTAACTTGGTATAGTAGCATGTAATGATATCTATCTGAATTGCTTTATTGGGGATGCAATTTATATATTGTTAGACACGATTTGTATTGCTCACTTATATATTTATATTCAAACAGAAATGATGACTACACACACAGATGTATATTCTAATAGGCAGTCTAAATTGATGATTGGCAGAGAATAAGGAGTTTGTTGATGATCTACTGACATTTGAAGAGGTTGGCCTTTGTTTGAAATCTCATGGATGCCATGTGGCTAACCTTTCGTCCCAGGACTTCTCAGCCAAGAATGGGATTGGTGGTTGCCTCAGAGGTTTATTGAGACAGTTCTTAATGGCTACTTTGGATGTAAGTGTTAGAATTGGGCTTCCATTAATTGGACTTTTGGATTTATGAAACCGGTTGGATGTGACTCAGTTAATATACCTGGAGGGCCCTTTAATATGCTGTGGTCAAATTCAGCATTGGGCCTTGGTACACCTTGTTTTATTGGGATTATGTGAGGTAGAGTGTAGGGTTTTAAGTCTTGAAAGGAGGAGCATGGAGAGGAAGATCTGCCTGGGCCGTGTGCCAAGTGTGCACGTGCATGTCTATTGCTATTGGTAATCTATTCAGATTTGCTCAAAGTATTTAGAGGTACACCCCTAATCCTTAAAAATTAATTCATTATCTGTGTTCTAGTATCTAGCATGTATATGTCTTTTATTCCTACAGTAAGTACGTACTTGTAGACATTCCTGCATAAAATTCAAGTAAAGTTTTTTTTTTTTTTTTTTTATGTTTTTGTTGAAGGGGTTTTTTAATTCTTGTTTGAAATGTTGCTTTTAAGCAGGCAGCCGACATGTCCATCTTAGCATCATGGTACAGAGAACAAGAAAACAATAATTCCCCAGTGGTTGTTATCATAGATGATCTGGAACAATGTTGTGGGTCTGTCTTATCTGATTTCATCCTTATGTTGAGGTACACTACTGCATCTTGTCACCTGGGCGGAACTACGATCTGGGTTCCCCACACCCCCCACCCCCCCCCCCCCCCCCCCCCCCAAAACAAAAAAAAAAAACTGAATTTTATGAAATTAGCTACTTTAAATTCAATCACTCAAGAGTTTTATAAGGAAGTCAAGTCATGAAAGAAAATATAAAGACAGTAAAAGTGTGTAATATTGATTAATTTTAGTATAAAACTCTATAGAATTCTCTGACAAATTCTCATTGTGAATTATGTAACCTTATAGGAAAATTTGATATCTAATTAAGGAGTAAAGGAGTATGATGTTAAAAGTCCAAAAGAGAAATTGCTGGGTGGTGTTAGTTTACCTTTTGTTCATAATGAAGTTTTTCACTGACTTTTCCAAGTAACACATACCTATGCGTAAACTTTCAATTATTTTTGAGATTATAGTCCCCCACCCCTAAAGAAATTTTCCTGGTTCCATCCCTATTCCCACGTCTCCCATAAATGCATTTATACTATCTTTGTTTGTGTGTATGCTTTGTATGTGGATTCAATATATTTAAAAAACACATATATTAATGCATGTGCGCAACTATATATGTGTTTTTACATTTGTGCGCATGTGTGTGTAACACACACACATATATATCTGTGTGTGTGCATATATTTATATATACACATGTATATGTGTGTGTATGTCATTTACATTGGTGAATGGGTCGTTGATGATCTGAGAAAGAAAAACTGAAAAGAATAAAAAAAATTAAAAAAAACAAAACAAAAAACAAAGAAAAATTTGGAAGGTAACACCTTCTCATAGAGATACCAATGGGTTCAGGAATGGTTCCGAATATATGAGAAGATTGTCACTTTGATCCCCTTATGCCGTTTAAACTTTTAATATTTAGTTTAGATTTGGTTAAACTATTGAATCTGGGTTTAGGGGAAAAAGAATTCAAGAAGACAATGAATGAGTCTTTAAAATGAAATTCTGATTGGTTAAAGAAATTGTAAAAAAATTAAAAGAAAAATAAATGAAGGAAAATATTTGGCAAAGATAAGGAATTAAAAAAATAAATAAATAAAATTTGCCATCTAAGTGCTAACATGACCACTAAAATTTAGACACCTCAGCATTTTATTTAACATTTTAACATTAGGCATGCTAACAATGCAAACCATTTGTCACATAAGCATTTTTCGTTAGTGAATTAACAGTAGGGACCAAATTAACTGAAAGTTGAAAATAATATGGACTAAATTAACGCTATCAAAATGTATAGACTAAATTAATTGTGGCCCCAAAATGTGGGGACCAAAGTGATATTTTCACAAAAATTCTTTTGTTGGTTGAGGATAAAAATGAGATTATAAAAAGTGTAGTTTGTATAAGTTTACTCCCACATTCCTTTTACATTAAAAAAAAAAAAAATATATATATATATATATATATAAGGAAAAAAAATTATTGTTCAAGAAAATTTAAAAAACATCGAAATTAATCAGAGGGAGGAGATGGGTAGACTAGTAGCTTCCCACCTAAGCCCCTCCCCCTCCCTCATTTTCTCCTCAATTCCACCCACCAAAATCTTTAATATTTTCTTTTCTCAATCAAACATTCTCCCATACTATTTTCTCTTCCTTCATTTTCTATCTCTTAATTTTCACCTCTAACCAAACAGACTGTAGGAACCAAGTCAAATACAAATTTGCCATACTAGCAAGAGAGAAATACTTTGACCAAAACAAATAACACGTCGCAACACCTTAAAAAAGGATCTCCCCTAAGCCTATTGCAGCACCCTATACATATGTCTTCAAAGTTGGCTAGTTTAAAAGGTTTCAGAGCACCAAAGTCGACTAAAACACATTATGCATTAGCTATCGACTATCAAGGGTTCCAATATGTGTAACCCAATTAAAGTGTATGTGTTGCACCTTTATTTTATTCAAGCCACTTGTCAAAACACGAAACACCAGCATTCACGAATGCATGTTGTCAACTTCTTATGTTTTTTGGAAAATACTTAGATAGTCTTAGAGTAGTGTTCTCTAAGACTATCTAAGTATTGCCCCTATTTTTTTTGTTGAATCATGATTCACAAAACAAAAGTTTCTTTCTTTTTGTTGGTAGAGTTTCCTCTAGTGCTTCCTAGGCCCCCCAGTCCTAGCATGTATAACGTGTTACGTGAACTAAACGTGGGAACAAGAAGTAGTGGAAAGGTGCCCATGAAGAGACTTCTTTTTTCGATAATTAATTAATGAGTTTACTAACCTATACCCTTAGGGCATACTAGTGTGAGGCCTACCCCTTTGTGAGAGTCAAGAGCAATGCTTCAGGACTATCTAAAAATTTCTCCTATTACTAAATCATGATTCATGGAAAAAGAGTATTTATTTTTATTTTTTGTAAAGTTTCTGCTAGAGCTTCCTAGGCCTTGTGGCCTTGGCATGTATAACGTGTTATGTGAATTAAACAGGAGAACAAGAAGGAGTGGAAATGTGCCCATGAAGAGACCTTTTTTTCAATAATTAATTAATGGGTTTTACTAACATGCTTTTAGGGAATACAAGTGTGGGGCTTACCCCCTTTGTGAGGGTCAAGAGTAGTGCTTCAAGACTATCTAAGAATTGCTTCTGTTTTTTTCCTGAATCATGATTCATGACACACGAGTTTCCTTTTTTTTTTTTGGTAGAGTTTCTACTAGTGCTTCCTAGTAGGCCCCCCAGCCTTGACATGTATAAAGTGTTACATGAATTAAAGGGGGGAAACAAGAAGTAGTTGAAATAGTTTTTTGATGAACAATAAATAGTGAAAACATGCCCACAAAGAGACTTTCTTTTTACAATAATTAATTATTAAATTTTACTAATGTATGAACTTAAGACATATAACTATACAGCCTACTCTTTTTATGAAACTTGGGGCAGTATTTTGGAATTATCTAAAAATTACCGCATGAGGTTTAGTGCCGGTTTGGATAGAGAGTAAAGTTGCATTGCGTTTCACTTGTTGCGTTTTCTCTCCTTTTTTTTTTTTTTTGCTGGATTTTTTGACTTTTTGGGATAAAAATTACTGTGCATGAACAGTGTGATACTGTTTATACACTGTTTATACATTAAAAAATATTAAAAATGGGTCCCACGATACTATTTATACATTTAAAAATTATTTTACTATAGTATTTTCAGCAACAATCAATTTTTAGCAATTTTTAACAATAATAAACTGTATCCAAACTGACTCTTAATTTTTAGTCAAGTGTCTTAAATGTTTTCCTTAATTTTGGTGCCAAAAAGGTGAGGATCACAACAATGGCACTCATCCACCTGTCAAATTCAAGTTATTTATCTTTCCATCAATCTCAAGACTCACCTTTTTTTTTTCTTTTTCATTTTTAGGGTGAAGATAGAAGTATCTATTTGTGTAAAGAAAAAATTAGGTCTGAACACAGGTGCCACCCCTGGGCCGTGGCTGCCAAACACTAATAAACAAAACAAAAAGACTATTTTGGTAGAGTTTCCACTAGTGCTTCCTGGGCCCTCTGGCCCTGGCATGTATAACGTGTTACTTGGATTAAATGGGGGGAATAAGAAGCAGTGGAAACGTGCCCATGAAAAGGCTTCTTTCTTCAATAGTTACTTAAGGGTCTGTTTGGATACTGGTAAAAATTGAAAACTGAAAACTGAAAACACTGTAGCAAAATAATATTTAAATATGTGAATAGTACCGTGGGACCCATTTTTAATGAAAAAGTTGCTGAAAAGTGAAAATTGTGGGTCCGTGAACAGTAAAAGTTGTGAAAAAAGTCAAAAGTTGCGGTTACTGTTCAATGAACAGTAGCCGCAACAGTGATGCTACAGTGCCATTCCGCTGGAAACGCGTGAAAAAAAAAAAAAAAAAAAAAGGGGCTGAAACGTGAAACGCAAAACGTGTTCAGCCCAATCCAAACGGAGGACATTGGCAATGCAATTAGTTCGCCCACGTGGAAAGGCAATTTTCTCAAAAGTGGACTAAAGCAACGATGATATACATTGGGAGTAAATTCAAACTCATATTTTAAATAATATTACATATATTTTTATATATTTTTTTTATTTATATATATTTTAAAAAACTACAAATAATAATTCTCAAATTACTCTATCAAACACTCCGTAATATTTTACTCCCGTTAGCCAAATACCACTATTTTTTAAAATTAATAATATTTTTAAAAATTAGTAGTGTTTTACTAATGTTTGAGAAATATATTTGGGTTCGTTTGGATACAGCTGAAAATTGAAAATTGAAAACTGAAAAATACTGTAGCAAAATAATTTTTAAATGTGTGAATAGTACCGTGAGACTCATTTTTAATAAAAAAGTTGATAAAAAATGAAATATGTAGGTCTATAAACAGTACACAGTGTGTACTGTTAGCAAGAAAAGTCAAAAAAGCCGGCTGGGAAAGCTGAAAAAAAAAAAAAAAAAAAAAAAAAAAACGCGTCTGGGAAGCGCATTTGCGCTTCCCAAACGCCCGGCAAGTCAAAAAAGCCGGGCGTTTGGGAAGCGCGTTTTGCGCTTCCAAGACGCGTTTGTGTTTTTTTTTTTTTTTTTTACTTTTCAGCTTTCCCAGCCGGCTTTTTTGACTTTTCTTACTAACAATGCATACTGTGTACTGTTTACAGACCTAAGATTTCATTTTTTATCAACTTTTTTATTAAAAATAGATCTTACATACTATTTACACATTTAAAAATTATTTTGCTACAGTATTTTTTAATTTTTAATTTTCAACTGTATCTAAACAGACCCTTAAAATTATCATTTTTAAGAACTCAAGTTTAAGAAAATCGAAGTTACATTTTCTCACGTGACCCTGACAAAGAAAAAAGAGAGCCACAATTGTTGACTTTGTGAGTGCAATCACAGAGTCACAATTGTTGACTATGTGAGTGCTGCGGAAGGGAGAATTGGTCTGGCATAATACTGGAGTGTCTAAACTCGAGTAGCACGTTGCCAAAAACTCAAGTTCCACATAATCTAGTTTTGTGTGGCATTTTGTATGGAACTTGATTTTTTTAAACTTGAATTTTATGTTAAATTAGAGTTTTAAAAAGTGATAAATTATTGAATATTTTTTAAATAGTAATAAAATACTACTAATTTCAAAAAATAGTAATATTTGGCTCTTTTTGCCATTAATTTGATTACTACTAGAGACCAGTGCAGCAATACTTTTTAGAAAAGGTAAATCAAAGGCATAAACTTTTTTTATTTTTGAAATTTCTCAAAGCTTTTCTCTTCTTCTAATCTGATTGAGTAATTGACTAATTGTATGGGCAATGGAACCATGAAGTGGTGGAAACATAACCACAACCACAAATGAAGGTAACCAGGCAATGTAATCGTAATAATTATTTTAAATGTTTCCAAAAATAGCTTTCCAAAAGTTAAAGCAAGGGGATAGACATAACTTTTCCAAAAGTAACTTTCCAAAATTGAATTGAAGCCACTTGGATTACAGCGTGAAGACATGTAAGTCCAAATCCTCCTAACAGTAAAGTTCAAAAAAAAAAAAAAAAAAATCCTCCTAAAGTAAAGGACTATCCTTGCTTATATAAGAGTGAAAAACATATAGTTAATTTAGACATAAGTTATGGCGTCCTCTTTGTATCATTTAAAATTTGTGTACTTGCTTTCTTTTCTCTCAGCATTTCATCTTATAGCCACTCGCTCTTTTTCTTCTGTGCAGCCTCTTTGCCGTGGTCATGAAAGGTCTTACTTGTTGCAATTTAAAAACAGCTTTGTCATCAACAAGTCCGCTTCCCATGAACCGTGGGCTTATCCCAAGGTTGCATCCTGGACATTAGAAGGAAACAACGACTGCTGCTCATGGGATGGGGTAGAGTGTGATGAGTTCACGGGCCATGTGATTGGCCTTGACCTCAATAGTAGCTGTCTCTACGGTTCTCTTAACTCAACCAGCAGCGTTTTCCATCTTGTTCATCTTCAAAGGCTTAATCTCGCTGACAATCATTTTAAATACTCTCAAATCCCATCCACCATTTCCAATCTATCTAAACTAACTCATCTTGATCTCTCTTCTTCTTCATTTGCTAGTCAAATCCCATTAGAAGTTTCACAATTGTCCCAATTGTCATCCCTCAATCTAAGTGGAAACGCTTATTTAGAACTCAAGAAGCCTAGTTTGAGAAGTCTAGTTGAAAATTTAACCTGCCTAGAAAAACTTGATTTGACAGAGGTGGAAATAATCTCCATGGTGCCTAATATCTTGGCAAATTTGTCTTCTTTAACCTCCCTCGGACTCCGTGACTGCGGATTGTACGGGGAATTTCCAATTGGCATCTTCAAGCTTCCGAATTTACGAGTTCTTAATATGCGGCAGAATGAAGGTCTCACCGGCCATTTGCCTGACTTTCAATGGAGTAACACCCTTGAGATATTGAATCTCGCAGTAACAAGTTTCTCTGGTAAGCTACCAACTTCAATCGGAAACCTTGGGTCTCTGAATACTATTATAATATGGGGTTGCAACTTCTCTGGGTTCATTCCATCTTCACTTGGCAACCTCACGCGTCTAAATTTTTTAGATATTTCATGTAACACTTTCAAGGGCCGCATTCCATCTTCCTTTGGAAACCTCATCCAACTTTCTTTCCTATACCTTACCAATAATGAATTCGCTAGTCCAATTCCTTTTGAGCTTGCAAATCTGACACAACTAACTGACTTGAGTCTTAGTGGCAACAAGTTTGCAGGCGAGATTCCAAGCTCAATCTTTAACCTTACAAATCTAGAACTTCTTACTCTTGCCTCTAACTACTTTAGTGGCACTGTGGAGTTTGAAAAGTTTGTAAAGCTCAAAAAGTTAACTACGTTGCGTCTATCTTATAATCAAGTATCATTAGTTGAAAGTGAAACTAGTGCCAATAGAACCTTTCAAAAGTTTGTAAATTTAGGTTTGTCTCTATGCAACTTGAGCAAGTTCCCAAATTTCCTAGCAAATCAAGATGAATTGGAGTTGCTATACCTAGACAACAACAATATTCATGAAGTACCAGAATGGGTTTGGAACATGAGTAAAGAAAGTCTAAAAGTTATCGACCTTTCTAACAACTTTCTTACAAGCCTCGGTCAACATCCCATTCTTCTTCCATGGACCAATCTGACCATTTTAGACATTTCGTCTAACAAAATCCAAGGATTACTTCCAATTCCATCATCTTCCACTTTGCAATACCTCGCATCAAACAATTCATTCATCGGAAAAATTTCAGAATTGATTTGTAACCTGAGTTCTCTTCAAGTCCTTGATTTGTCAGAGAATAACTTAAGTGGTCCACTTCCTCAATGCTTGCACAGCTTTGGTGATTCTTTGGTCCTATTGGATATTCGAATGAACAAATTTGAAGGAAGCATCCCACAAACTTGGGCAAATGGAAGCAAGTTAATGATAATTAACTTCAGCCAAAACAAATTCCATGGGTGGTTACCAAGATCTTTGGCCAAGTGTATAACATTGAAGGCCCTTGATCTTAGTAATAACCAATTCAATGATACTTTCCCCTCTTGGTTAGGAAACCTTCCAAATTTGAAGATTCTCATTTTGCGGTCCAACAAATTTTACGGACCAATAAAGATTCACAGCATGAATTATGAGTTTCCTAACTTACAAATTGTTGACCTCTCGTACAATAGTTTTACTGGAATGTTGCCAGTAGAATTATTTCAAAATTCGAATTCTTCCAGATCTGATCAAGCATACCACTTATCATATATTCAAGTAAACTCATCTTTTGTAATGACATACAGTTATCAGAATTTCATATTTCAGCATAAGTATAGTTTCTCAATGATAATGACAAATAAAGGAGTGGACACAATTTACGAGAAGGTCCAAGAAATTTTCACAGCCCTTGATTTCTCTAGTAATAGATTTGCAGGAGACATTCCAGAATCAATTGGAAATATAAAAGTACTTCGGTTGCTCAATCTTTCCAATAACATTCTCACTGGCCACATTCCACCAACATTAGGAAACCTTGCAGAGTTGGAATCGTTGGACCTTTCTCAAAACAAGCTCGTAGGTGAGATTCCACAACAGCTAACACAACTTACTTTCTTGGAATCCTTCAATGTTTCTCATAACGATCTTGTGGGGCTTATACCACAAGGAAACCAATTTAATACATTTCAAAACAGTTCATTTGAAGGAAATTCAAAATTGTGTGGAAACCCATTGTCAAAGAAATGTAAGTATTACGAGTCTTTATCACCTTTACCTTCAACCTCGGAAAAGAGTCAAGATTTAGGGTCTCTACTTCAATTTGGTTGGAGAATTGTTATGATTGGCTATGGATGTGGACTACTTGTTGGGGTGACTATTGGGCATATTGTGATTGCAAGGAATCCTGTTTGGTTAATGAAGACTTTCGAAGTGAGGCAACCGGTACCAGGAAGAAAGTTTTGAGGGAGGAGACATTAGAAATTGAATTTTATATATATATATATATATATATTTGCTAAGGTTTGCTGGTGTGTAATGTATTTTTTTTTTTTTTTTTTTGCTTAGGTTTGTGGCTGTGTAATGTAACGTGATTCTACCTTTTTCTCTATTGTTTTGATGTACGTTGGATTGAGTAGCATTAATGTATTATATGTAAAAAGTAATAGTGACTTCAGTTATTTATGAATATGAAAGGCAGCTAACTTTATTAAAAGGTCAAAGAATAGTTGGATATGTGCTCACATTCAAACCTTTTACCCTTGTCGTAGGAGAGGGAAAAATTAACAAAAAAGGAAAGTTTGTAAAATCGAAGAGGACTATATATGCAAAATAAAATCTGTATAAAGTAAAGCAAACAATCCAAACTTTCTGACTAAAATTAATCCAAAAGGATTAAAAATACATAAAATCAAATCTGTAATTCACTATGACATCTTAAATTACATGCCATGTGAATTTGCTCAAAACAAACTCACAACATAGAGAAAAAAAAAAAAAATGAGACTTTTATTGAGATGGTTAGAACATTTACATTAGCCTCCTCAAATATTTAGCTAAATTAACCACACAAAAAAAACTCCATTTTTTTAAGTTTAGTTATAGATCTATGTTTTTTTATAAGCATATATTAACCTCAATACTTTATTAGTATTCCAATTAAATATTATTATTATTTTTTTATTCATGTCGATCATCACCCAAGTTCTAAAACACTTTTTAAGATGTTAGATTATCAAAGGTTGTTCAACTCATGAAAATAAAATATTCATAATCGCCTACAAGAATGTAGAATAGTAGACAACCTTGATAATCTATTATGCTCATCCTGCATTTCAATGAGCTAAACTAAAAACGACTCCTCTTCTCAAAGCAACCATCACCCTATAGCTTGTAACCATTTATTGTACTTTGAACCACCAAAAAAAAAACAAACGAACAAACAAAAGAGTACATCTTAAAGCATAGACACAAAGTAATTGAGCTTTTATCAGTTAATTCACTTAGCAAAGTAGAATAAATATCAACAATGACTAACTAAGGTAGTTAAAGTGACAGAGTTTTAGAAATTATAACACTCGCTGAAGTCAACTTCCTTCATGCCTAGCGTAGTGTCCCAACATTCTTTTTTATCTATTGCAGGGTTGGTAAGATTTAACATATTATAAGCTACAAACTTAATAATTAGTATATCGTTTAGCAAAAAAGAAAAGAGAAAAAGCAAGACTATATGGTCCTTTGCCATGCTAACATCGAGTAAGAAGCCTTGCGAATTGAGTTAGAATTAAAATTTCTAGTTTCATATTATTGTTTTTTTTTTTTTTTGGTTTGTTAAAGAGAAATTTCAAAATAGTTTTTTTTCAATATATATATATATATATATATGTTATCTAGTTTAGAAATCCTAACATAACAACCTAAACCCCACCCTACACCCACCCAATGGGGCTCCAACATCGAATGCAAGCCCATGGATAGCCCCAAGCCCTCATGGCAAGGAGATGTATTACTTTGCCCAACATGAGCGGTGATTTCATAGTAGTTGTTCATTAATCTTTTAGTGCAATTAACCCTAGTTATTTTTGTAATTGAAAAATATCTGTTTATTTGTCTCATACTATTACAATTTTGAGTGGATAAATACTTATGACAAAGTCATAGTTAGCCTAACATTTCATGATTTTGAGATGTAAATGGTATAGAATTAAGAATGTTGCAAAATTTCTATAATTATTATTATTATTATTTGGTTACGACTTATTAAAATTGTGGTTTGAGATGTAAATTACCAAAAATGACAATATATGTTTAAGGGAATTCTATCATACTTATGGTTTCACCTTAATAATAATAATAAAAACATTATTGTTATAATAGTTTATTTTGTCTTAGTTATTATGTTTCCACCTTAATAAATTATTGTTTTTTCAGACTAAAATTTTCTAATCTTTAATTTTACACTTTAAATTATAGAATTCTTAATGTAAATGGAAAATGATTTTAATAAAAATAATAATAATAATTCACACCAAAGTCTTAAAAATACTTACCTAGAACATTTTCTATTTGTAAATTATAAAAAAAAAAAAAAAAAAAAAAAAAAAAAAAAAAAAAAAAAAAAAACTAGAACCACAGCATTTGTCACTTTAAATTATCAAATTAAAAATAATAAAAAGCTAGTTGCTTCAGTGCTTCACAGATCACAGTCACATATACAATACAATGCCCATCCTTCAGGCTTCAACTTGGAAGAACGTGCTTTTCTGCTCTAAAAGCTGAACCAAACCAAACTTTGACCTTTTCCTGGGTTGGGCCTTTTGAAATTGCAGTCTCACTCTTAATGACCGTTAACTAGGCCCAACAAAAGCAAAGCTTAACCCATGGGCTTACTAAAACTTAAATGTCCACCGTATAGAACCCAGACCACAACCTACATACTTTACGTATTTACCCCTGGATGTTTTTCCCGCCAAAAAAAAGAGAGAGGGAGGGAGATACACAGAGAGAAAGAGAGAGAGATAACCCTAGCGAGCAAGCGAGAAAGAGAGAGAGAGAGTGTGTTATCTATCAGTATCAGTGAATGGCGCCCACATCGGCTTCTGCGGCGGATTCACCAACTCAATCTGCACCCGATACCGTCGAAAATAATCTCCAGGTACACTCTCTCTCACTCTCTGATCTCAGTATATTCAAAGATTTTGAAGATTAATACTTCAAAGAATCAAATTGAACGAATCAGATTCAATCAGGTTTCCGTTTAAATTGATTTTTGATTTTTTTTTCTCGCATTTTCTAATCAGCCAAACAAGGGATAAGTTTTCTTAATTTATTATTATTACTTTTGTTTAAAGCAAATGGAGCGCTAATATAAATTTTCACCACAGCCGTTCTTTGTTCTTCACAAAGCATCGTCCAGAAAATCCGAGAAAAGGTCAGCTGGAACAGGGAAAACCCGAAGGCGAATTGATCTGTCTCCGTCACCGACTAAGAAGACTGAGAAATCCGAAGAATGCGATGAACAACATCGCTTCGAGCGCTTGCGTATGGAAGCTTTCGAGCTTGTTTGGTCGAAAATCGACTCCACTATCAAGGTTTAGGAATTTTGAACCTAACATTTCAATTTTTAGAGCATTAGAGAATATGTGCAGGTTAAGGAAATTTGGAAGCTAACATTTTAATTTTTTTGAGAAATGTAGAATTAAATTTTAATGTTCTAGATATCGCAAATTATTTAAGTTTTTTGAATTTCAACTCGCACGAAGGCATGTGCACATATATATGAGTAGTGTTTATTACACACTACTTGTTGCGCACACATTTACCCACACCTAGAAATTGAATTGAAATCGTGACTTGAAGTCACAATTTTCAAGTTAGTAATAGTTACCTCAAGTCACAATTTCAGTGCAATTTCCAGTGTGCGTACAAAAAAGTGTGTGCAATAAGATGTCAAATGTTGGTTTCATTTCCTTCACTTTTGTTAGTGACCAAATAGAATCTTCATTTATATTTGCAGGATGTTTTGAGGGGTATCAATACTAATGTATTCGATGAAATACATCGCTGGGTCCGTGAGTCCTTTAATACTATCAAATCATTTGGAACACCTGGTATTGCTGAAGCAACTCGGGCTTTTCCCATTGTAACAGATGCTTCTTCTAAACTGTTGTTCGCGGGGCTGGTTCTGACAAGTAAGTTCTTGTCTATTTCAATGCTTTGAGTTAATGTTTGGTTACAGAAAACGGTAGTAAATATCAAGTAGATATTAGTAGTATTTTCTGCTGTTGGATATATATGAATAGGGATTAAAATCTTCATCTGCATTCTTTGTGCTGGTTGGTATAGTAGCATGTAATGATATCTGTCTGAATTGCTTTGTTGGGGATGCACACTTGCATTTATATAATGTTAGACACAGTTTGTATTGCTCACTTATATATTTAAGTATGTTCAAACAGAATTGATGAATACACACACGTGTATTCTAAATTTCTAATAAGCAGTCTTACTTAATGATTGGCAGAGAATATGGAGTTCGTTGATGATCTATTGACTTTTGAAGAGGTTGGCCTTTGTTTGAAATCTCATGGATGCCATGTGGCTAACCTTTCGTCCTTGGACTTCTCAGCCAAGAATGGGATTGGTGGTTGCCTCAGAGGTTTATTGAGACAGTTCTTAATGGCTACTTTGGATGTAAGTACTTACATGTAGACATTTCTGCATAAATTCAAGTTAAGTTTTTTTGTTAAAGGGGTTTCTAAATTCTTTTTTGTAATGTTGCTTTTAAGCAGGCAGCTGATATGTCCATCTTAGCATCATGGTACAGAGAACAAGAAAATAATAATTCCCCAGTGGTTGTGATCATAGATGATATGGAACGATGTTGTGGGTCTGTCTTATCTGAATTCATCCTTATGTTGAGGTACTCTACTGCATCTTGTCACCAAGGGGCGGAACTATGATCTGGTTTCTCCCCTCTCCCCCTCCCCCTCCCCCTCCCCCTCTAACACCCCCCCCCCCCCCCCCCAAAAAAAAAAAAAAAAAGCTGAAGTTTATAAAGTTAGCTATTTTAAATTCAATCACTCAAGAATTGTATAAGGAAGTCATGAAAGAAAATATAAAGACAGTAAGAATGTCTAATATTGATTTATTTTAGTATAAAAAACTCTACAGTATTTTCTGACAAATTCTCATTGCGATTTATGTAACCTTATTATATGAAAATTTGATATCTAATTAAAGTGTATAATCTTAAAAGTCCAAAAGAGAAATTGGTGAGTGGTGTTAGTTTACTTCTTGTTCATAATGAAGTTTTTCACTGACTTTTTTCAAGCAAACACATAAACTTTCAATTATTTTTGAGATTATAGTCTCTCTCCCCCCACCCCCAAAGAAATTTTCCTGGTTCCATCCCTATTGCCCCTTCCCATAAGTGCTTTTATATTATCTGATACTTGTATGTGGATTTAATATATTTAAAAACACATACATTAATACATATGCACAACTATATGTGTGCATACACATTTGTGGACGTGTAGCTACATACATACAGATAGAAACACATACACACACAGAGATATATGTGTGTGTGTGTGTGTGTGTGTGTGTGTGTATTTATATATACATATGTATATGTGTGTGTGTCATTGTATTATGCAATAACTGCCTGCAACTTGCTCTTTGATCTCAATCAGTGAATGGGTTGTAAAGATTCCAATTATTCTATTAATGGGTGTTTCCACAACACTGGATGCTCCAAGAAACCTTCTTCCTTCAAATGTGTTGCAGCAGTTGTGCCCTTCTAAGTTTGTATTGGGATCACCAGCCGAGAGAATGGATGCAGTTGTTGAGGCAGTCCTTGTGAAGCAATGTTCTGGGTTTAGTGTTGGTCATAAGGTAGCTGTTTTCTTGAGAAACTACTTCTTAAACCAGGATGGAACACTAATATCATTTATTAGAGCTTTGAAGGTTGGTATTGTGTGTCTATTATCATTTTTATCTTTGTCTCTTTCCTTTTAAAGATACTTACTATCAACATAATTTGTCCCAGCTGATATATGTTCTAAAAAGTATTTTTCAGATTGCATGTGCCCTACATTTCTCCATGGAGCCTCAGAGCTTCATACTCAGTGGCTTGCTCGATGAAGAAGAACAAGAGGTCAAATTTCTTTATCCTCTTGCAATTTTTTAAATTTTCCATTGTTTAGTCATATTACTTTGGCATTACTGTTTGAATTTTTCCCTTTTTAGCCATATTACTAAAACATCCCATATTTTAGTTCAATACTTGTTTAATAAACCTTAACTTAGTTGCATAATCTATGGGTACATATTACCTCTGTTCTTATATATGTTATTAACGGATTGGCATTGGTGTGTAGGCCTTATTATCTGGAGAGTGCAGCATTTATTATCTGTGCACTCTGCTTGCAGGGTGTGGGTATACAATCTAAGTATATTTGGGGCCAATTTGATTCAAAATATCGAGAATGAAAAAAAAGAGGGGAGGGGGGGTTGTGAGGGAGGTTGTTTTAGAAGTGCCCCCCCCCTCCCTGGGAACTTTGGGGAAAGTTACAAAAAAAGGTCAACTTGAAATGTTGAAAACTAATAGTGTGTTAGATAGAAGGGTGAGATTTAATAAAAGATTCTATGTGATCAACAGATGAAGTTTCAATAAAAGATTCGAGATTCTATGTGATACCGGTTTTCATCAAACATTTTATTACTATTTGATAAAATTGCTATTTGTATTCTTATAAGATAGGATTTTAGGAAGGGCTTTTATGTCATTTCACCATTTAATCCCCTTGCCCCCTCCTCACAAGGGGAAATTGCTTGCCTGAAAAATTACACCATGGTATGAACGTTAACTATGATATTCACATTTGAATTCTTACATTTTACAGTATATAAATAAAAACAACTAATAGTTATCGATAATTAATTTTTCTGCTCTCTTTGCTCGTCATGTATGTAAATGATATGCATTAGTAGCATGTATTTTCAGGTGCACAACTGGATGCTACTTTCAAATTTTTTTTTTTTTACCCAGTTTCCCCTACTGTGAAAATTTACAAAGCAAATAGGTGGTCATTATTTTTGTTTCTCTGCTCTGGGAAGGGCAATGTTATTCCATGAAAGAGTTATTGCTTGCACAGTTTTCACTTGAAAGTTCAAGCAAGATATCTCACATGTTGAAATATCTGTGGGAGCAACAATAACAGCACTGGAAACCAAATCCTCAATTGAAAATTGTTTAATTTTGTCAACACTTCAGATTTTTGTAAAAACCTACATTCTTGATGAGAATTTAAGCTTAGATGCCTGTTGATTTTTCTTTTCATCCAAACAATGTTTGGAAATTGGATGTGTTTCAGGGAGAGAAAAGTGGTTTACTGCCAGAGATAATATTGAAGAATGCTCCTCAGCTTCCGTTATATGTAAGGTAATGCAAATATTTAGCAGTTGGATGCTATATGGTTTTCTGTAAATGCTCAACAATGCCAAACAAAGATTAAAAAACGCCGACTTTGGTTGCCAATGAGCCCCAACTTAAATGACATCTCCTTCCCTTGTAAGCAAGGTAAAAGATGAGGTTATGGGTTCAAGACCCACTGGGTGCATGTGTAATTACCCACACAAAAAAAAAAAAAAAAAAAAAAAAAAAAAAAAAAAAAAAAAAAAAAAAACTGACTTTGCTCGAAGATCTTTTAATAGGAATCAAATGGCTGAACAGAATGGCAAAAGTTTGGTCCATGGTTTGTCAGAACTGAAGGGACTACACAAGTGCTGGAGCATTGTTGTCTTGGTGAGGCCTCTGATTCTTTGTTTTATTTTATTTTTTTTATTTATAAATCACTTCCCATATAATTTTGAAAGAATTATTCCTTGTCTTGTTTCTTATTGTAAACTTACAAATTTATATTCTGATTTTGTTTCCTGGGTTTATCTTTGTCCCTTTTTTTTTCTTTTTTCTTTTTTCTTTTTACCTGTAAGGCAAATATTAATAATTCTGGTGAAATTCCAGTTTCAGAACTTATTCATTTCTTTTTATAATTACAGTTGTTTTCATTAATAGGTAGCAATGTGTCATGTCATGGAACTAGTACTTCTGTTTGTTAACAATTACTGCTTCTTGCAGTGCCTTTATGAAGCTGGAAATTGCAATAAAATCCGACTGCTAGACTTGTTATGTGAGGCACTTGATCCTGATTTGTACACCTCAAAAGCTTCCAATAATGTGGTACTAGAAAACGATTGTGGTTTACCTATAACTAGTGATCGTTTTATGCGGCAAAAGTATTCTACCTCACAGAAAGGAGGTTTGATCAGTCAGATAATACGCAAAGTAAGGTATAAACATGTCTACATTTAAGATGGACTGAAATAAGCTTATATTGTTATAGGCCCATGTTAGCAGTTGAGAGTGTCCCAAGGGGAGCACCTACAATATTTTGCAAATCTTCTTTAGCTCTATCTCTGGAAAAATGAAAATTTCTCCTTTATGTTTTTGAGGTGAAAAAAAAGGAGGAAGGGCTGATAGTCTTTCACGTTGTTAGGAAACTCTTTCTGGTACTAAATATTCTGGTTTTTCAACTAATTATGATGTTGACAGAAAACCACCCAAGTATGAGGGATTTAGTTCAAATGGTTTAGTTTGGTTGCAATATAATTTGTGAAATTAATTAGGGGATATAATCCTTAATGATCATTATAATCACCCTCTACATTAATATTTTTACCTGCTAGCATTTGGCTCAATCACTGCAAAAACTCTTTTCTCCAGTATAATTTCCTTTATGACAAAAAAGAGAAGGTATAATTTTCATATTATATGAACGACAATAATGGAGTTCTTGAACTATAACCACAGTGATCGATTTATATGCACTGTTGGTTGATTTTGTTAGTTATAAAGCAGAGAAACTTGGTGATTCTTGTTCTAGATCTTGCTTTGATATCTTAATATTGTGGAATAAATGATCTAGTCCTTGAATTTTTTCATTAACAATTTAATCCTTAAATTGGATCTTGGAGTTTGTTAAAACTTAATTGTAAGTTTAATTAGCTATTGTCTACAATTTATTTCATGCAATAATATATTGAAAGATCCAGTATTTTTTTATGCTGATATCTTCTTTTTTCATGGGAATATATATGCCTTACCAAAATATTTTGTCTCTTAACATGAAGATTAACCATTTTTCTTTATGAGTATACATAGTAACTTCAATTTCTTTTTGCTTCATGTCACTATTTTGAACTTTGAATTTAATCAGAGATCTCCCGGCAGCAACGCTCTACCAGTTGTTGAAGAATTGGGAAAAAATTACTATGGATGTTCCCGAGGTATGCTTGTAGTTTTGAGAAAGTTGAGAAGTCTCTGGGATTTTCTTGGAAGATTAATCCATCTATGAAATAGCAATTTCACTTTATAATTAAAACCATTTTTTTAATCTTCGCATGTGGTGCCACAAGCTCTAACTCAAATGGTACATCTTAGTAAGAGCAAGGTGAAGGATGAGGTCATGGGTTCAAGAACTACCAAATGCATGTGTAATTACCAATAATTAAGAAAAAAAAAAAAAAACTATTTTGCATAGGTCATTTTCCTCATCAGTTGAAAATCATTTCTATCCACAGTTTAATAATATGCCTTTAGTTTATGGGAGAACTTGAATTTATCTTGATCTATTTCATGTATTTGCATATGGTTAAGCTGCTTCCATGTGAGTAATTTTGGAAGTGCTTTTCGCTAATGTTAGAGTTAGTTCTAGATGTTGTTTATTTTAGCATATTAATAAGGGTATTTTTTTTACTTATGTTATAAACCCTAATATAAATATATGCTAAGGTGTGGGCTCGATAAGTTAACGACCTCAACTTCTTCTTTCTTTTCTCTTTGTCTCTCTATTCTTATTCTCATTTAACTCTAAATCTTCATATTTTTCCAATTAACTGCTAACACTCTTAAGAGTTACCCACAGCAGGATCATACGTTTAGCCACAAGAATCTGTGGAGGTTTTGACAATTAACTTTTATCCACCTTGCCGTCTTTTGCATGCAACCACAACCGATTGGAATGCCATTATTAGAATAGTTAATCATACAGCTTAACCACCAAAATTCCCTTGCTCACCTGCCCGGCCCCGCCGGGGGGGGGGGGGGGGGTGGTGGTGGGTTTGTCAAACTGTACATTCCTTTATTCTCCATCTACTTTCTACAGCTGAAAGTTCATAAAATTTCTAAAACTAAAGTATAACTGTATGTTAGAAAAGTGAGCTTCATAAAATGTTTGAAAAACTATTTTGTTTGTTTTATAAAGTTTTGGATGAATTTATTACTTGATCAAGTATACTTTAGTCAGCATTATACATATATCAATCTGAAGATGTCCTTTAATGTATCAAAAATTTTCATAATTATTTATGGTCCTTATCAGTTATCATTTTAGAGGAGTCAACAGTTTCTTTGACTTGTACTTGTTTGTGCCTTAATCAATATTTAGGTTTATAATCAAGCAATCTTATGTTTCCTCTTGCATTTCACACCTTGTGCTGTATTGCTTTTCCATATTTAATAGACATGATACAGAATTAACTTGTTATTCATTAGATTAATTGTTATGAAATAATATGCCTTTGACAGATCCATGACAAAGTCAAGGAGTTGCAGTCTGAATTCAGATTTGAAGATGGCAAGTTGAAACAAAACGTCGATGACATATCCAAGTAATTTTCTATTTAACCTTCTCTCTTTTATATTAGGATTATATCCCATACTACTGCCGCATATTAATTGTTCCATCCCTTTTTTGTGACGCGTGTTAGTTTCCAGAACTTAGTAATATCCTTACATAGGTAATGGTAAATTTAAATATTAATTATAATTCTAATAGAAGTGGTGATGTTTCCTATATGAAATTAGGAAGGGGAAAAGAAGAAGAGTGGAGGTAGATCATAAAAGTTGATTGGCAAAGTGATTATATTAGAAATCACTAACAAGAGGGAAATGATGGGATGGGAGTGAGGAGATTCAAGCAATGCTCAATTGACCTGCTCTGATACAATGTCAAAATTTTAAATATTATTGAAATAGAGAGAACATGAGAAAGGAAGATTGGAAGAGATTAACTTATATGTTTTGGTCACTAAGAACTACGTAAACATCAAACGCCAAAAGGCTACATCTTTCATTCATTTGATAGATAATACATTATGAGGGAACCCATATTTATAATGGGATTACAGAATTTGAAATTAGGTCAGCTGTCAATTTATTGCATTTATAAAGTTATCTAGTTTTGTTATTCTTTTTGGGGCTCTATAGTTTTCTTAGTTGAAACTTTAAAAGGAACTTCAGCTGTAGAAACAAAAAGTTCATCATTTGTTTGTATGTACATCAGTACATTTACAATGAGTTGTTGTGGAAAATGGGATGGGATTTTGTTTGTTGTGGAAATTACTAGAAGGTGAAGCTTATTTCTTGATTGATCTGGTCTTATGACATTGGTGGTTGAATTAACTTTTCTGTTGCTTTTTTATTTCACCGTGTATCATCCATATGATGGTCATTTTGTTGTCATAAGATGTGTAGAGTTACATGAAGATCCTGGCTGGCATTGAGATAGATAATCTTCTTATGACATGTTTGTATTCTCTTAATTTTCATCATATTACTTCTTTACTTTTCATGTTTGTAAATGTATCTGTACATACACATGTATTTACTGTGTATGTATGATATATGCATTCTTTTACAGAACATTGATTCTTGGGGCTCTGTTATGACCTTGTTGGTATGACAGGAGACATTCATCTTTGAGCCCTTTAAACAGTGAGAAGGACTCAAAAGCAATAAATGAGAAAGCTGCTGCATTATTAGATTCCTTGGTTGGGTAAGGATATATATGCTGTATATTTTTCTTCTTGCTTAGATATGATGTGGATTTATTTCCCATAACAGAATCTTGAAAAATTCTATTCTATTCTTCATCTATTAGGTTAAATCTATAAATATGTGTTTGTAATAGAGCATGTTTCTTTTGAACTACATTACTTGCGTGCTGATCAGACATTTGGAGTATGATACATTAATGATTAATCAGTTGTTTAATCCATATTGAAAGTGCAATAGTAGCCAAAAGAAGAACAAAACAAAGAAGATTATAGTAGCGAAGGCCATCATACAACATTTACTAAGCAATCCAATTTAGGAATAAAGGCAATTACACCGTTGCTGGAATTTTGTTTATATTCATCTATAGGAAACTGATAAATAATAAGGTCGTTTTACAAGCTTCTAGCACCCTTTTTGTAATAACATTAGGTCTCTTAATTTATACAGGAAAGAAGTTTGACTAGTGAAGCAAGTTGTAAAATTACTAAAGACTGTAAAAAAGAAAATCTGGTAACACAACTAACTGTTGGGCCAATGTAAAGCTCAGACTTAACATCAACTAGACCAGATCCTGGGAGACCCTAAGTAGGCCCCTCTTGAATATCAACTATTTTTTATATTCTTTTTGGTCATTAAACTAGCTTTCTCTTTTGAGCTTTTTGTAGCTTGCATCAACTGGGGATGTGACAAGCATTTCTAGAAAAGCCTATTAGCTTATAGACCATGATCTTGAAAACCAATGGATTTTTTTGCTAATTTTTAGTTCAACCAGTGCTCCTGTAGTTGTGGGAGTCTTGACATGTTGAAATGTTTTCCTTTGACTTGGAAACAATCCGGAAATACTTGCCTTATTAAAATCAATTGGAAAGAACTTTTAGAGTTCTGAGAATTTGATTTGTTCCTGAAAAATTAGAAATTGTGAGAGAATGGTATTTGTAAAACACTTCTAACGATTTTTTTGGCGTATTTCTTTCTTTTCCCTCGTATAAATGAACGTTGACCCCTAACTTAGGATTTTGATAATTTATTTCAAGTCTAATCATTAACAAGATGAAATGGCATATCAGATATAGGTTCTGCTGAACCCCACTTGTGATTTGATTTTCTTTTGATTTCATTAAATTCAAAATTTGCTAAATTTGTTCCATTGTTTTTCAGATTACTTCTCCTTTTGCAATAACGTCTGGTATCATGTGAACTGAGCTTGAATTTAGGAAGAAAAATTGTGTAATATTTACTTTTCCCATCATAAGAGAAACTGATGCATTATGGTGCAGCTGAGGTTGACAAACTTCGTCCATATCTATGAGCTAAGGGAAGAAAATTTTCATTAGTATTGCCATTACGTTTTAAGAGGTTGACAAAATATGCTTCTGGTTGAGGATGTGAAAATTTGATCCAAAATCTGGTTATCTTTATCAAATGGGAATCCTCTTTGATATTTTTTATAAGCCTCCATCCTGAATAAACAATCAATCTAAACATAATTTAGAAATCTTTTTCCTTTTAAACAAAACTAATTTAACGATAAGATACTTCCATAGACTACTAAAATTAAACAATGCTCATAACTAAATTCAAACCTAATTTGATCTAGAATTCTATTCCTTTGTATCATGTAAACTATTAGGAGGGAGGGGAGGAATGCAGCTTAAGTCTATATTTCAGAGAACGTTGTCTGAGTGGATGCTAGCATTCAGCTGCATCCAGTTTTGTTCGCTTTTCACAGATCAGTTGAATTTTGCATGTTCTCTCGGTGCACCTATTGTTAGATTTTAAATACCTAAGGTTTTACTTCTATTTAATAAAGTATATTGATTACCTGTCAAAACTTTTGTTCCATTCTTAGAAAATACACCAATGTTGCAACCGGTACTGTTACTTATTTATAAGTTATAACTTTGCTTCTTTGCAATATGCTCTTCCAATGGCTTGTAATGTAATTAGATCCACTGTTTTGTTTTTTTTTTTTTCCTATCCTTGGTCAATCTTATGACCATAGCTTTAGGTCAATGGACTAGTTACAAAAGAGAGCAGGTCTGCTTACTATTTATGGTTTATTTTATGCATGTGTGAATTAAATGACCAAAAACTATGTTGGAGCTTCTTGTCCCATTTTTAGATCCTCAATCTGGTGTATTAACATTTTCAGTTGCATTGATATTTTTTACAGTACAAACATCCAAAATTGGAATTTCCTTCTTTATATTGTAATGAATTAGAATGGGTTCCCTGCATAGCATATATATTCTGACAATGAATTTACTTAATACACAGCTACTGAAATGAGTTCTGACTTTTTTTCCCCTATGAAACAGGGATTTCTTTAGGCCTATTGAGTGCATTCCTTTTCATGAAATCGTGTGCTTTAAGAGCGTTGAGAAACTTCAATCGGTAAGCACTCTTAGAATTACTTTGATTAATAAATCTTGTATGGGCTTTCCTGTTTTGCATAAGGGAAAATATTCAAACAGAGTTTTAATAACTGTTACGTCAAATTTGACTAAAATCCATGAAGCAAATCATTACAGCAGAATAAAGCAAATTTGAAGAAACAGGATATGCAGCAGGATAAGGCATTTTCATATATTAGGATTTCTTTGACATGCCTTGATTCTTATGTTGTATAATGAACTTGCCTTCACTTACAAGGTTCTGGGGAATTAAGTTTATAAATCTTACTATCTCTTTGTACTTTTAAACTGCTCACTTTTAATAGGCTTTAATTGGAGATCCAAGAAGAAGGATTCAAGTCAATCTTCTGGAGTTTTACAAAATTTTGCGGTGTAGTTGTTGCAGCAAGGGTGGCAATATCCTTGTGCCATCTATGCATGATACCTCAGTTATGTAAGTATATAGTTGGATGAAGCATTCACATAGCACTTGATGATGCATGTCCCTTTCATGATGGTGATATCATAGTTTGATTTCTCTGTTGAACTTTCAGAAAAGTGTTTTGTGTTATCTGGTATGTTGCATTTATATCCACCAACATTACATAAAAAGAGTCAGGGGCAACAATTGGAGGGATTCTGCTTTTAGTGTCAAAATAAAAAATAAGCTTTTTGAAGTTTCAAATCAGCCTTTCCTTTCAGAACTGCTTGTTAGAAGTGTTAAAGAAATTATTGGGATTGCTACCTATCAAAAAAGAAATGATTCAGATTGCCCAATTTGGTGTATTCTTTATAGTTGATGCCCCATTCAACAATTTATAATGTTTGCTACTCTGAGAACCCCCATTTTGAGTAGGATACTTTGTCCAAAATAAGATTGACTGTGTACAATTGAGCTTCAAATAATTAATATTTTACAAATTTAGTACAATTGAGTCTATTTGTGAAAACGCATTATCATTGCTCATAAGACTCAGATAAACTGTTAAAAGTAGGACATATATTATAGGATCTATAACATTTTATCACAGAATATCTCTATTTAGTTATGATTTTGTTGTTCTATTGCATAAGTTGTGTGATTTGTTGGAGTTTTTACTTAGAATATCTATTACATAGGCCCATCTGAAAGTGCTATAGTTGGTCTTGATTCCAGTTCCTGCAGTATTTCCATAATTAATGAATGGTTTATTTTTTAATCATTGCTTTCTTTGTTTCTCGTCTTTTACTTGGCATTCTGTACATATTTTTAGGGAAATGGGATGAGGTTTTAAGGTTGTCTAATTTGAATTTTTATTATTTCATAATAATGACCTTGTATAACCCCAAGGGCGCCCCCCCCCCCCCCCCCCCCCCCAACCCCACAAAAAAAAAAGAAGCACGGTGTCTCTCTCTCTCTCTCTTGCTCTCTGAAGCCATAACAGTGGGAGGCTCAAAGCCTAGAAAAACTAGTTTTCTTTTACCAACATTTACAAGTTTTGGTACTTCTGTCATACACCTGTGAAACCCTAATTTTAAAACTAAAGTGACTCACTTTAGTTGAAAGACATGCTGTGAATTAACTTTACTTTCATTTTGTTTGTTAACTTCCTTTTGAAGTTGGAAGTTTCATCTACTTGATGAATGCAATTCATGTTTCTTTGTTGTTTAGGTATACCCTAGCTCAGGAGCATGGTGATCTTATCAATCTCCATGACTGGTTCCAATCTTTCAAAACAATTGTTCTTCGTCCTAGTAAGAAAGGGAAACCCAAGTCGAAACAGTCCCCACTACCAAAGAAAAGAAAGGACATGAATGAATCTGAGAACAAGAGTGAAGCATCAATTCAGTATCCTATTGCCTTTTCATTTGCATTTGTGTTCATCAGTTATATACTACAGAGTCTAGTTGAAGGTATATGTTCTGAAATTTTTGTTGCAGCACGTGAAAACCCGGAAACTACCATGAAAGTGTGTGTGTGTGTGTACTCTTTAGTGTCATTCATAATTGTGTGAGCTTATTGATCATCTTCACTAATATTTTTGATTTCATGTTCTTGATGTGATGCCATTGCATTTCAATTAGGGATTTCCTTTGTTCAATTAGACTTCTTTTACACTGACTCAGCATTTTTCGCTAAAACTTCTGGTTACGTAGCCATTGTAAGTAGAGTTCATTCAAGACCAAATTCTCAGTTATGTGCTCATGTGACAGAAACCCCCACACAGTCTCCTTTTCTTCTCTCTATTTTATAGTGTGAAGAACAAAATGAAAAGGTCTTCAAATTATTGAAGAAGTTTTGCTATAGATTTTCACACTAATTGTCTTATGGAGGAAGGAACCCTACAGTGTTATTTGTGAGTATTGTACTAATTAAGTATTGCTGTTCCAAATTCAAACCAGAGATTCCTGCACTAAATTTCTATCCCACCTGGAAAATGCTATTTTGCTTTGGTGTATAGTCTGTATAAGGTTTGCATGTCACATTTCCATCAAGGATTCCCTCACCCCCAACCCCTTAATTCATGAGGATCCTTAACCCTATTTCTCTCAGAGCAAGGTTTTGTAGAGCAGTTACGGAGCTACAGATTACTGGGCTCCTTCGGATGCCTAGCAGAAGACGCCCTGATTGTGTGCAGAGAGTGGCCTTTGGACTCTAACTAGTTGTGTCATTGAAGAAGCTTGGTCGCATTGTTCTGATCTCTTTTATGCAAAGGTAGTTTAATTTCATATTTGTGCAGTTGTACTGTTATGTAATTATGTCAAAATTTAACAAATGAAGAACATGATTTATTAATCTATCCAATATAAATGCCAAATAGCCCCAAAAAAAACCACTTGGGAATTGGGAGGCTTTTTTGTAAGTACCTGACATACTAACAGATTGCTACAGGTTGAATTCAAGTAATTGGGATTACAACCCTTTTATAAACTTTTACTTTGTAACTTGTAAGATTGAAAGTGATTATTAGAATTTTTGCAATTTAGTTATTCTTTCAATTAAAAAAAGTGGTTACATTTTCTCTGATTTCTCATCTAGGAGGGGCCATAGATGTTACTCAAATTGAATTAATGATGTACTGGTCGAACTGATGCTTGTTTTGGTTTCTTTGTTGTCTTGGCTGGGGTTTTATTTTTATTTGTATGAGTGAGGTTTTTGTCCAAGGGGACGGAAAAAGGGACTTGCGGGGCTTATTTTATCGCAAAAGAAAAATGCAAGAAACAGTGATCCTCCTATTTGAGGAGAACAGTCGAGGTTTAAACACCAGCCTGTGAAACGGCTAATAGATTCATTTATGATTTACCTCATAAATTTCTTTTCAAGCTTTCTTGAAATTATTTAACACTTATAAAAAAATTAACACCTTGCTCAAAAAAAATAAAAATTATCAGCATATTTGAGATTTTTTTTAGAATTTAAAATATATATATATATATATATATTTACATCAGAAGAATGAAATATATCATAGAATCTATATTTTATCTCATTTATAATTATATTTATATAATATCTAAAAGCTTAAGAGTAGCATTTATTATTGTTGTGCTCCTGATGAGTTGCATCAGCCTAGTATTTTGGTCTATTTTAGTATTTTTGCCAAATTCAATCTAATTTGGTCCAGTTTGGTCCAATCAGTCCAATTTTTCCTAATTCGGGCCAGTTTGGTCAATTCGGTCTGATTTGATCTACTTCGGTTCATTTTGGTCAATTTTGGTGCACTTACTTAAAAATAGGAAGACATGTTTGAGTTGAAAGTACTTATTCTAAATCCAAATTTATTAAAAAAATATAGATCTCAAACTCATTCCAAATTCTATTAAATTGTAGCAATTTAATTTAAAATTTGTTCCACATATATTTAATTTTCAAACCCATCTATTTATATATTTTATTTTGCTTAAAAAGAGACAACTTAACATTACTTATTCTTAAGTTCTAAACCACTTTTAGATCATATTCAAACTTTAAAGTCACTATATTTAATTCTAAGGCCAGACATATATTGGGTAATATTAATCTATAAATATTATGTGATTATGTATACCAATTACTATTACCATTAGTAATATATAAATAGTTTCTCAAAAAAAAAAAAAAAATATATATATATATATATAAACTTTTAAACTATCTAATAATATTAATAATTCAAATAACATTCATATTATACTGCAAGACTGAGAAAGAGACAAAGAAATGGTGGATAAAGTTTATCATAAAGATATTATGATAAGGTAAAATGCTTAATAACATGTTAGTCATCCTTAAATAATTATACTCACCCAATACATATGATGTTTGAATATTTCACTAGATTAATAGTTTGCCCTGGATTCTCAATATAAAATCAATGAAAATGCAAATTTTTAAAAAGTCAAATGCAATAATTTTCTTGTCATAATACACTTGAACTTAAGAATGAAAATATTAGTTTCAACTTGCTAGATTGTGGAAAAACAATTTGATTTTTTGTTTAAATAACCAATATTAACGAATCAATTGAAAAGATGAGCAATTTCCAAAATGCCCTTAACCTACCAACTTCCAAACTGACAATTGAAAATATGAGCAGTTTTGACTTGGTGGGTACTATAATTATTCAAGTAAAATAACTTTTACTAAATACTAATTAAGTTAAATGGAATCTACGATAATCTGAATTTAAGATGCATAAATAAGACTACTATTTTTTCCTCTTTTTTTATTTATTTATTATAATTCAATATTTGGGGGAGAAAGAATAAGGGAATTTGAACTTTTAATGTCTTCATTGGAAACACAAGATGCTAACTAATTCAACTATAAGGGTTTTAGCACCAATTCATTTAATATGACTGATTTAATCGGAACCAGCATGCAAATTACAAAGTAAGGACAAAACTTAGGTACGGTACCTTAGGTGCTGTTCTTTAAATTCCTCTCTTAAGATTTAGCCATGTAGCTACTTAACTAAAAAATACACTTCCTTCCCATGAGAAAAAATCCAGATGGTAGAATCTTAAAAAGAGAATCTAAGAAATAGCACCTAAATACTGTACTTAAATCTTGCTCACAAAGTAAAATACTAAATAAGAGGTTTAATCTAGAGGAAGCCCTTCTAGAAATTCTCAAAGGCCAAGGCCAAACCCAAGCCTAAGAGTATATTTTATCTTGTTCTTATTAAAGGAATGAGTGTTTTTCTTAAACTCTCACTTTTGTAAGAAATTTTGAGGAGAGATTGGGGGAATGAAACTAAAATTACTTTATATCTCTATTTGTCCCACTAAAACTTTCAAACTAGAGAATAATTGGAATATTCTTTAAATTCTCTCTTCTTCATTGAATCTACATTCATTATAGTTGATGATGTCTGAAATCGTCAATATGTTATTCGTCCAATGGAGCCCACATCTTCTATGTGTGCCTGCAAAATAAAAGAGAGATTTTGGTGGAGAAAACACTAGTGGGGTGTTTCCTTAAAACCCTCCGATGATAAAGTCAGAATGATAATAGATAATAGAGTAATCAGAGCTTCTTTAGGGTTTTCTAAGTGTTTTTTGTGCTACCTTGCCTTTCTTTGTCCCATTCCTTTTATAGGAGCTGAGCCTATATGACCTGCTTTCATTATGTTATTGATTGGGCTTTATTGCCTCTTCAACCTATCAAGTGACTGAATCATAGTTTTGAAACTCGGACTGGACCGTACGGTCCGACCGGAAAAACCTTGAACCGTTCATTTTTGCGGTTCTTTTAGCATCAAAAACCGTTCTATGGGAAAGAAGCAGGGACCCGTGCGAACCGCGGTCGGACCTCACGGTTCCGAGAACCGTGATCAGACCGCTTCTCACGGTTCTCTACTTCCCTCTGATTCTGAACCTTTAAAAAAAAAAAAAAACACAAAAAAACAAGCTTTAAATTCTGGAACCGTGATCAGACCACTTGGCCGGCATGCATTGGACTTTTTTCAGATCTGGAACCAAAAGATTTGTGAGGGGGAAAAAAAAAAAAAAAACTGAGAAGAAGAAGATGAAACAGCAAGCTAGCAACCCAGCACAGATCACCAGTCACAGCCTTCATCTTCGTCTTCTGCTTCTGCTTCTATTTCTTCTTCTTTCTTCTTTTTCTCCTTCTTCTCTACCTTCTTTCCGTGGAGACTAGCAGACTGCTGTGGTTTCTCTCACCTTCTCTCTAGCTGTTTGGGTTTGTTTTGAATACTTTTTTTTTGTTTCCAAAGCCCTTCATGTGACTTGTCATAGCATTGGGAAGAATCCAGACCCCTCCTACACGTGCCTTGGCTTTGGGAAGAATCCAGAGCATGGGAAGAATCTAGAGCCCCTCCTACACGTGTCTAACACGTGACTAGGCATTAGGAAGAATCCAAAGCAAGCATTGGGAAAAATCAAGAGCCCCTTCTACACGTGACTAGGCATTGGGAAAACAAGAAAACTTTTTATTTTTGAAATGAGCAAAATTTTTCAGCCATTAGAATTGGAGCTTTGAGCATGTGATGTGACTATTAATGAATTGATAAGTAACAAATAAAATATTATAAGTACTCTTAATTAATATTTATAATTTTTTTAAAATGAAAAAAATATGGTGTTATAAAATATTTCACAACTTTTTTGTCACAATTATAACCTAACAAAATTTGAATGATAGAGAAAAAATAATGAGTTAATGGATATAATTAAATATATAATAATTATTAAATAATTATTTTAATTTAAAATTACTAAGTGTCCTTCTAATTCCTATATTATTACAATATTACTATCACGAGTTTAACTGATCAACATATAAATAAATAAAGAAATATTGTATCTATGTATGCTTAGGATATATATATATATATATATTTTTTTTTTTTTTATAAACAATGTATACTTAGGATATGATATATTTTATTTGTCCTATGAAAGTTATGATATAAAAAATATATATTTGAAACATAGATTTCTATATTTAATTGGGTCATTTAATTTAATTTTTCTATTTATACTAATTTAATATATTTATTTATATTTAAATAATTATTAAATTAATTATGACGTCATCACGGTTCGACCCCGGTTCAACCTCGGTTCGACCTTAAAAACCTTGAACCTCTTCCTTTTACGGTTCAATAAACGGTCCGGATCTGAAAACCTTGGACTGAATTGGCCATCTTTCATAATCATTGGTTACAAAACCAACTGGAGGTTCTGTCAGTTACTAGCGTACATAAGTCTGCATTTATGTCCATTTATTATTGTTTGGACGATTTATTTTCTGATTCATCAATAGTATGCATTTTTCTCACGTAAATATGGGTTCTACACATATATAGGCCCACCTTCTTATGAGAAGAAAGTGTAATCTACACTGCATAGTGCATAGTTGTGATTTGTCAGTTCATGTATAGCTAATGCCGAGCAATGCACTGGCAAATGGTTGAGTTTTTATTGAAGCTTCGAGGCAAGTGAGCAAAAAGAAGAAAGAACAAGATGCTGGGAGTTTGCTTATAATGCAATTTCACGAATCTCATCAACAATAAGCCAACTTGTTTCGTGTTTGGATTTTGATGATACTGATACGATGATATTTTTGATAATACACGCACACACACGGGTTTCACACACGCTGTGTATGAATCCACACGCGCACACGCACGAACCTACATACGCACACACACGTTGAACATATATCCATGTTTGGAAGGAAAAAAGAAAATATAAGAAAACTGTGTTTTTTTTTGTTTTTTTTATGGGAAAATCAGACAACAGAGATTTAAACGACCCATAATATCTGTATTATTCTTGTTCTATCATACTAATGAAAATAAACTCATCTAAATACATACTTAGTAAATTAATTTTAGACCAAATGTTCCTTTAAGTTTGGTTGGAAGAATTTTCTCAGGAAAGTTTTTTTTTTGATTGGAAGAAACATCTAACCCATCACATGAAGATTTATTTTTTTATGATCATTCATATATATTAAATTATATTATTTTTTAACTACGTTATTTAATTTGAAGTATATTTAAATGCTTTTTGACATGATACCTAGTTCTTGAAAAGTAGATTTATATTTTAAAAGTACAATTTAATTTGAGGCATATAAACAAACCGATAATATATATATAGATATATATATATATATATATATGAAATAGGTTCAAGTTACACCTTTTTTAAACCATTAGATTTAAGTAAATCCAATGGTTAAAAAAAATTATAATTATTACAAATATTATAATTAGAATCTAATTAATTCTCTCATTTATTACCTTCTAAATTTATCTCTAAACCCAAAAATTTTTTGACTTCTGACTCTCTCTTTTTTACGTTTCTCTCTCTCAATTTCTCTCTCTTTCTCCTCCACCACCTCCACAGGTTGCCGGCAGAAGAAAAAAAAAACAAAAAAAAAAACAAAAACAAAAACAAAACAAAATGGCATACAAAAATGCTACTGCTGGTGTACAGCCATATCATAAGCAATTGGTTAGTACAAGACCATCCTTGAAGATCAATCTTAGATGCTTAGTGATGGTTGTGGGTGTTGGAACGCAAAAGTGTGTTCTGTGTCAACTTTCATATGCAAATTACTTGCTCCTTCAGTTACCATTTCCCTTTTCTTTTTTCTTTTAGAGTTTGTAAGAAATTAATCTTGTTACTGCAAAGGATTCTGGGATAACTCTGGAGTTAAAAATTGTGATAGCAATTCAACCTTTTAGACTTTGGTGATGCATAAAGTTTAATTAAGGAACCTGAATGCCACATAGTCATGGTCCTGCCTTTTGTCATTCCTGCTTGAGTGCATGTGATGGATATTTTGCATAGTTTAGGGGAACCAGTCAATTTTATGTTAGTAGAACTATAAAACATTATCAGTACTCTGGGCCACCTACAAGCATGCACAGGTTTAGCCAAAAAAAAAAAAAAAATCAGATAAAGGTATTTAGGGTGGTCTAATTAAAGGGATTTTGCCTTGGTATACTGTACTTACTAGAACGGTGCAGGATTGGGAAATGACTTTCATATTAGGCCTTCTAAAAGCTCATACTATGACTTTCACATTGATCCTATGACGACTTTGTATTAGTAACCTTCCCAATCAAGTCGTGAATAATATTTGCTTACAATGGGACAAGACAATGACTTTGAAATACTACGATCTTCTTGATAAAAACATAAATGAACCTAATTTTGTACTATTGCCATTTCTATTGGAAAAGAAAATAACTTAGCACATAAATTATAAGTTATCAAATCATTACGTTTTTTTTTCTTGAATAATCGTGGTGATCAAAATGTCTTCCACCTTCAAAATTTGTTTGTCAATCATGGTGATCAGAAATCCCATTGTGCAACCAGCGGCTGTGGCTTTTTTTTTTCCCATCTGCCTGCAACTTGGCTGTGGAGGTGGAAGAGCAGTGGAGGAGAAAGAAAGAGAGAGAAACGTGTAGTTGAGGAGAAGGAGAGAGATGTATACCTTTTTTTTAAGTTTAGAGATAGGTATGAAATGTAATAAATAAGGGATAATTAATGAGATTCTAATTAGAATACTACCATTAATG
The DNA here is from genome assembly GCA_023621385.1 of Quercus gilva. Classification (NCBI taxonomy): domain Eukaryota; kingdom Viridiplantae; phylum Streptophyta; class Magnoliopsida; order Fagales; family Fagaceae; genus Quercus; species Quercus gilva. The sequence continues at coordinate 26,955,051 of CM042481.1, read as the reverse complement.
AGTGTCTTTTTTGACCATTAGATCTACTTAAATCTAATGATTTAGAAAATGTATAACTTGAATCCATCTATATATATATATATATATATAAACTAAATTACAATTTAAGTCCTTAAAATTCGAGGTAATATTGAATTTTTGATATTATACCTTAATATTCAAATTTCTTGATCCGTGACAAGTCTAAAGCTCTCTCTCTCTCAAGGATGTTTTGGATTGGTGGCAGGGATGAAGTCTGTCTTTGGAATCTTGGCAGGGTTTTGGGCCTCCAAGAATGGCTGTGAGAGTTGGGGTTTCGGCCGAGGAGCTCAGAGAGTTGGGCCGCCAAGTGTGAAGAGTTGGTTGATGTTTCAAATTTAAATGGAGATGGCTGGATTCTTGTGAGATTCTTGTCTTTGATCGGTTAGACGAGATTTGGGATTGATCTGAACCTCTTTTTTTCTTTTTCTTTTTTCCTATGAAATAGTTAATTTTCTTTAAAAAAAAAAAAGTGAGAGAAAGGTCAGTGATCACGCTATCGAAGAAAAAAAAAAAAAAAAAACCCCAAATTTAAAAAAACAAAATAAAAAATATTATCTATGTTAAGGCTATAAATTATACAATTTAGTATATGAGAAATTCTACATACTCAACAATTTTTTCAATAATAGTTGAGTTGATATGACTTTTTATTAGTTCTTATTTAAACTCATTACTAACATTTTTTATTAATTATTAACACTTGCCACCAAGTGTGAAATTTGTTATCAAATTATGTGTGTACTTAAATTTATTAGGACAAAATTTGGTTACAAACTTGACTATAACTTAAAACGACAACTTCCTTTTAAAAATTATCATTGCTATATATTTTGAAAATATAATCGTTAAATTGTATATTCTTTACATTCTTAACACTTAACACACATGTTAACTTTTGTGCCAATCGAAAATTATTTTTTATATGATTCATAAACTTATTTTTTATGCATAATGTTATATTGTAAAAATTTTCAATTTAAACAAATGATTGATGACATAGCTATTAATATTTGATATTTTAAAAATTTTGCAACTACAAATAATATTAAAAAAATGTAATTTAATAATAAATTTATCAAAATTTATACAAGTTATAATCAAACTTTGCCCAACTGATTATCAGTGTCTATAAAACTTAGGAGTAAAAATAGTACACAAGTACTATTTATTAGTTATAATATACTGATTATTTGGAAACAGTTTATTTAGCTGAACTAAAAATTTTTTCCTAAAAATAATGTAAATAATAGTAAAAATTAGCTGAATAGTGCAGTGTAACGCATAAATAATACAAAAAAAATTTGTAATAAAACTTATAAATAATAGCAATAATAAATCAAAAGTAAAAATATTCCGAAGTGCGCCATAGTTGTGTCGGTGGAGTGCACCATAGTCGCTACACGTCAAAAGAGTTTCTAAAGATCTTCACGTGCTAACTTTTTTTTTTTTTTTGAGTCACGTGCTAACTTAATTTATTGATGAAAACTCAGCGTCCCAATTATTTATTTATTTATTTATAAATATGAAGGGTCTGATTAAGATTAACTTATTTTATTGAAATTGAAATTTTTTATACTGAAAGCATTATTAATAAATGTAAAATTTAGTTGAAATAGTATATTGAGACTCATAAATAGTAAAAAAAAAAAAAAGTATAATATACTCATAAATAGCATAAAAAAGAAGTTAAATAATAAAATAAGTAGACAAAATTAATCATGTCAATTGGGCGAAATCTAACATCTACAGGCCACAGGCATCAAATAACTTAGCGAGTATTTAGTCCTCATTGAAGAAAGCGAGTAGCCGACGAAAAAGAACCAAATAAAGAGAAAGGACAGCACAGCTAGTCAGCCTCAGCCTTTGTTTGTCCAGCATGAAAATGATGGAAAATGTTGCTCTATTTGGGAAAAAGAAAAATCTCAGTGAGAGGAGAGAGAAGAATGAATGGGAAATTTTGAGTCACAGAAAAAAGGAAAAAAAAAATTGACAGAGAAAGAAAAAAATAATTGAATGGTGATAGGTGAGAGACAGGGTACAATTATATGTGTTGTCTTGATAAGGAGGGCGTGTTTTGTAACAGGGCTGTTTGCCTTTAGTTTCTGTTAATGCAAATTCCTGATTACCAAAAACAAAAAAAAAAGATAAGTAGGACAGGGCAATAAGTTAAATGATCTTTCACTTTGACTTGCACACACAATTTCACGGTACATTTGGATATCTAACTCTTTTTTTTCTTTTTTTTTTCTTTTATTGAAAATTTGGATATTTAACTTGTGATTGGTGTATATTATTTTTTGATAAATCAACAGTGAAAAAGACTTTATTAAAGCACAAACAGAAATAAAATAAGAAATGCTCTATATCAACTTGTGATCGATGTATCAAATAATGGGATTACTGTTGATTCTTATTAGTGTGTATTTTGGAAAATGATTATAATCTGGTTCTTCACTTATTTTATATATTATTTGGTTTCATGTTATTTTTTTTATCTCAGTTTTATTTTAGAATAATTTAATTTTTAATTTTTTAAAAATAATTTATTTTAGTATTTTATTTTACATTATACAAATAAGTAGAAATAAATTATTTTCAAATTGATACTTAATAAAAAGTAAAACTATTGTGCACTACATGATGTAAAATTAGATTTAGATTCTTTTATATATATATATATATATATATATGTAATTTGAACTTACAATGGAGTACGAGAATAATATATGAAAATATTGTGGACTACATGATGTAAAATATTTCATAAGTATTGGCGAAACAAATTGTAAATGATATATGAATAACTATATGACTAATAAAACTACGAGAATGAATAAAAACGAGTCTAAAAGAAAAATCCTAGAAAAATATTATGTGAATAATCTTATTGGGACAAAGGGTCACTCACCTGATGTACGAACAGGTAATACCAGAGTGTTGTTCTTTTCCTTTGGTCCAGCTGACCATATTTATAGTGCACTCACCTGAAAAAATTGACTACTGCTTATGCTATTGCTTGGGCACAACTAGCCCATGTGTCAAGTTTTGGTTGGTAGAGGATATCTTTACATGGACCTACTATTATTCCTTTATTAACTACAATTCACCACATGGGCGAGTTGTGGCACCAGCATTGCTTGAAAAAATTTACCATGACTATATTTGGATATTCCAGAATATTTGGAATAAGATTCAGCTGTCTCCTCTTCTTTCTTTTAGCCTTTTTTTTTTCTTTTAAATTTGGAATTGGTTATTGTAATAAACATTGAAGATGTTTTTAATTGGGATTTAAATTTCAAAGGATTATGTAAGAAATTAGTGATGTTCATAAAATAAAAATAAAAAATGTAATAAATTAGTGGTTTGGTCATTGGTGTCCATATCGAGAAGTAGGAAGCTGAACTAAAATTTTCCAAGATTGGGGGAGACAAAAGTAGTAATAATAACTAGCCTCATTACATGCGCTTCTCGTGTGCTATGAGACTTTTTTTAATATAAAAAAAAAATCTATGTTTTTATTTTATATATATAATTTTTATTTTGAGAATCTAATTTATAAGTAGATAAAGCAATTTGAAAATCAACAGTATAGTGATCTTGTTTTTTAGGCAATATTTTAGTGAGAGAATTGTATTTTTACCAAATTGTTCTTTAATTTTGTTTTTACTTAAACATAGAGATGTAGGGGTATTTTTTAATAATAATAAAAAAAAAGATGATTCCAAACAAGAAAAACCCTATAAATAGTAGCATAGATGATAATAGTAATAATAATAATAATAATAATAATAATAATAATAATAATAGTAATTGTGGGGATAAAAGAACCGAGTAAAGATATTGGGCCATAGGCCATGCCCGAGGATGCAAAGGAGCCTAAGGAGGATCAAACAGTAAGATAAGTATGTGGGTTAATGGGCTGAGGACAAGGACTAATAACAACGAACAGGTGATGTCTCCCGAGGAGGCAAACTTCCTCAAGAGGCGTTGTGGGAGGCTGGAGCTCGGCCACCCAGAAAATACCGTGCAAGAGGCAGCCATACTTTAGGAGACAAGCTTCAAAGAAAGGAGTCAACAATGAATTAAGAAATATCTGAGAAGAAAGTTGCTACCACCACATTAAATATTCTGCACCTAACCAACTGGCCGCATTTATGTGGAGATGACCCCTGAACAATATTATCTCAATCACAGCAACTCACAAAAGCTTCTAGGAGGTTTCTGATGGGACAAGCATCCAAGAGATCACTTATGTGATCAACAAGTGGAAGGATGGGATTAGAGAGAACAAGAATATATAAGGGAACAGACTCCATGAAAATGTGGCATAGGATCTAAGAGAGAAAAAAGGAAGAACAATTTGTACTTAGATAAATTTGAGTGAATATAAGAACACTTCATCCTCGGACTTGACCGAGGAGTGTTATTCCATACTTAAATGTGTCTATCTTGTATTCTTGGCATGAATCTAGTCCATTGAGACCCATATTTGATTTTGCTAAATCTTTTTTCTGTAGAAATTCACTCTCTAACAAATAAATAAATTGTTTAAGGTCTATTAGGTCAGCATCCATTATCGATGGGTTGAAGGTCGAAAACCAGCCCTTACAGTAATAGAAATAGTAGGTTTAAAAAAAAATAGTAGTAGTAGGTTAAAGTTAACAAATGCTCTGAGGGTATTTGTCAATAAACCAATTTAGAAAAAAAAAAAAAATTATGCATGACTTATAATAATAATGCAATACATATAAATAATTAGGGTCATGTGAACGAGTGCTATTAAAACAATTGTTAATAATTCTTATTATGAAAGTTTTTAACAACCGCTTTCATCATGGAAAATATGAAAAACTAAAAAAAAAAAATAATAATTGCTTTATTATTTTCTCATAAATTATGTAGGGACAAGAGCCCAAAATTGTATTTTGGGCCTTAAGCCCAATCCGAGGGGGTTAGCCTGTCCGAGGAGGGACAAATATTTATGAGGGGATCTAGCTCAGAGTCTCATGAGCGAGTAAATGAGTAAATGGCGGTCCGAGGAGTAATTACCCCTCGGCCTTGGCCAATATAGCTCAGATACGTGTTCCATTGAAAGAAATAACCTCCATGGAAGCTCCAGTGTCAGGAGCGTACCTTATAAATACATAAGAAGGAAGGGAGCCCAAAAATATCTAAGGGAAGGCTGCTACCTCCGCATTAAATTCATTGCAGCTACTTTTTTGGCCACATTTATGTGGAAAAGACCTCTAAACAGTGTTTCCTTGGCCACTGCAACTCATAGAAAGCCAGAAGGGGTGTCTGATAGGACAAGCACTAAAGTGGTGGCCTAGATGGTCGATACCTCCGCATTAAATTCATTGCAGCTACTTTTTTGGCCACATTTATGTGGAAAAGACCTCTAAACAGTGTTTCCTTGGCCACTGCAACTCATAAAAAGCCAGAAGGGGTGTCTGATAGGACAAGCACTAAAGTGGTGGCCTAGATGGTCGACAAGTGGAAAGCCAAGATTACTAGGAAGAATCTATATAACGTGAGAGACCCTCTATGAGTTGGGGGTCGAAAGAGAGAGAAAGAACACTGTATTAACAAGAATAGCACTTGTAATCAGTTCTACTAGACTATAAGAACATTGGCCTCCTCGGACAATATATTGACCTAACCTTATGTGTATTGGTTTTGCATGATTATCTCATAAACTCATCCTCGCCGTTGTAATACTAACTAGGGCCTAGCTCTCCAACCCAATCTCTACAAATTTATTGTATTGGGCTCACCAACCCACAATCTCATACTTACTAGACTTGGGCTGCAAAACCACAACTCTACAATTGGCGCCGTCTGTAAGAAGAGCTTGTGTGATAGTCAGTGTAGTGGTTAACGATGGTAGGTTCAGGTCCACACCAAGCGGAATCCATGGCACCCTAGCGCGAAAACCCCCCCGCCAACCATGAGCGTAAAGAAGATCGAGAAGGCAGTATGCACATTACGCATACGAGCAAACGCCACACTCGAGTCAGAAGTCACGTCTCCCAAGACTAGCCCAACAGAGCCATGCAACTGGAAATTGACCATTTAAAGAGGGAACTACACCATGCACGACGAAGGCGAACTCCTTCTAACTCTAATGTTTCTTCTGATGATGGAAAGGATGTCAATTATAGGTGAAGGTCTTGAACCTCGTCTAGCGAGTCTTTCTCCTGCGAAGAGGAACACTGTCCCGAACGGAGGAATGAAAGCCCCCCTCATAAAGGCGTGGGAAACGACGCTGTGAGTAGGACCCTAGACCAAATTTTCAGGTCATCCTTCACACACAAGATCGAGGGGGCTAAACTTCCTTGACGATTTACCCAATTTGCTTTCACCGTGTACAATGGTATAACAAACCCCGTAGAGCACGTAAGCCATTTTAATCAAAGAATGGATGTCCATTCCAGAGACGAAGCCTTGATGTGCAAGGTTTTCCCATCTAGCCTAGGGCCTGTCGCGTTTAGATGGTTTGACAACCTGAAGGCGAATTCTATAAGCTCCTTCAAAGAGCTCACCCAGGTATTTTATTCCCGTTTCGTCACCTGCAACAGGGTTCCTCGGTCCTTAGCTTCCTTATTGTCCCTAAGCATGCGAGAGGGAGAGACATTGAAAGCATACTCAGATAAATACTGGGAGATGTTCAATGAAATAGATGATGACTTTGATGATGTGGCCATCAGCACCTTCAAGCTTGGCCTCCCTACCGATCACGATCTGAGGAAATCCCTAACTGGCAAACCAGTCACCAATGTACGCCAACTCATGGATTGAATTGACAAGTATAAAAGGGTCGAGGAGGACCAACAACAGGGGAAAGAAAAAGAAAAGGTTATCCCTTAAGAGATGAGGGATTTTAGGTCAGACCGACACAATAACGACTGACCATAGAGAGACTTTGTCGGACGGTCAAGGCCTACTCATCCACAGGCAGTCAATGTCGTGTTCTAAGAACCAGTACATCAGGTTTTGGAGAAAATTAGGAACAAGCTATTCTTCAAATAGCCAAATAAAATAGCGGGAAACCCTGCTAAGCACAACCACAACCTCTATTGCCAGTACCACCAAGATCATGGACATACCACAAAAGATTGTAGAAGTCTGTGAGACCACCTAGACCAACTCGTCCGTGAAGGAAAGTTAAAGCAACTCTTGTACCACTCCAGTAGTCAGGGGGCCAGACAAACTCGGAGTCTTGGAGAGATGACTCCTTGAGACCTTCCTTGGGAACGATAAATGTCATCTTTGCCGCTCCGGGAAAAACCGGATCCTGCCCTTCTAGAGTGATGTCTGTGGCTCGGCTATCCTCCGAGGACGCAAAACGAGAACCAAAGAAGGCTAGACTGGAGATCCAACCGATTTTGGGGTTCTCGGACAAGGATAAAATTGGAACCATCCAATCCCACGATGATACTTTAGTGGTTACCCTCAGGATTGGGGGATACTATGTGAAGAGGGTGATGGTGGATCAGGGTAGTGGAGTCGAGATAATGTACCCCAACCTATATAAAGGGTTGAACTTGAAACCAGAGGACTTAACACCCTACAGCTTGCCCCTAGTGAACTTTAATGAGAAGGTCGTCATCCCGAAGAGTCAAATCAGGCTGCCCATACAAACTGGCTTAGAAGTAGTGGAGGTGGACTTCATTGTGGTAGACGCATAGTCCCCTTACACCGCCATTGTGGGCAGGCCCTGGCTTCATGCTCTAGGGGCTGTCTCCTCTACCTTACACCAGAAGATGAAATACCTATCGAGGGGTCAGATTGAAGAGATCGTTGGGAGCTAATCCGCGGCTAAACAATGCTTGGTGGCCACCATCCAGCATCGACCCGAAGCCAAGTCTTCGGCCCATGCTGAAGAAGGCTTATAGTAATTAACAGACCCGGCATCATCTATCGATGGGTCGGCCAAGAAGGTGAAGTGCAAAAATTTGGTGAAGGTCGTTATCAATGACGTTCCAGAGAAATTCTTTCAGATTGGGGCTTAGCTGCCTCCTCTGAAGAAGGAAGAGTTGATAGAGTTTCTTAGACAAAACGTTGATGTCTTCGCATGGACTGCTTACAAAGCTCCGGGGTGGATCTGAACTTCATTTGCCATCATCTAAATGTTAATCCATCGGTTGTTCCCAAGAAGCAACCACATCGGTGTTTTTCTAGAGAACACTCTGACGCTGTCAGAGAGGAGGTGGAGAAACTAAAGCAGGCAGGGGCTATCAAGGAAGTATTTTACCCTGAGTGGTTGGTCAATACCGTGGTGGTGAAGAAGAAAAGTGGGAAATGGCAAGTGTGCGTGGACTTTACAGATCTGAATAGGGCTTGCCTAAAGGACCATTTCCCTATGCATAAAATAGTCCAACTGGTAGATGCAACTGTAGGCCATTCTTGGATGAGCTTCCTAGACGCCTTTCAAGGATACCACCAAATATCACTCGCCTTGGAAGATTAGGAAAAGACCGCTTTAGTCATTCCTACCGGAAACTACCACTACAAGGTGCTGCCATTCGGTTTAAAGAATGCGGGGTCTACCTATCAAAGGATGATGACCAGGATATTTGAACCGTAGTTAGGTAAAACCATTGAAGTCTATATAGACAACATGGTGGTAAAAAGCAAGGTGGTGTCCAAGCACTTGGGGAAGCTCGGAGACATATTCGACATCCTGAGGAAGTATAAGTTGCTCCTGAACGCCTCCAAGTGCTCCTTTGGCGCAGGATCAGGCAAATTTCTGGGCTACATGGTAACCCATAGAGGAATCGAAGTTAATCCCGACCAGATTAAAGCTATCAACAGCTTGCAGCCACCTCGGAACCCCAAGGAAGTCCAGAAGTTAACTAGAATGACTGCTGCCCTGAATCGGTTCATCTCTCGGTCAGCAGATAGGTGCTGACCCTTCTTCCTACTGATGAACAAATGGAAGGGGTTCACGTGGACTGAGGAGTGCGCCTCGGCCTTCAACAGCTTAAGGACTATCTCTTTCGGCCTCTTAGTAAGTCCAGCCCTGAGGTAGACGAGGTCCTGTTCGCTTACATCACTATGGCCACTCATGTTGTAAGCTTGGTCCTGATACGAGTGGACAACGGCACGCAAAGACCTGTTTATTATGTGAACAGTTCACTACATGAGGCCGAGATCCGTTATCTGCCGCTGGAAAAAGCTATTTTGGCAGTAGTACACACCATACGTAAACTCCCCCACTACTTTCAAAAGCACACGATCATTGTCCTAACTCAGCTTCCGCTTAGGGCTCTGCTCCATAGCGCTGATTATACAGGGAAGATCGCTAAATGGGCCACAATCTTAGGAGCTTTCGACATCAAGTACATGCCTCGCACATCCGTCAAAGGCCAAGGCCTGGCAGATCTGGTGGCCGAGTTCGTTGAATCCTCGTTAGAAGAACAAACGAAAGCACAACACATGGATGGAAAATCAATTGGCATGATCTCTCAGCAGGGCCCCCTATCCTGGAAAGTGCACGTTGACGGTGCAACAAACCAGAAGGGCTCTAGAGTGGGGTTAGTGCTAATATCCCCCGAAAGGATCACCATCGAGAAGTCACTTAGATTGGGGTTTTCGGCCATTAATAACGAGGCTGAATACGAGGCTCTGCTGATGAGAACGACCATGGTGCGAAAAATGGACGGAAAAGCCATAGACATTTTCTTGGACTCTAGATTAGTTGTCGGACAAGTCAAGGGAGAATTTGAGGTGAGGGATGAAAGAATGCAGGGATACCTGAATTAGGTTAGGCACCTACAGTCAGAATTTGAATCTTTCAGCTTGTTGCACATCCCTAGGAGCGAAAACATACATGCCGATTCCCTGGCCACGTTCGCAACCTCCTTGGCGTAAAGTTTACCTCGGGTCATCCTTGTAAAAGAAATATGCAAGCCCATTGAGACGAATGGAGATGTGGTTCATGTTCATCAAGTTAGGGTAGGGCCTAGCTAGATGGACCCCATAGTACTATTCCTCAAAGAGGACGCCCTACCAAAAGAGAAATCAGAAGCAGACAAAGTGCGTAGAAAAGCCCTTCGGTTCTGGCTGTCTGAGGACCAAAAGTTATACAAACGCTCTTACTCCGGGCCATACCTACTATGCATACACCCCGAGGCAACAGAACTACTCCTTGAGGAATTACATGAGGGGATCTATAAAAGCCACATTGGAGGCAGATCCTTAGCGCACAGAGTGATTATTCAAGGCTACTGGTGGCCCAATATGCAAAAGGAAGCACAAGAATATGTAAAGAAATGCGACCAATACCAAAGATTCGTACCAAACACACACCAACCAGGAGAAACCCTTAATCTAGTGTCCAGCCCTGGCCATTTGTTCAATTGGGCTTAGACATTGTGGGCCCATTCCCCAAGGCAACTAGAAATAAGAGATACCTACTAGTCGGCACGAACTACTTCACTAAGTGGGTCGAAGTCGAGCCTCAAGCAAACATCAGGGATGTGGATGCCAAGAAGTTTATATAGAAGAACATTGTCACACGATTCGGAGTCCCTCGCACCCTCATCTCAGACAACGGCCTTCAATTCGATAGCAAATTCTTTAGGAGGTACTGTTTTAACTTGAGAATTACAAATAGGTATTCTACCTCAGCCAATCCCCAAGGGAATGGGCAAGCTGAGACTGTTAACAAAGCCATTGTGAGCAGGCTCAAGAAGAGGTTGGACGGCACAAAAGGAAAGTAGGTGGATAAACTGCCACATGTCATGTGGACGTACCGAACCACACCTCGCAGGTCAACAGGGGAGACTCCTTTCTCAATGATGTATGGTGCCGAAGCTGTTATCCCTTTGGAGACTGGCTTCCCAATGTTGAGAACTAGCTCATTCAATTCGACCACTGACAACAAACTGCTAGAAAGGAGCTTAGACTTGATTGAGGAAAAAAGGGAAAATGCAATGGTTCGATTGGCATACTACCAACACAAACTCAAGCAAGGTTATGATGCTAACGTGAAGCTGAGACCATTGGCACCTAGTGATTTAGTGTTGAGAAAGGTCCTGGGCGCTACAAAGAACCCAGCATGGGAAAAGTTAAGGCCTAATTAGGAAGGACCATATCGCATCACCTCGGTGGCTGGTGTAGGAGCGTATTTTTTGGAAGACTTAGATGAACATGTAATACCACGTCCGTGGAATGTAAACAACCTGAAAAGGTATTATTATTAACTAATGAAAGTTTCCTTTGTCAAAAATGTTTGTGTGTTGTGTAAAGGTATTGCCTTTCCTATTTTTTTTCCTTTATAAGTGTTTAAACTGAAACTCAATTATGCCTGAAGTCCTCGGACCAGATGATGTGGGGAAGTTAACATTCACTGACAATTTTTATAAGTGTTTAAACTGAAACTCAATCATGCCTAAAGTCTTTAGACCAGATGATGTGGGGAGGTTAACACTCACTGACAATTTTTATAAATGTTTAAACTGAAACTCAATCATACCTGAAGTTCTCGGACCAGATGATGTGGGGAGGTTAACACTCACTGACAATTTTTATAAGTGTTTAAACTGAAACTCAATCATGCCTAAAGTCCTCGGATTAGATGATGTGGGAAGGTTAACACTCATTGATAGTTTTTATAAGTGTTTAAACTGAAACTCAATCATGCCTGAAGTCCTCGGACTAGATGATGTGGGGAGGTTAACACTCTTTTGCATCTTTTCTAAATGTTTAAACAGAACCTAAGTTGTGTATGCCTACTAGCAAGAAATTAATACTCCATGATATCTATTTGTTTCCCACTAAATGTCAAAACAGATTCAAAATCATAGCCAAGTCCTCAAATTGATAGCTCTAGGCAGGTTAAAATTCTTGAATTACTTATTTATCCAAGTTTAAACTTGCTACTCATTACCAGACTTAGCCCTCACAGTGCAAATATGGAGTAAATATCTACATCATTGATACTCGGTCAAGTTACTTACGTTGAGGGTATTGCTGTTGGTGTTTGTTAAAACTAAAATGGCCACAGGTCAAGCTTATTTGAAATAACAGTAAGCCTGAGAGTATGAAAAGCAAAGACACAAGAAATTGAGAGAGAATTCCATTCATTAATCAAAAGTAATTTCATTACATATGATGGCCAAAATATATATATATATATATATAATAACTAAAATAAAATAAAATAAAATTTTTGACAATAACAATACTAAAAAAGGGAAGATCCTACATCTACTTTTGCGAAGGAAGAGAGCTTTTCTTCGGGTCAGTGGCCTTGAGCTTGGCGTCCCCAGTATCAGACTTTGACTCGGCTGCCTTGGCTTGGGAGACCGTATCCTTGATGGAAAGGGTATCCTCGGAGGGAGTATCTTTGGCCGAGGATAGGACCTCCTTACCTTTCCCAACTACTCTCGGTTGGACTTCAGTATCCACAGCAAGGTCTTGGATGTTGGAGACTTGCTTGGGAGGAGGGAGGTCAGCTGGAACTTCACGGATGTGCTCTAGGAAGAATATGTTCTCAGCCTTCCTCAGCTCGGAATCAACAGGGACCCCCGCACTATTGAGCGCCTTTATCCAGGACTCAATGCAATAGTCCCTGCACACCTCAGCCACCTCCTCGGCCAGCCTTTTCTCCGTTTCCTCCACCCTTCGCTCATAGGACGCGATCACTATGGCCTCAGTAGCTTCCTTGGCCACCCAAGTTGCCTCGCTTGCTGCATCTTTGACCCTTTGCAGCTCAGACCTTAGCTCAAGAACTAACTGAGTTTGGGTGGCCAAGTTTAACTTTGTGGTGTACAGCCGTTTACGCTGATCCTCGGCTTGAGTATCAACGTTCTTCAAACCGGCCAGGGCGCTCTTGGGATCATTGTCCACCTCTTTTAGCTTCTCACCCAGTGCCACATGCTCCTCCTTCAAGGATTTGAGGGCCCTCTCAACCTCTCGTCGAGAATGGACCTCAGCCCTAACTTTATTATGGGCATTCCGAACCCATTCCTCGGCCACATACACTTGCTGAGTGACCTGCATGCCAGTAAACAAAGGGATTAGATAAAAAGAAAAGTGATGATGATATCACTGGTGAATGAAAGAGCTCTTTACCATGGCGAGATCCCTTTTTAATGACATGAAGAGCTCCGGTTGCCTAGTGCGTTTGAGAGCCTCCATATCCCTCGGGAGAAGGAGAGGCTGCTCTAGAGCTTCAGCCAAGTGGGCCGCGGGCCCTCTCTGGGACTCTCGGATGGTAGAATCCCAAGATATGGGGACCCCGTCCAGCTCTATCCTGGGAGCCCATGTGCGTTGTAGTCGGCGTACTTCTGCATCCTTCTTGCTGTCAACAAAGGTGGCCTTCTTATCCCTGGGGTCTTTGGTCTTTTGTTGTTTTGTGGCCTTCGCTGGGGGTACCTCGCCTTCTTCAAGCTTCCGCGCTAGTCTCTTCTTTCTCGGATCCTGGGCGGCGGGCAGTCCGAGGTCTGCGGGAGGAGGCAGAGGAGGGGGAAGCATGGCAAGTGTCTAAGGCTTGGGGATATCTTTTGAAGTCCCCCCCCCCCCCCCAATCAATCCTTTCAGGCCGGGTCTTTTCCTCAAATCCATCCCTTCCTCTTCCTCTGAGCTTGAGTCAATTCGAGTAACAACTAACTTTGGTTAGCGGACAGAGGAAAGTTTGTCAGATTCAATTTTGGAATCCGAGAGCTCTACAGGCTTCTCTGGTACTCCCTCTTCCTCTTCGAAATGAAAACGGTCTATCTCCTCTTCCAATGACAAGCGCGAAGAGGCTGTCTCCTCTTCTACCGCAACCGTTACTACAGAAAGGACTTGTTGTAAGGGAATTGCGAGTGGAGGAGGAATTTGATGGCCGGGTAGTATGACTAGGGGAGGTCGTCTCGGGCCAAGAAGTCCGGCTTTGACACGTCAATGCAGTTTATCTGAGGATCACCAGCCTTGATGGCGTGTCTAACCTCTTGAAAAACCTTGGAGATGGGATCAAAATCTAGGACCAAATGGATAGCCCGTAGCTGTTGGTCCTCGCTCACGAAAATTTATGACCGGAGCAGATAGTTGAGGGCCGCAACGTTCGTGAGACTGAGCCGAGGAGCAACTTGCCTCCTATCTGCAGAAATAGCCGAGAAAACCAAACGCAATTAGATTATTGAAGTCCATTATCTAAAGAAAGCAAAAGGAAGGACATAGGTAGGGTTAAAGAAGCTAAGTTCACTACTGAAAAACCTAACTCTAAGGCATCCCACATGGCTCTCTCTCTTGGCTTGGGCAGTGGAGACCATCATGCCATGCCCCCTAAGGCAATGAGGTAGTCATTTTTCATCCCTTTGTTGGATTTGGGGAGACACAAAATAAGCTTGACAATGGTCGACCTGGACTTGAGGTAAAACCCTTCGTCGGCTTGTAAGTGGCACTCGTACATGTGGACCACGTCGTGCCATGTGAGTCCCAACCTAAGATGCTCGTTAAGAGCATCAACATAGCCTAGGATCTTAAACATATTAGGCGTGCATTGATGGGGGCACAGCCTATGGTTAATAAGGTAATCTCGGGTTATCCTACCCATAAGAAGGGTTATCACTCCTTTTATGAAGGCTATTATAGGGATGATGACTTCCCCTTCCTCTCTATGTGTAACGATTTGCTCCGGGGAGCAATATTGTAGGCCAACTTCCTGGGGTATATGACACCTCTGTTTAAAAACCTCTATTTTTTCGGGGGAATCTACTAGGCTTGCGAATCTACCCATTTGGATAATCTAAGACGAAGTGATTGGGATTTGTAAATAAGGAGGTAAGAACTAAAGAGCCGAGGAGAAAAAGAAATACTCAGCGAAAAATGTAAAGTCACAGGAGCTAAAACGTATTCTAATCTTTGATACCTTTAAAAGAAAAAAGTTTTCGAAGATCCCTTGAGGAAAGGGGGTGAAAGGTCATTTTGTCTTTGAGAGTTGTTGAGAGCTTAAGTGTCTGATGTCTTTGGAAACTTGAAGGCTTGTAAAATGGAGAAAAGGTCTCTCCGCATGCTTTATATAGGAAGCAAAAGTAAGTGGGAGTTATCCTGCTCAAAATTCCAAAGGAAAAACTCAGCCGTTGGATCTACACTCCACCATTAGATTTGGGGAACCAAGCGCCACCTAGGGCAATTAATGATGCTTTGTGGATTACGAAACGACAGGGCAGTTATAAGGCACGTAAAACGGCATCCCCGCACGTGTGAATTGGGGAAATAAATGGTTTGGCCTTTTAAAAATCAAAACCCCACCTTTTCTCCTCTAATGAGAGGGAAAAGCCGAAGTTTTAAGGGGCTATTGTAGGGACAGGGGCCTAAATTTGTATTTTAGGCCTTGAGCCCAATCTGAAGGGGTCAGCCTATCCGAGGAGGGATGAATATTTATAAGGGGATCCAGCTTAGAATCTCGTGAGCGAGTAAATGAGTAAATGGCGGTCTGAGGAGTAATTACCCCTCGGCCTTGGCAAATATAGCTCAGATACGTGTTCCATCAACAGAAATGACTTCCGTGGAAGCTCTAGTGTCAAGAACGTATCTTATAAACACATGAGAAGGAAGGGAGTCCAGAAATATCTAATGGAAGGCTGCTATCTCCGCATTAAATGCATTACAGCTACTTTTCTGACCACATTTATGTGGAGAAAACCTCTGAACAGTGTTTCCTTAGCCACCGCAACTCACAAAAAGTCAGAAGGGGTGTTTGATGGGACAAACACTCAAGTGATGGCCTAGATGATCAACAAGTGGAAGGCCAAGATCACCAGGAATGATCTATATAACGTGAGAGACACTCCATGAGTTGGGGGTCAAAAGAGAGAGAAAAAATACTGTATTAATGAGAATAGCATTTGTAATCAGTTCTACTGGACTATAAGAACATTGGCCTCCTCGGACAATACATTGACCTAACCTTATATATCTCGTTTTTGCATGATTATCTCATAAACCCATCCTAGCCATTGTAATACTAACTAGGACCTAACTCTCTAACCCACTCTCTATAAATTTATTGTATTGGACTTACTAACCCACAATCTCATACTTATTGAACTTGGGCTGCAAAACCAAGACCCTACAAAATTTAAAAAAAAACAGTTCATAAATTAATATCCTTAGATCGTTGGTTAACATTTTTTATAATAATAATGCAATGAAATCAAAACTTTTTTTTTGGGAATCACCTGTATATTAGTGCTAAATTAAGCCAAAGCATGCGTACAATTTGAACGGTTAAAATGTTTGAACTTTAAAAGCCATGGCCCAACTCCGAAGCATATATTAGTATTGCCATTGTCAAGAAGATAATATTTTTCTTGATACATCATGTCAGGAAGAGTTGGACCCCGTGAATGACGACAAAACTGATAAGTGAACCCATATGCAGAATTGTGAGTACGAACGAGGACAGAAATAATGTATACGTACTTATCAACACTTGGAGGCCAAACTAATATCAACCACTCAAACTGATGCATATCTATTATAATCTATTATAATCTACAATGGGATGACATTAACAATAGTAAAAACTAAAAAGTTCTTCACCAAAAAAAAAAAACCAAAAAGTTAAAAGCAATGTTGTCCATGAATTATTTGTAAAACGTTTTTTGTTCACGGGGGTGCAAAAGTGGACCAGATCAGGGAAGAATTGGATAAAATCTACTGTATTAGAAAATAACATAAGTAAATAAATAATTATTTAACTGAATATTGTGTGATTATTTACAAAATACATAATCATAGATTATAATAAAAAAAAAATCAATCTTAACCAACAAATTGAGACACTTGTTGTTTGTTGTAAAGTCCAAAATTAGACTCTCAGCCCACTAACAATGGATGATGACCCAACAAGCCCAAAACAATATATTTATTTGTTAGAGAGTGGACTTTACAAGAAAAAAGATTTAGCAAATCAAATATGGATCTTAAAAGATTAGTTTCATGCCAAGAAGATAAAGAAAGACACAATTCAATAGGAATAACACTCCTCAGTCAAGTCCGAGGATGAAATGTCCTTATATTCACTCAAGTTTATCTAAGTACAAGGTGTTCTTCTTTTTCTTTCTCTCAGATTACATGCCCCATTTTTCATGGGAGCCCTTATATAGTCCTGTTTTTTTCAATCTTAGCATTCCACTTGTTGATCATGTAGGTGATATATTGGATGCTTGTCTCATCAGAAACCTCCTGAAAGCCTTTATGAGTAGCTGTGAACTGAAATATTTTTCGTTTGACCATCCTCAGATTCATATATGTCCTCAGGCATGGCTCACGGCCCAACACTCCTGCTCGGCTCACTTATCCCCACACTTGTTAATTGGACTCTATTATAAATAATGTTTCTTGGTGTTCTTGTTTTTAGGTAGGAATGTTATATTTAATTTGGAATGAGATTTCCCTCTTTTTTAAAAAATAAAATAGTAACTAAAATTATTATACTTTTGTGGAAATAAGTGACCATCCAAGGATCTATTTAAATGATTTGAAGGATTTTATAAGAAATTAGTATTGTAGGTTTAATAACTTTTTATTCATTTATAGAATTTCAACATATGACATCTGCTTTTGATAATAATGAGTGACCATTCAACGATCTATTTAAATGATTTGAAGGATTTTCCAATAAATTAGTATTGTGGGTGTTAATAACATTTATTTATAGAATTTCAATCTATGGTGTCTGCTTCTGATGATAATAAGTGACCATTCAAGGATCTATTTAAATGATTTGAAGGATTTTCTAAGAAATTATTATTGTGGGTGTTAATAACTTTTTATTTATTTATAAAGTTTCAACCTATGTGTCTGCTTTTGATGATAATGAGTGAGCATTCAAGGATCTATTTAAATGATTTGAAGGATTTTCTAAGAAATTAGTATTGTGGGTGTTAATAAATTTTTTTTTTTAATAGAGTTTCAACCTATGACATCTGCTTCTGATGATAATGAATGACAATTCAAGAATCTATCTAAATGATTTGAAGGATTTTTTAAGAAATTAGTATTGTGGGTGTTAATAACTTAATATGAAGAAGAAGAGCATGAACTCAATTCAATTGAATTGTGATAGAATCATAGAACTTATAACAAACACATATATAGTATTAGCCTCATCACATGCGCTTTGCGCGTGTAGTAAGACTTTTTTTATATAAATTTTTTATTTTGCGTTTAGTGAAATAATGTTTAAATGTGAGATAGAGATAGTGTTCTAATTTTTAAAATATTTCTTTGCATGAAAGTTGATAAAAGTTTGAAAGCCTAAAACTTAGGAACTTAAAAAAAATAGTAAATTCCTCTTTTAACTTGTTTGTGTTTTTAAATTTAAAATTATTTAACTAAAATATAAGGTTATTTTTTAGAGTTTAATCATTTTTGCGATGATATTTTAGTCCGCAAAATGATGAAATTAAAATAGAAAATCCTCTTATTAATAGTATAGATAAGATATGAATTGATCATATTCTAAATTAACAGAATGAAAGTATATATAGTAGGTAGGCGTGGGATATTTGGAGTTAGCAATTTGTACAGATTGCACAAACAACAACAACAACAATAATAATAATTTTAGCACCTAATGTTGATCAAATTTCTACATTTTAGTTCCCCACCCCCCCCCCCCCTCCAAAAAACACTTTATGCATTTTGTTTTTTTGGTTAATTTAACTCATGTTTTTTAGAGGAGGAACTCAGAAAATTTTAGAGAATAGAACTCAGTTTAAACATATTAATTTAGCATATATTAAATGTGAGAAATTAAGATTGTGGGGGTAAAGGCCCAAAACCGGTATTAGGCTTTGGGCCTTGGCCGAGAATATGGGTGATCTGAGGACGATTAAACAGTAGTTAATGGCTTAAACTCAGACCTTCATGAGCATGATATGACCGGGAAGATGGTCTGAGGGGGAATACCTCATTGGACAAGCTAAACATGGACCAGATATGAAACCCATTGATTAAAACAGCCTTCTAGGAAGCTCCAGTGACAGGAACGTACACCTTGAGTGTACCAAAAAGTGGAAGCTATGAGGTACCTAAGGAAAAGTTGTTATCACCGCATTTAATGCACTGCAGCTACTTTTTTGGCCGCATTTATGTGGAGAAGACCCCTGAACAGTGCTGCCTTGACTATCACAACTTACAGAAAGCCAGAAGGGGTGTCTGGTGGGATAAGCACTTAAGTGGTGGATTGGATGATCAACAAATGGAAGGCCAAGATCATTAGGAGGGAGATATATAATGTGAGAGACCAATGAACGAAGGGGGATTAGAAAATCAAGAAAGAAACATTGTAGCAATCTAGAACCAAACTTATAATAACGCTTCAAAAGTAATACATAAGAATCAATCTCCTCGAACTTGGCCGAGGACCTTTTTTGTTAGTGAACATCTATTATCTTTCTCTCTTTGTCATAAAAATCTATAGACTCGTTACTTAATTCACTAAAACCCAGTTTTCCAACTCATTTTCTACAAATTTATTGTTTTTAGGTTTTTTGGGTTTAAGTCCATACATTTTTTGGACTAGGAGTTCAAATTTAGTCCTTACAAAGATCACTTTTGTTGTCAAGTAAATACAATTGATGCGCCCATAATAAAGGCTGTCTTAGACTAGACTCTGTTGTTCCAGAACATAGATTTTTGTTTTTAATTTTTTTTACAAGGTTATAGAAAATAGTTTTGAAATAAGTTATTTAAGCATGCAATGTCAAACTCTATATTATTATACATAAGTCTAAAAATGTTTCAATTCAACGACCTTATTAGCTGGTCACATACTCACAGCAATATAAAATTTTTGAGCCTGTTGTACATCACCTTCAATATATGCTAAATTATTTATAAAACTATTAAACTTATTATTGAATATTAATAATTCTATTTAAATATTACTTAATATCAAGAGTATTGTATTTTAACAGCATTCAAATCTCCCTTTCCTATCGGTTGAACTATTAGGAAGAAAAAAATAATACTCATGCATGGATATAAAATTATACGGAAGAAAATTAAGAAATCATGAATTATAGTTATACAGTTAAATAATTCCTAAAACATTTTAAGCATAGTTTTCTAGAGAGTTTTGTTTTGGTTTTTTTTGTTTTTTATGAGTTTTCTAAAGAGTTTATCATGCAAGATCTTCCTTTTATAGAAAATGCAATGATTAGTAGAAGTAAGGTATGATCTTTTTCCCTAATCTGGTAATAGCCGCTAGCCAATTGTTTTTTTGTCATTGACAAAAGTTCAAAATTTTTATGGCCGACCCAATTAAATGGTATTGTTTGGATGATACAGCAAGATATGGACGCGTGTCCTAAAACAGAACGCGGTTGACACGTGTCGATTCTAGAGAAACCAGTATTAACCATGGGCTTTTTGCATATTGTTTTTCCAATTACCCTGTTGGTCACGTTGACACGTGTGAGAACATTTTTTGGAG
Source organism: Quercus gilva (assembly GCA_023621385.1). Lineage (NCBI taxonomy): Eukaryota > Viridiplantae > Streptophyta > Magnoliopsida > Fagales > Fagaceae > Quercus > Quercus gilva. Next base: position 26,934,593 of record CM042481.1, on the reverse strand, counting down.
AAATGACACGTTGACACGTGTGAGAACATGATCCCAAATGCAGCTGTAAAACCGTGTCTCCTGCAGTGAACTTATTGCTGAGCTTGCATTTTGTTCGGTGCTCCTTTTATTTTATTTTCTTTTTCTTTTTTATAAAAACTTCGAATCGTATGTAATGTTTTTTTCGTATTTCGCTTTACCTATCATAATTTGTTAATTTTTTAAATATTAATTATATAAAAGAATTAAAATTTAAAATGAGAAAAAAATAGACACAGTATATGAGTGGATGAAACATAAAATAAAACACGTAAAATGGTATATTGGATTTAGTCCACTTATGAACATATTTAAATTTATAAGTAATTCTTAGGTATTTCTAGACAATTACATTCCTTCCTCTCATATTTATGACAAAATCCACTCATCAAATTTATGATGGGATCCATCATGAATATGAGAGTAGAAAGTATTATTTCTCCATATTCTAAGAGTATCTAAAAATTTTCCTGAATTTATGTCCAATTTCATAAGCAATTTATGATTGGATTTTAACACTAACATACAACACGTCGACACCATCACAAATACTTGCTAAAAAAGAAGAAGAAAAAAGTGAACCAATTACAAAGTCACATTTAAGCATATTATGTTGTGTGGCTAATGGGTTTGTCTCTAGCATCATTGTACAAAAAAAAAAAAAAAATGGCATATCAAATTAAGTCTCTAAATTTACACGTAATTTCGTAAGTAATTTAACATCACAAAATAACATTTAAGCATGACGTGGAAATGCGTCTAATTGAGTTTGTCTCTAGCATTATTGGAATATGCATTCAATCTTCAGAGCCTTTTTTTTTTTTTATAAGAATTAAAGGCTTTTTAAGTTTTAAATGTTTGGATCTGTGGGTGGGTTTTGGGTAAGATTTAAATGTTAATTGAAAAAACCGTGTCTGCTTTTATTCCTTTTATAATTAATTGTTAATTACTTAATTGTAGTATATATATAACCCGAGCTCTTTGCGTCACAGACTCACAGCTCAATTTACGCTCTTACTCATGCCTTTTCACTCTCTCTGCCATTGAAGAAAAACAGAAAAAAAAGAAGGGAAATTTCTTGGACCAAATTTCCGGCAAAGTCGAAGAAAGTCCAAGAAAGACAAATAACTGAATAGAAACAGACACGGGATATTTTTCTTTTCTGAAGATCTGCATTTCCAATCTTTGGGGTATACTCTCTTTCTCTCTCTCTCTATCTCAAATTGTGACTATTTGTTTTCTTTTCGTTTTTCCCACATTTTCTCTGCAACCAAAGGTGGATATTAATTGTTTGTCTGAATTTCTCTATCATTTGCTTTGCTGAATGATTCTCAGTTTTTGTATGTACTTTTCGTTTTTTTAACAATGGGAATCACTGAGTTATTTAGTGCATGCATACCAATTCTTGCAATTTGTTCTGTTTGGTTACCCAGAATCTGTTGGAAAAACGAAAGAAAAGTACATGTCTGGGTCATTGGTTTCTGGTTAATGAAAACTCAAAAAATCAAGCTTTCCATGCAATTAAATCGAATTTAACAAATGGGTTTTGTTCAATTTCCAATCTTTTGCCAAATCAAGCAACAAAAAAGCATTAAGATCCACATTTTCCTTACTTTTCTTTTCCTCCAATTTCTCAGAAACCAAACAACGGTTATGTTTCTTTGTGTTTATTTTTGTTGCTCAATTTTTTCATGGTATTTCTTACCTCATTGTTTTACTGAACATTTAAACTTCCTTTTCTTTTTCTGAACAGTGTGAGGTGACATTTATCATTATCTGCTAAGATGAGTCTGAGTAATGGGAAGGCTCACCCAGTGACAGTGACTAATAATGGAGGAGATGTGAAGAAAGCCTTCAAGATCTTTGTGGGCTATGATACAAAGGAAGATCTTGCCTATGAGGTCTGTCGGCATTCCATCTTGAAGCGGTCCTCGATCCCTGTTGAGATCATACCAATCAAACAGTCAGATCTGAGAAAGAGTGGTTTATATTGGCGTGAAAGAGGCCAATTGGAGAGCACCGAGTTCTCGTTTTCTCGGTTCCTGACACCTTGCTTGGCCAATTATGAGGGTTGGGCATTGTTTGTGGATTGTGATTTTCTGTACTTGGCAGACTTTAAGGAATTGACGGACATGATCGATGATAAATTCGCAATTATGTGTGTTCAGCATGACTATGCCCCAAAAGAGACAACAAAAATGGATGGGGCAGTGCAGACAGTGTATCCAAGGAAGAATTGGTCTTCCATGGTGTTGTACAATTGCGGGCATCCAAAGAACAAGGTCTTGACGCCTGAAGTTGTGAATACGGAATCGGGTGCCTATCTTCATAGGTTTCAGTGGCTTGAGGATGAGGAAATTGGATCAATCCCATTTGTTTGGAATTTCCTCGAGGGCCATAACAAGGCAGTGGAGAATGATTCCACAACTTTCCCTAAGGCGATACACTATACTCGTGGAGGGCCATGGTTTGAGGCTTGGAAGAATTGTGAGTTTGCAGACCTGTGGTTGAATGAAATGGAGGAGTACATGAAGGAAGGGAAGAAGAAAATTGAAGAGTAGATTGAATCAGGAGGTGGCTTAATACCATTAAACATTCTAGAATTGTACTAAAGTATTTGCTGTTATGCTTTATTCTTTATGTTGAATTTATTATGTGAAATCAAGATCTGAGTTGATTTCATGGAGAGTAGAACCATAGGCATTGCAGGCATATATGTAATGCTTTAGTGGTATTTCTTTGCACTAGTTATTACATAGGTGGTTTCTCAAAAAAAAAAAAAAGTTATTACATAGGTGTTGCAGGCATTTATATATGCCTTAATATATGTCTGGTTGATTTTTCTGTTGAAGTACCACATTGTTTGTAAGTTTTAACTTTCAGCTTACTTTTAGCTTCTTATGCAATAGAATTGATTTATTCATCAGATCGATTTGCTTTTCTTTCTTTCTTTCTAGCATTATTGTTAATTTGGCTTTGAGATATAGATTGGATTAACTGGAGGAACATTGAAACTCTAGTAGGAGATGCTCAAGGGATGGCTTAATGCTTTGTCCAATTCATACAGTTTCGCTGCTCTCTGTTTTTGATGAACTTTTGGCATGAAATCTATATATTCTTGGTTGTTGACTGTATAATTGTCCAGCTTGTGTCTAGTGGGTAAAAGTGATTTACAGTTGCAACTGGCCAACCGATCAGAGTGAACAATTTTAGTTCACTGTTATACTGAAATGAAATTATGAAACTTGGAAATAAATTGTTTGGTTAAGAATCACAAGGATCAATTGAATTATCTCCACAATCTCAAGGCCCAAAACAATAGAGTACCAGATAACTGATACACAAGCTGTAGCCAATCACTATTTGGCATCAAACCTAGTGAATTTGGCAAGTCTCTGAGCACTTCTCTGTCAGATAGTCCAACGACCCAAGTTTAGTCAACATATTTCATCAAAATTAGAACAGGAAGGAATGAGAGCTGTAAAAGAGGTTGTGTATGCGTTATTCCTTCCTAAGGACAGTTTGTGGGATAATTCTACGGGTTGAACATTACCCTATCAAGTCATGGCAACCACTCTTTTGATGCAGGCCCTCAAGTTAAGTACATATTGAGTCCAATTAGTTGGGCTCAAGAAATGGCTACTAGGTCTTAAGTTACAAAGAGTAAATTTGAGGGCTTGCCCGTGTATAGCAAACTATCAAGCTATATAATTTATATATAGAAATCTGGACCAAAAAGGCCTCAGCCATAGCGTTTTGGATAAGCAGCTCTTCGCCAGTGAATAAACAAGTGGGACAAGCAGGTTATCCTTTGCAAGGATACGTATTTGAGGAAATTCGAGATGGTAAGTAAAAACCCTATTCCATCAAGCTCAACATTGAGCACAGAGAACCAGTTGAAATTGGTTTGGAGGTGCAATTGAAACCATGTAAAGTGTGAGATAATGTTTTTGGGCACTCTACTTTCAAGTGTCTACAGCTCATTCCTCCTAAGGTCAGCATAGTTAATTGTCCATTTTTATCAGGTTTCAGAATTGAGTAAGGTACTACTTGTATGCACTCATATTTCATTCTTCATCTTAGAGACTAATTGCATGATGGTACTATCACTATCTACTCTAATCAGTTTATATATATATATATATATATATTCTTTTCTTTTCTTTTCTTTTTTGAGATACTCTTATCAATTTATTGATACAGAATTTACCTGGAATTTGGTCATTACTTCAAATGCCATAAAGGTGGAACTTGGGAACTGGGGTCTAAGTGGTCACAGACTCATAGTGCAATCAAGGGCAAAGTTTCTTTCTATGTTAAAAATAGTTTTAGGATCAGTGTTTTATGAATGTTGCAATTGGTTTGATGCCTTATTCATGGCACTGAGAAACAAAGCATTTACCTAAGCATGGGCATTTCAATCTCTCTCTCTCTCTCTCTCTCTCTCTCTCCTTGATGCCAAAAATTTAGGTTCATCTGAGTTCTACAGGCTAATTTTGCCAAATAGTATAATTTTAGAAAAAATTTAGAAAAAACGCATTGGGCCAAACTTATTTAATAATGTAGCACCTTTTGGAATTTGAGTTTGTCAAACTCGAGTTCCAAAAAAGTGCTTCATAACTAAATAAGTTTGGCTGGATATGTTTGTCCTAATTTTTTTTTTGTTCTAAAATTATGCTATTTGGCAAAAAAAAAAAAAAAAATGCCTTCATTTTGTCTTTGTTAGTATAATGAGGGAATATTGATAGAAGGGGTTTATTTGGTATAAGCACAATAATACTGTATTTAATTGGTGAAAAAAATAGTTCAAGGGGTCTAAATGCAACAATATAAAAGTTTAGAGGATGTTAATGCAATTCACCACAAAAATAAACACGGAAAGGATTGAATTAAAAACAAGTCAAAATTAAAGGTTCTAATTTATAATTTATTAGTCTCAAATAAACAAAATAAGCTCATATTATAAGCTTATTTTATTAAATGTTGAATAAATCTCAACACTAAGAACTGAACCACAATGACATAAAACCAATAATTCTAAAGAAAGGGGCTCAAACTTTGTTTAAAATTCAACCTAATCTTGTAACTTTCTATCAAGTTCTTTTACTTTCAACTTTGTTCGATTCACTCCCTTCATCATTGCTAGTAAAAATCATACCGTTAGACTCCTCATAAACGATGTAGTTTTAATTTTCACTGATTTTCAATATCGAAAAATCATTTTTTTGTATTTAATTTTAAATAATTGATTTTAGAATATATATTTTTTTAATCTCTCTCTCTCTCTCTCTCCTTGAAGACAATCTTCCTCAATTTACCCATTTGTGAAATATGTAGACACATTTGTTAAAAGCGACAATAAGGAGATTTGTGGCAAGACCTAAAAGTCGGTTAAGGAGGAGTAAAACCCATTTTGGAGGAGCATCGTTGGTTAAAATGGTGCTGTTAGGATTAAGGCACTTTAAATTGTAGCGGCAGTGATCTCTAAAGCTTATATTGGAGCTAAATCCAAAGTGGAGCATATCCGACATAAGATGCTTATGTGCTTGATAATTAGGTTGGATTTAGTGAGAGGTGTGGATTCAGGAGTTAAAGGATTGTAGGAAAAGTGTGATCAAGAAGATGATTGCGTTGTCGAAGTTGGTGAACACGATTGTCTCCAGCAAACAAATTCTAGGTGTGGTTGATGAAGTTTTCGACTTCAAAATTGGTGAAATTTTGTATAGATCTATGTATTTGGTTGAAGTTAGTAATAAATATTTTTTTATAAAAAATTTTGGTTGAATCCATCATCATTTTGCTAGGTTTATTTGTAATCACAACATATATATATATATATATATATATATCTTTTTTTTTTTTTTTTATTGGGATGGGAGTGTTTGAAGATAATGAATTTTGATGTTTTTGTGAAATTTTAGAGATTAGATTGTGTGTAGAAGTTTTGTACACACATGCCAATGGGTGTACCTGAAGAACAAAAGAGAAGAACTAATTAAAGGGGATCAGTGGGATACCAGTCAAATACCCTTCGAAAGTTAAATCAGTGATAGAAAAATCTCCGAGAACTCAAGAGTGCAAGAGCTAGGGAGAATTCGCGTACCTCAAGAAGGGTAAGGTTTGTGGTTTATATAGTGGTAGAGAGCTAACCCGAATCCTTGATACGGGGTTATTTCCTTGTAGGGAGAAGGGTCCCAAGATACTCAGGATCGCCTTTCTATATATAAGAGATCTAATGGCGTGGTAGGGCCTTTGGTTGTGATGCACAAGTAATTTCCATGTAAGGATGTGTGAGTGGGCCCCACGCAAGCCCTATGGAAACCCTAGGGGGACAGGTCGTCAGAATCGGGGATTGTTTGACTCGTCAGCTTATGGGTTGGTCGTCCCTCTTGGGATTGGTCGTCCCTTTTAGAGGTTGTTAGGGAGGTTCAGTACCCCCATACTTATCAATCAAAAATTATTCTCATCATATATATATATATATATATATTGTATTTATAGACTTTCTCAAAATACAAATCCACACTCTGAGTAACATAGTAGCTTATTCTTTGGAATCTATACAATAGGTCATCAATATTTATTTTTAGTGGTAAAATATTTTATAATCTAATAATGAACCTTTGTTTGAATCTTGTTTATACTAAAAACTTATTCATATTTTAATTTGATGATAAAAGATAATAATTATAGAACATGCATTATAAATTCAAATCATATTGTGTTGATTAAAAAACCAATTTGATATCAATTTAAATTATTTATTCCAAAAAAGGATAAAATTTTAGAAATTTTACCCAGTTAATTAAGTTACCTTCAAGCAACATGCACCTAACTTTTTGGATATATAATACCCAGCTTTTTTGTAGTCTTTGCACAGCTTTATGTGCCTTTTTATTAGATGTGGGTTAGCTTTATAGGAAAAAAGAAAAATGAAAAAAGAGACCAAAATACCCTTTTTCACGTCTCTCACCAACTCAAGCCTTAGTCAAGCGTCTCACACAGGAAAATTTGAAAACTCATGTGTCTTTCACAGGACAACAACACCAAACATCTTAGTCTTACAGAAGAAAAGAAAAAAAAAAAAAAAAAAAACTGAAATCACAATCCTCTCACAGGAAATAACCAACATAAAAAAATATACAAATAAAAAAACTAAAATCACAATCCTCAGGAAACAACCAACGTTAGTAGATCCAAAAAAAAAAAAAAAACCCCATCTCACAAGAAACAATTAACATCAATACATCCAAAAAAAATAAAACTATCTCATAGAAAAACAACCAACATCAGTACATCAAAAAAAAGAAAAAAAACCCATAAGAACATATGGGAGAACATAAAATTTTTTTGAGGGAGACGAACTGGGTTGATGGAGGGGAAATCAAGGAGAAGACGAACTGAGTTAGAAAAGAAAGTTGTGAAAGAAAAAATAAAAGACAAGGAAGTTGAGCCAAGAGTTTCATATGGGAGAACATTAAAATTTTAAAAGATGAGAAAGGACAAGCAGGTGGATGGGAGAAGATAAGTTTAAGGGTGAAACAAAATGTGAGGTTAAGAAAAAAAAGGAGAAGTAAAAATAAATAAATTAAAGTAAAATGTGGCTTGATGGAATACGTGTTTAAAAATTACAAATTGTATTACAATACAACAAATTATCACAAATTTCACAACAGTTGAATTATCAAACCTTTCATATGTGAAAAAAAATATATATATATTAGATTAGGATTGACCACAACTAAAAACAAAAAATATTGTGAAAATATTGTCACATTTTATTATAGGACAATGTTTAACTACAAAATTAGTTATAACCTTAAACTATAAAATTGGTTGTAATATCTTTTTTATTTGAGGTGAATTTTGACAAATCCACCATTGGATTACATTTTCTTTTTATATCTTTCATGCTTGCAAAATTTTTGGAAAATTAAAAATCAATAGCTATGTCATCAATAAATTTTTTAAATTCCTTTTAAATTCCAAGTTTTTATGGTTTAAAATTATGCATAATATATGCACTTTATTTCCTAAAAAAAAATTATGCATAATATATAGGCTTATAGATCATATAGTAAATAATATTTGATTGATACAAAATTTAGCTTGTGTATTAAGAGCATGTAGCACATGCAATTTAACAGTTAGATTTTCAAAATATGTAGTAATGTTTATTTTACTAAGTAAAGTTGTAGCCTTAAGCTATAACTAGACAAATGAGGAAGGAAAAGAGAACATAAATTCACAAGCGCATTAGAGGAAACTCAAATCTTAAATTTTCTTTTTCAACTCTTTACCCTTTATTTATTCTACTACAAGAGGCTAGGGGTGTGCAACCAAGTCGTTGATCTGCCAAAACCGATCTAATTCAACCCAACCTATTGGTTTGGTTCAGTTTTTAGAGGTTGGTGAGTTAGTAAATTTGCCTAACCCGATCCACCTATATTTAATATATATATATATATATATTTTAAAAATATTATATAATTATATTATTTATTCTTTGGTTTATCAACCGAGTTAGGATAGAGTTATATGATATTCTACTAACTTTGAAGCACTAATAAAATAGTTTATGTTAGTTTGGTAGTAGGTTCAGGCTTATTAGGTTATAAATTTGCTCTTATTTGTATCGGTGTTGTTTGAATTGGTATTGTTTGAATGCTCAATTAAATATATATATATATATATATATGTATATATATATATATATTTTTTTTTTTAATTCCAACCCGATGTTGGTGGGCTAGGTTGGGTTAGATCTTTTTTCAACCTGACTATGGTGGGTAGAATTGAAAATACTCCTCAACCCGAAGAAAAATATTAATTTTGATTGAATTGTTTATGCAATGGGTACACCAAAAAGAAAGTTAAAATAATAACAAATACATTAAGTTGTTAAAGTTGATACTTTAAAGACCAATAACATTCACTTGATACTTTAGGGACTAAAGCACTGGTAGATAAATATTAGGGACTCACAATGTAATATCAACATGGATTAGAGTTTAGGTTTGAATCCCTTATAAACGGGCAATTTAAGCATGATTTAAATTTCTTCAAGAATATTTAATTTAAATTAGTATTTATTGAATCCCTTATAAGAATTTAAGTAAATTCATTATTAAAAAAAAGGTAGAAAGAAGTGTTTTAGTACAATGACATAATATTGAAAATGATAATGTGAATATTCACTAGCATAATATTGTCAAAATGAAAATGTAAAACCAAAAAAAAAAAAAGAAAAAAAAAAAAGAGAAGCATCAAAATTAACAAACACAATATTGTCATAATTTTATTCTTTTACAAGCTTAAGAGTTTATGCCTAACATTTCAAAGAAAATATTGGATTCAATCCAATTTCACTTGAAGTACATTTATTTTCTTTTTTTTGGCACCATTTGAGGAAGTACAATTATCTTTTTCCGGACATGTTGAGATGTCATGGCTAACATGCTTGCAAAGGTCACAAGACTTCTTTTTCTTTCCTAATTCTCTTCCACCTTTCATTCGTTTTTGCTTCGGGCGACCTTTTGTCTTTGAGAGTGGAGGACAATTAACGAAGCAATCTCCATCAATCATATCATTAACATTAGCATCAACCATATTTTCCTTGTCCACTAAATTTTCATCATCCACCACTAGCAATTCCTTTTCACTTAATGATGCTTCACGACACCAACGTGGTGGTAAATACAAGGATGGAATTTGGTAACAATCTTTATAAAGGAATACACTAAGTACATAATGACAAAGTATACCCCAAAGTTCAAAATTCTTGCAACTACAATATGTCATCTTACCATCCCATAATACTTTGTGCCTTTGACTAGTTTCATCTTTATAATATTGTAGCACAAATTCAATACCATTTTCTTAAAGCACCGAATATTGTGTTACTCTCCCAAATTCCTCTTGAAAAATCTTGAAAGCATAGGGCGTCAAAACACTATGTGCTTGGTCTTCTAACAGTGACATTGATCTTAAAGAAAAACCTCTATATGTCTCTAACATCGTATCATGTGATTGTGTTTGCTCAATATCTTCAATGGCAAGATCAACCTAAAATTACAGATAGTAAAATAAATTAAAAACTTTTGTATGACACAGGAAGACTACAAATATTAACAAATATATATATATATATATATAACAAAAGAAATCAATAGTAAGTAATGACTTACTTGTTTGACGAGTTGGATCAAGTTTGTGTGAGAACTAACAAACCGTTTAATAAATGCATTTATACTTTTCGATCTTCCAGTTGTTTTCATTCCACCAAAAAAATGCCCACAAAGGTAGTATGGTACCTAAAAGTGCTTGATTTGATATAAACCAATTACGTGTTTGTTAGAGAGCATGTCATATTTTGTCATAACTTGAAGCCATTGATTGTCAAAATCTTCATATAACTCTAACTTGTATAACTTATAGAAGTCCATGGATCAATTTAAATATTGATTACAAAAAATTGATGAAAACCAACCGCTAAATTTAATGGTAATATGTCATATACAAAAGGCATGCTTTGTAGCCAGCAATTCTTTTGATATTACCTCTGTAATTCATGGATCTTGGTCCATCAAAATTGCCTTAGGTTGATTCCTCATTAAGCATGTAAAAGTCTGCTAATTAAATACAAATTTACTAAAGCATGAAAATATTTCAAAGGATATATGTTATTATTCTACTAATTAATCAAATAAAATTTAAAAAATAATTGTACAAATTTATAAGACAAAGAATGTACCTTCATTAACCATCGAAAGACACTTGTTGTTTTATTTCGAAGAAGTGCACAACCAAAGAGAATTGTCTTTCAGTGATTATTGATACCAACAAAAATACGAAAGGCATATCATAAGCATTTGGCTTATAAGTAGTATAAACAACAACCACATCTCCATATTTTTGGTACCAATCAAAAAAATGAGTAGGTGACAAAAAAATATGCTCCAATCTATTTTGTTCATCGGTTGTAAATGCATATTGGAATCCAGAGTTTTCTTCTTTAACAACTTTGCAAAATTGTAGAAGATCCATGGCATCATTCTTTACATTCTTCCTTCTCATTTTCATGTAAAGATTACGAAAATCCCTTTGAAAAAATGGAAGTTGTCCATGTTTCAAATGCCTCTCAAGTTCTATAACACTCATTGCCTCTCTAATTGAAAGTCCAACTTCTTTCAATAAGAAAATGCGTTTTTTATCATCTATAGTGATAACTTGATTGGCTGGAAGAAATCGCACTTCCGAAAGGGAGAATAGATCATGATTGTGGTCTACAATAAACTTAGTGACATGCCATTCTCGAGTAAAAATATCAAATGACTTTTGCAAAATGATACTTAAATGAGCTTTACATCCACATTTTGAAGACTTCCTATTTCGTTGCTCCTTAGATGGATCCACTATTTTTAGTAGTTGTTTACCTTGTTGATGACAAAAGAAATTACATCTTGCTATTTCTCCTTTTTTTTTTCTTAGTACAACCTTTTCGAATTGTAAAACCATATCGATGTGCATAATTTTTATAGAAAATGAAAGCTTCTTCTTCACTTGGAAAACATTGACCAACAAAAGGCTCAAACTCATTTTCTATTGAATTTATATCTTCATGTTTTTCAAAAAATCCATTTTATCTATTGGACATTCATTCCAATAAATTATTTCATCTCCATAAGTATTATTATTTTTTCCATCATTGGGAAGCTCATTTAATTCAACACAATTCTTTGAAACACTTTCATGAACCTCACTGGCAATCAAATCATCATCAACTTGTGCTATATTAAAACAAAAATTAAAAAAACAATCAACATCATATTATGTGATATATGAATTATATATTACAAATAAAATGAAAATAATAATACTTTCTTGAGACAATTAATTTAAGTCAAAACAATCCATTGTAACAAATTGATGAGCCTTACTTGCATCTACATTGTCATCCATTGGTGCTATATTAAAACAAGAGTTTAAAATATAAACATCATATTTTATGATAAATGAAATGTAAATCTATAAATAAAATAAAATTATAATACTTTCTTGAAGGAGTTATGTGATATATGAATTATATATTACAAATAAAATGAAAATAATAATACTTTCTTGAGACAATTAATTTAAGTCAAAACAATCCATTGTAACAAATTGATGAGCCTCACTTGCATCAACATTGTCACCATTGGTGCTATATTAAAACAAGAGTTTAAAATATAAACATCATATTTTATGATAAATGAAATGTAAATTTATAAATAAAATAAAATTATAATACTTTCTTGAAGTGGTTCATTTAAGTCAAAACAATAGTTTGGAGTAAAGTAGTGACTCTCACTTGCGACTACATTCCCATCCATTGATACTATAATACATGTATTAGAAATAAAAATTAATATCATATTAATTTTAGTGCTATATAAAAATAAGAGCTTAAAAATATTCTATGATAAATGAAATGTAAATCACAAATAAAATAAAATTATAATACCTTCATGAAGTGGTTCATTTAAGTCAAAGCAATCTTTTGCAACTACATCCTTATCCATTAGTGCTACAATATACACGTATCAAAAATAAAAATTAATAACATATTAATTTTAACCTATTTTTTAAAAATAACTATGAATAAAATAAAATACAATAATGGTACTTTGTTTAATTATTTCTCAATCCTTTATTGACATTTCTTCATCTCTTCTTCTCTTTGATATTGGTAAAGGGGAAGAAATTTAGTTTGATATTGGTAAAGTGAAAGAAAGTGGACAGTAAAATATTGGTAAAATAAGATTTGGTGGGAAATAAAAAGTAAAAGGGAGGGAATTAGGAAAATGTATTAAGAGAAGAATTTTGTCCAAAGAAAAAAATGCTCCCTGCCAGTGCCAGCCGTTTCCTAGATTAAATTTGTCCAATTTTTTCTTACAAGTCATGTCATGCTTTTTCTCTAATTTACCCAATTTTTTTTTTTTAATTTATGTGGGACCCACATTGGCAAATCTTAACAAACACCTTAACATTCTCCTTAAAAATAAAGCTACTATGAAGCTTACATCACATTATACAAATGTAGTGTAAACAACATGCACCCTGACCAATAACAAAAGTCACACAAACACGCTCATGGAAAGTGCAAAGGAGAGAAAAAAGAAACACTGCATGCTATGCAGAAAACCAGAAAGTGACTGAGGCGCCATATGTGAATAAAAATTATTATCATCAAAGGTGCCTCTTGTTATAACATATTATCCTTTTTATCAAGGGAATGGAAATGAGAAACGTTTAAATTAAAGGATTCAATTTATAATTTTTTTTTAAATGAAATATAATTTGTAATTTATCTTTATTTTTATTTTTTTAATATACACATTACTCTAAAATGTACACTGTATGTTACAACCTCATTCACTCTTTTTTACATGTATGTGTTTGTTTTTCAAAAAAGAAAAGATAATTGGCCTATATTGCTTAAAATGATATGTTGAGTGTACTATAGTTTGCCTCACATTTCTTTAAAAGTCACTTTGGATTTTGAGTGAAGTTTCTTGTACGACTTTGTGTCACGACCCAAACCTGTACTTCAGAATTTAGAGCATGACCGACATGTTAGTATCAAGTTTACCTCAATAGTAACATGAACCAACTTAAGCTTAAGGTGCTTATCAGAAATCGTTTCTTGTATTCCTGTTAATTTTCTTATATAAAAGCCAATATATACCACAACTATCAAAACTTTGAAACTTCATTTCATTTCGAACTTGCAAGATTACAACTTGGTTGAAACTTAAAGCATTCAGTAATTATTACATAACTAAACTTTTAGCAAAACTATTATTTACAAACCTAACCCAAGACATAAAATTGGGGTTCAAAACAAACTAAGGTTTTGAATTACATTAGTGCTGAAAAGGATCAAGTATATCTTGATTTCTCCTATACAACAAAAGAGCTAAACTACTATACAACAAAAGAGTTAGACTACTATACAACAAAAACTATACATTCTAATAAACGAGAATCACGGATTCCTTGCCACGTTTAATACTCTCGCTGCTTCCAGGAAAGAACCTGTGCACTAAAATATAATAGAGTGAGCTGCGAAACCTATTAAGGTTTTAAGCTCTATGGGCCTTTAATAAGAATGCATGTAAATCAAATATTTAATGGATATACCAGCTTTGATAAAATAGCCTTCATACTATTCATATTGTTCTTAAAATAACTTATGAACTTTCAAATGAAAATACTTCATTTTCCTTTCATATAATAATAAAATGACATAATAAGGAACTTAAACATAATTTAGTATCCTTATCTTTAAATAGACTATAAAGTACTTTATCATAAACTTCCTATCAGACTTATAACAAGTTCAACATACTTTTCTTATCATTATACTTTTCTTATAATTCCCAAATAACTTAATAGCTTATTTATAATACATATTAGTCAATCCAATTGTAAGTCTGTCACAACTTTAGGAGGCTTCCAGCACAATGTGCTAGGCATCTAACATTCCCCACAATGTTAAGAAATCCCAGGATCATATTAGAAAGTATCACCTCTTTTGGTGTGATCATATCATCAACCATGAGGGTCGGTTGGCATCATCCACAAGTTGACCATTACTAACAAGGGCGGGTACAACAGAGTCCTCACCACTTATAATGGCCAATCAAAATATCCATGAAAATACCAGTTCTATAACCCCTACTGGTTGAGTTCAGATCATAACAATGAAATAACCGAAAACTATATTTTTCTGATAATTATGCTTTTACACAAATATTTCATAACATTAGTATATCCATTTCATTCTTTAAATATTACGTTCGTGATATAACTAATAACATCAATATGCTAATATTATCATATATATATATATATATAGGATTCAATAAGTCACGAACATAAATCTTTACTTAAATCATGTTTATATGTAATATCTCTAATTAAAAGATTTTGATGCATAATAACTTTTTAAATAGTCCTTATACTTATCAAATGCACATGTCACACATCCCTTACCTAAAAACAGAAAACGCGAGAGATTTGTATAAGAGGAGCTCAAGTGTCCACTTTCTCGTTCTCGTCACCTAAATGAAAGACCAAAACTTATTACTAATAACTCTTCCTAAATATATAAACTTATACCTCAATTACAACCTAACTCTCAAACTCAAGAAAATCTTAATTCCCATTACACAAAGTTTCCCCAAAACTAAGATACATTCATCAAACACATTATGTACCAAAACATAGAGAAACCAAGGCATAAAAATTCATCTATGATCTAGACATACCAAAAGATAAGCATATTAAATTATGGCTCAAAACATTCACCCTAACTTTATAATTAAATCCTCAAAGTCAGAGTTATCATTTACAGTTTACTACTTATTTCAGTAGCATATGCCTCATTTGTAAAATACAAATAGGCTATCTAAACACATCCAATCTTCATGCAATTTTACAGAGCCACTCCTCTGGATGTTAGTATATATCATATAAATTTCAGAGTCAAAACATAAAATCATGATTTATTAAAAATCATACAAGACAACATGCTCAAATCTGTCTTGACAGAATTTCATGCAACTTAGAAATTAAACTATTATTTTTATGTCAATCCAAATGTTGTGAGACCACTTCCATTACAACCATGTGTGTCTTAGAATTCATAAAAACTACTCCTAGCATCCTAATTCACCTAATATGATTTAATACAGATTTTTTATGTTGTAAACACCAAATTTGTCACAGTGACAGCTTTAACATGTTTTCTTACAAAATTATCAAATAAATGCAATTGCCCTTCATTTCATTTGGGTATTTTTATACCTATACTACACATATTAAAATACGCTAATAAGCATTCAATAGACCATAATTAATACTATCATTCTTTCAAATTACAAACACAGAATCACAATTTCAGCTTCTACAATCAGATTAGAGAATAAAGAAGGGAAAATAAACAAAACAATTATACTATCAAAATACCCATAATAAAATAAGGTTTTATTTACTTACCCACAATCTTTGAAGCTAAAACTTTAGTGTTAACCTTTTAATTTCTTCTTTAAAGTGAGATATATGGTTTCGGTAAAAGAAAATGAGGGTTGTTGTGAGATGGTGCTGCCGTGTAAGAACAAAGGAAGATGAAAGAAGAATAGAGAAACAAAGAGAGTTTCTGGTGCAGCAAAGAAGAAAAGGGAAATGGATTTTGGGGTGGGGCATGTGTAATGCTAAGGGAAAAGGGTTGATGAGTCACCCTTTAAACTTTTAAAATTTACTTCCCACCCTTTATAAGCTTATATTTCTAGAAAGGCCCAAAGAACAATATAACTTTGCACATATATCCTTACCTTTATAAAACTTCTTTCTATATCATTAAAAGAGGATATATATTTTATAATATCACAATATTAAAGCTTTATGAAATGCTCTTGTTCCTGGAACGTAGATGCAAGTTTTGTCTTGCGACATGCAAGTAATCTGTAGTCTCCCCCTATGAGACTCCCTGTTTTTGCTTTCTCTTCTTGTTCCTTCCGTTACTTCACTTCATTCCCTTACCCGCCTCTCCACTCCCACCCCCTTGTACTTGTACTAACATATGACAAAGATGGCCGAGGCATTTGAGGAAATCTGGAAAAAGCTAACCCTCACTGAGGAAGAAGATGAAGGAATAACCCTCGACGGAAAGACTACTCAGGCCGCTGAGAGATCGGAAAAAACTGTCTCGTCATGAAGATTCTCACCTAAAAAAGAATCAATACTGAAGCTTTGCGAAAAACAATGAGACTGGTATGTAAACCAAATAGAGGAGTTTGAATCTCAGATATAAAGGAAGACTTATTTCTGGTTGAGTTTGGCGACAAAAAAGACAAACAGAGGGTTCTAGACATGTGCCCATGGAGTTACGATAAAAACCTAGTCCTACTCCAAGATTTCGATAGTGAATCTGCACCAAAGGACATCCAACTCCACTAGTCCCCTTTTTGGGTCCAAATACACAATCTTCCCCTGAAAAGCAGAACGAAATAAATTGGATGGATGATAGGAAGCAAACTTGGATAGGTTATGGATGTGGATGTTCCGAAGAATGGTGTTCAATGGGGGCGCTATCTGAGAGTTAGAGTTAAGATTGATGCAACGAGGAAGCTAGTCTGAGGAAAAAAGATAAAGGTTGAAAATGATGGGCAGCGATGGGTCTTGTTCAGGTACGAACGACTCCCAAACTTCTGCTACTTATGTAGGATGCTTGGGCATGGTGAAAAAGAGTGTGATAAGGATGATTTGCTCGGCATGGGAGAAGAGAAAGGTACTTACCAATACAGTACTTGGCTCTGGGGCGAACTCGGCAAACAAAACTCCTTTGATTCTTGGAGCAACTACGTACAAGGCCAGCGTAGTTGTACGCCGGAAGACCGGCAACATACCGAGCAGAATGTTAGCCATGGCCTCCCTTTCTTCCACGTGACAATTGGAGTAGGTGAACCACACCTGAGCGGTGAGGTTGGTAGTCCCAGGGGAGTGTCTGACACATTTGTGCCCCACCCAAAAGTCACCCAAAGCTGCCCATTTCAAAACCTGCAAAAAGCTTGGCTTGCAGCAGTGAGCTAGACCCTACAGAAGGTTACGTTACCAAATCTGAACTCTCCCAAAAGCAAGTAAACTCCGAAGGTAATATCTCCTCAAACCCAGCTATGTCAAGCACCTTGGAAGCAAATGAAGTACGCCGAATGACAGTGACAAGAGACAATTTGGCAACAATTGAGGATATGGAAAATGACGTTTTGCAAGCAACAGTAAAAGTTGAAAAAAGTCAAAGAATACAATGGGATATTAATACTGGGCCTATGCCTATGATATTTGAGAATGAAATGGGCTGGATTGATGACTCAGCTGGGCCCAAGGGAAGTTTTTGGAAGCGTATTACTAGAAGTGGTGAAATAAAAAGCCCAACACCTATCACTAACAAAGGAGCCCAAAAGAGAGATGACCCAACTCCCTTACATGAACTTGACCCAAACTCCATCTCCTTGAAGCGAAAGAAAGGAAAGCAGTCAGCTGAGACTGCATTAGAAAACAAACACAACATGGTTGGCGATATGGCGGAGGCTACGGTGTTGCCCTGCCTAGCCCAATGAGTATCTTATCCTGGAATTGCCGAGGGCTTGGGAACTCTCGATCAGTTCTTGCACTCACCAAAATGGTGAAAGCTGAAGCTCCCCTTTTGATCTTTCTTGTGGAGACAAAAGCCAACATAGCACATATGTCAAAGATTCAGACAAAGCTAGACTACACGCAAGGAATAATAGTCCTAAGTGATGGAAAGAGTGGAGGTCTCGCCCTCCTATGGAAAGAAGGCATAACTGTTTGGACCCATAAGTATTCAAACTCCCATATTGACGTCATCATTCCTAATTCTGTAACCGGCCAGCATTTGAGGGCCACGGGTTTTTATGGCCACCCTGATACGCAGAAGAGACATACATCCTGGACGCTCCTAGAACATATACATGCACAACTTGAACTCCCTTGGGCTGTTTTAGGGGACTTCAATGAGATTACTCACGCTGATGAAAAATGTGGATGGGCAGAGAGGAGTGTTGAAAAAATGATAGCATTCAGAGATGCCTTTGACTTTTGTGACCTCCAAGACTTAGGTTTTAGTGGCCCAAATTACACATGATGCAATGGAAGACTTGGGCAGCAACGTATGTTAATTCACCTTGATAGAATGGTGGCAAACTCCACATGGCGAACCATATTCCGCTGAGCAAAGGTGCAACATCGATCCATGGCGACCTCTGACCACTGCTCCCTATTGTTGCACTTAACCCACGGATGTAAAGCTCGAAAACGATAGCCTCGTTTCCGTTTTTAAAAGATGTGGCTTCGGGACCTAGCAAGCAAGGAAGTCATGGAATTAGCTTGGAATAGTATTAGCACTACTAGTGAGAACCACACCATCCAAGCTAAAGTAAAGAATTGTTAGGACCAGCTCCAATGGTGGAACAAAAATGTTTTTGGGCACATTGATAAGTAGCTAAAGGATACGCAGGAAAAACTACATCAACTTGAGTCCCTCAACACGCTACATGAATATGCTGAGGATATTCAATGTCTTCGGAAAGAAATAAATGAGCTAATGGATAAGGACAATGACATGTGGCACCATAGATCACGAGGTCTATGGATGCAAGATGGAGACCGCAACACCAAAATTTTCCACTCTACAACACTCAGAGGCGTCAAAAAAACACTATCCTGGGGCTACAAGATGACTTTGGTTACTGAAGAGACAATGCGGAGGACATAGAGACTATTGTGTTGGACTATTACACTTCCATTTTCCAATCAGACATGCCATCCACTTTTGAGGTAGTAGAGGAAGCTCTTGAACCAAAGGTAACACCAGAAATGAATGCCGCTTTGCTCAATGAGTTCCATCCTGATGAAGTCAGAGATGCTCTCCAAAAAATGCACCCACTCAAATCCCTAGGACCTGATGGTATGCCACTTGTCTTTTATCATAAATTTTGGAATATTGTCAGGTCAAATGTTACAGAATGTGTTCTTAGTGCTTTAAATTCTAGTATCATGCCTTTTGATATAAATGCCACACACATATGCTTAATCCCAAAAAAGTCTAATCCACAAAAAATCACAGACTACCACCCCATTAGCCTCAATAACGTCTTTCCCGCATCATCTCAAAAGTCTTGGCTAACCGCTTAAAACAAATTCTGCCTGATGTCATTAGCACCTCCTAAAGTGCTTTTCTCTCTGACAGGTTGATCATAGACAACGTATTGGTGGCGTTTGAAACAATGCACCATATCAACCAAAGGCGGAAGGGGAAGGATGGTCTCATGGACATCAAGCTCGACATGCTTTTGACAGAGTTGAGCGGCCATGCTTGGAAAAAATCATGAGGAAACTTGGCTTCCATGACTGTTGGATTTCTTTGATGATGATGTGCGTCACAACCGTATCATACTCGGTCTTACTAAATGGTGAATCGCGAGGAATGATCAAGCCAACCAGGGGGATCCGACAGGGCGATCCAATATCCCCCTACCTATTTCTATTATGTGTCGACGGACTTAGCTATGCTTAAAAAGGAAGAACTCCAAGGCCACATCAAAGGTGTCTCGGTTTGCCATGGAGCGCCACCCATCTCACACCTTCTATTCGCGGATGGCAGCCTAATATGAGTGAGTGTAACAAAGTGTGGAAGGTGTTGAGAGACTATGAGGTAGCCTCGGGTTAGCGGATGAACAGAGAAAAAAGTTTGCTATTTTTCAGCAAAAACATAAGCATGGAAGTCCAAAACTCCATCAAAAGCCTCTTTGGAGCCCAAATTATCAAGCAACATGACCAATACTTAGGACTACCTTCTCTAATTGACAAAGGTAAAAAGAAAGCTTTTAACAAGCTAAAAGACCGGGTGGGGAAAAAGATAGTGGGATGGAAAGGGAAGCTCCTCTCAAATGCGGGTCGAGAAACGCTCATTAAAGTTGTCGCCCAAGCGGCTCCAACCTATACGATGAGTTGTTTCAAATTGCCGAAATCACTATTTAGAGAACTTGGCTCCATGGTTAGTAGGTTCTAGTGGGGGCATAAAAATGAAGAGAGGAAAATCCCTTGGATTGCTTGGGATAAGCTTTACAAGCCGAAGGTTGAAGGGGGCATGGGCTTTAGGGATTTAAAGGCTTTCAACCTCGCTCTCTTGGCAAAACAGGGCTGGTGCCTCATGCAGAACCAAAACTCCATGTTCCACCAAGTCTTCAAGGCCAAGTACTTCGCAAATGCTACATTTTTGGATGCACAACTTGGCAAACGGCCCTCCTTCGCATGGCGAAGTATTATGGCTGCGAAAGATGTTATTCTTGAAGGCACTCGGTGGAACATTGGCAATGGCATGAAAGTTCGAATCTGGGAAGACAAATGGATGCCAACCTTGTCATCCTAAAAAGTGGGGAGCCCTCAAATGACCCTGAGTGATGGAGATTATGTTTCATGCCTAATTGACCAAGAGCTGCATGCATGGAAAGCGGATGTTATACACCGTATCTTCTTGCCACATGAAGCTTAAGTAATATTAGGCATCCCACTTAACTCTCTCTCCATTGAGGATCGTCTAGTCTGGACCATAACACCAAATGGTGCTTTCTCTGTTCGCAGTGCTTACCATGTGGCTAAGAAGCTTCTTGACAGCCAAGCTGAAGGATAGTGTTTAGACAACTCAGCAATGAAAGCCCTATGGAAGTTGATGTGGGGTTTGAAATGCCAAAGCAAAATCCGAAACTTTGTCTGGCGAGCTTGTAAGAACATACTGCCAACGAAGACCCGACTTTGAGACCGCCACATTCCAATTGAGGTGGACTGTGATCTGTGTGAGGAGGTTGAAACCATAGGGCATGTCTTCTGGAAATGCAACTTAGCCAAAGAGGTATGGACTACCCTCAAGATTCACCCACCCAATCAGTCATGGGAGCCTTGTGATTTCATAGATATACTCTGGCTATTCCAGGAAAATCACTCCCATGCTGACATGGATATCCTCATTACCATGGCATGGGGCATTTGGAACAATAGGAATAACATTAGGCAGGGAGCCACTTCAAAAACTGCGTCGAGAATCATTAATGATGCCCACCGATACATTGCTGAGTATCGAAAAGCAGCAAGCCACCCCACACCTAGGCAAGCAATAACCTCTCCCAAATTTTGGAAACCTCCGCCCCCAGATGGGTACAAAAAAAATGTTGATGCTGCGGTGTTCGTTGAAGCAAGACAATGTGGCCTTAGGGTAGTGATTTGTAATGACAGCGGGCAACTCATGGGAGTGCTTTCAAAAATGCTCCCGTATCCGCTAGGAGCAATGGAAGCAGAGGCCGAGGCTGTGGAATGTGGGATCATCTTTGCATGGGAGATGGGACTCAAACAAGTCATAGTGGAAAGAGACTCATAGGTGGTAATTCATGCACTCAACCGAGGGACCACTACCCCCCTACCAATCCAGCAAATCATCTCTAGTGCTCAAACTTGGCTGCCAAACTTCAGATCATGGAAAGCAATTTTCGCTTAACGAGATTGCAACAAGGCCACTCATTTAATGGCTAGGCATGCTAAAGACATTGTAGATTGTTTAATATGGGTGGAAGATACTCCCCCTCCCATTGTATCTCAGATTCAATCTGATGTAATTTCCTTGGGTCTGACCCACGTTGAATGAAATTTACAAATCTTTCCCTATCCAAAAAAAAAAAAAAAAAAATCAAAGCTTTATGCACTTAGAGTAATTAAGATAATACTAATATATAAACCCATAAAATTAATTATGTAATTAGATTGGGATGTTACACTTTGTGTTAGAAGGCCATTCTCTCTCCCTTGTTTGTGATATGTGTGTCTTTTTTTAAAAAAAGAAAAAAGAAATTAACATGTGTGTGTTTGTTTCTTAAAAAAAGAGTAGTTGTCTAATATTTATCTCTCCTTAAAAAATTTCTATATTGGTTTTTTAGAGAAGTTTGTATTGTGTCTTTATATATATATTTTTTTGAGAACGTATTATGTCTTTATATTAAAATTCCATTTTCTCTCTCTTTTTTGTGGACTAAAATAGGTCTTTCTTTTATATATATAACATGAACAAGATTGCCTTTACATGTATTCACACTTGCATAGTTTTCTTTATGAATTTAAATTAGCTGTGTATCACTATTACATTAACATACAAATCTTTTTCCTCCACCACTCACTATTTGCTATGTCACGTAAGACTTTGTGACAAAGTGTGACACTAGAATTATTGAAAAATTTTCACTTACCAACCACTGCCACAAAAGACCACAAGGTCCACAACTATCATTTGTGAAATTTTTTTGGATTCGTTTGGTTGGAGGAGTAGAAAAGTGAGAGGATAGAAATCATGAGAGGATGGAAATGTGGGAGGATAGAAAATATTTTAATTTCTCTCATTTTTGTTTGGTTGGAAGTGGAAAAATGAAGGGATGGAAAAGTGAGTTTGTATAAACTTACGTATATACCCTTATTAAAAAATAATGCCCAATTAAAACCAAAAAAGTGATAAACAGCAAAAAGAAAAAAAAAAATCAATCACCTAAATTTATTAAAAAAAATCATGTCCATAAAAAAAAAATTACATCTAAACAAAAAAAAAAAAACACGAAAGAAAAAAAAAATAAGTAAAAGACTAGACAACCCTGCCCCAAAAAAAAAAAAAAAAAAAAAGTGGCAGGCTTCGCCTGGCCAGTAAATCAAAAGAAAAGAAAAAAGAAGAAGGGGCAGGGGCAGGCAACGTCCACGCGAAAAAAAAAAAAAAGAAAAAAAAAGAGGAAGGCAAGGCAACGTCCAGAGGAAAAAAACAAGAAAAAAAAGGTTGAGAAGAAAATGAACGTCGATGAAGCCAAGTGTGTTGCACACTTGCACATGGATATTTTTGTTTATTAATTTATTTATTTTGAAGACAAAATTTTTTGGATTTGTTGAAGATGCTTCAATAGCTCCAACTAAATAATTTTGCTTTGATTTGCTTTATTCTAGTTGGACTTTGCAGTGACCCATTGGATTGTGTGATTAGGAAATTTTTACAAAAAGACTTCCTTAACATTTTCACAGATGCTACCAAATTAGGTAAAATAAAAATATTTTACAAAAAAATATTTTTAATATAAAATATTTTACACCAAAACAAATTCAACATTAATTTCTTACCTTCTCACCCAGTCAAATACATTCATAAAAAAATCCCCAACATATTTTCTCTTCAAAATTTACTATCTCCTTTATTTCACATCCAAACAAATACACGTGATTGATTTATTTATTGCAGATATTAAAGCCTTTTCTGCTCTGCGCTATTAAAAGAGTCCGCACTGCCTTTCCACCGTGTACCACTGTTCTGTTCTGCACCACTTGTCTTTCACAACCAACGCAAATAATAAACTGACTGTTGTCACCGAGAGAGAGAGAGGGTTCCAAATCTCATGACTACCACCACAACCACGTACTCATATCTCCACACGTGCCAATTCCCAACCATCCAGCGCCTCCGCACGTGCCCAACCAGGCGTCGCTTCCTCCCTAGCACTTGCGCCCCAGTTACGAGGAAGTTGAAACTCGTTGTTGCGGCAGCGGCGGCGGAGACGACGCTTGCGATGAAAGCGGAGGACAGTGTGCTGAAGAAGGGCATAGCCGAGTTCTACGACGAGTCGTCGGCGTGTGGGAGGACATATGGGGGGCCCACATGCACCATGGGTTCTACGACCCGGATTCGACTGTAGATGTTTCGGGTCACCGGGCCGCCCAGATCCGTATGATCGATGAAGCGCTCCGATTTGCCGGGGTTTCGGGTCGGTTCCTCTCACTCATTCACTCACTCACTCTTATGCAATCAGCTCGGAGCTAGCTCCAACTTTTGAAATCAAATTTCAAAGCAATGTTGGTACTGACTGATGACTATGTTGATGTTTGTGTTTCCCATGCAACATGCGCATGCAGTGGGCTTTTTTTGATTTGGCTCATGAGCTTGTAGTTCTAAGTTCATTAAAAAGGGTAAGGTGATGGTCACGAGTGAATTTATGATATAACAATTCAATTAAAATTTTTTTTATGGAAAAAGAAGTGAATTTATGGTAATTAGTGAATTTATGATAATTAGTGTTTTGACAGTTTTTTTTTTTTTATTTTTTATAAAAGTGATGTTAAAATTTTTTTGAAATAAATTGTTAACTAATGTTTTAAGGGTACTTATAAGCATTTTTCAAAAACTAAATAGGAAAACTAAATAATTTTTTTACAATTTTTTATATTTTTTTTATAAAAGTGATATTAATTTTTTTTATAAAAATAATTTATTAATAAATATGTGTGTTCACTGTTCAACCAAGTATTTGCACCCGATGTTTCTCAAAAAAAAAAAAAAAAAAAAAAAAAAGTATTTGCATCCGATAATAGCCAGAAAATAAAAAGAAAAAGAGATGCTTTTTGGTGGTAGTGTTCATAGGAAAGTAGGTTAGGTGTTTTGAGTTTGCGGAGAACGTGATTAATGCATGGTACACACGTTCAATAAAAGTAGCATTTATGGCAGACAGGGATTGTATAGACTCAGGAAGGAGAGTCATGTCATGAAAAATTATAAGTTTATTTGCAGAGGTTTTATAAATTGGTATGATACCGATTATATTAAGGAATTCAAATAATATTATGCTCGAAGTGACTAATTTTATTCAATGTCACATTAGATTGTCACTTCCTTTCCCATTTTATGTGAGCTTGACTAAAATCTAAATTTGACTATAGTCTATAGCTGATGTCGTGCTCCCTGAAAAATCATGTTCCTTGTTTTTCTATTCTTTTCTTTCCTTCTTTCATTCCCTAAAAGGAACAAAACAAGACAACTATTTACACCATTTTAGTTTGGCATTGCTTCTAAATCCGTTTATTGACTTTAAAAACTTGTAAATATACTATTGACTATCATAATAATGTCAGCACTAAACATCTGTTTAGAATACTGCCACTAATCCCCCTAAAAATGACATTTTGAACTGAAAAGAAAAATAATGTTGTTTACTAGTGGTGAATATGTGACATATCATAAAGGAGGGGCCCCTCAAAACTTACAATGTTGAGGGTCTAAATTTAGAATTTGAGAGACTAATTTAGAAGCTATACCAAACTTGTATGTGTAAATTACATTTCACTCTTTCATTTTTTTTCACTCTAGATTCATTGCTTCCTTGTTGTCCATGTTCTGTCTTTTCTTTGGGAAATTTAAGTTGTTCTTGCCAACTCCTGACTACTTAGCTTAGATGAGTTGGAGATCTTTGAGAGAGAGAGGAATGTAGGTCTGCTTTATTAACATTGATGATGCCCTAAGGTTTTCTCCACAAAAGCAGTGAATGGATATGTTTGATTCTTCCTGCATTTATGACAAATTGGGAGCACTCTTCATGAATTTGCTCTGACCAAAGATGTGGAAGAAAGAACTAAATAGAGATTGTTATATAAGAAATTTGTCAGTGTCACTTGACAAAACAAGCTTGTATTATACATAGGAACCAACTCATCAATTTGTAGTTTGTAAAGCTCCTATTAGTACTTTTAATTGTTGCCAATGAATTCTAGCTCAAGTGGCACCTCCTCCCTCTATAAGTTTCAAGTGGAGGGTAAGGATGTGGGTTTAAAACTCATTGGATGCATGTGTAACTTACCAATTAGAAAGATAATAATACTTTTAGTTGTTTAAATATTCTGGGCGCCTGTATGACTACCAATTTTTCTCACTGTACTTCTCAGCCTTCTGCATAATGCAGGTTTAGAGACCTTATAAATTATTTCAGTTTATTTTTATTTTCTGAGTTTGATAATGCAGTAGGGTTAGTTTCCACCTAATTAATTCATTTCTGGTGATTAGAGGTTGTTGAATTGTTGGAGCTCTGGAGTTTTTCTGTTCACACCTTTCTTTGTACTTCTAAATGTGCTTGTGCTCATGTTTGTGAATGAAAAGATGGGCTTTCAACAGCTTCTTGTTTCTTCTGAATTGGTTTGCAGAGGACCCAACAAAAAGGCCAAAAAGTGTAGTTGATGTTGGATGTGGGATAGGAGGTAGCTCTAGATACATAGCAAGTAAATTCGGGGCCAAATGCCAAGGTATCACTCTTAGTCCCGTTCAGGCCCAAAGAGCCAATGCTCTTGCCGCTGCACAAGGACTATCCGACAAGGTAATCGCAAAATCTTTTCGTTTTTCGGACATTCAACTTGTCATTCATATATTGGTAAAGATGATTACCAAATACATACTCATAAGGTTTGGAATATTATTCTTTGTCTCTTGATAAGTTTCTGAACAGTCAGTCCCTTGCTTTGTCTAGAGTCTTATTGATGGCTTAAGATATAAATCAATGCTTATAGCAGAGGCCTTAGGAGGTCTGTCATTTTTAAGAAACATGGGGGCAGGTTTTGGATGTGTGTCAAAGTTATTTATATAACTAAAAGATTTTGAACTAATTTTTAAAACCTTTAATCTGACTTGCTGGAAGAACTGTTGTTAGAGATGCTCCAATTTTTCTTGTTTTCATTCTGCTGAAAGACCTTTGGGACAAACCTACTTGTTTGGTCACTTGGTAAATTTTAGATTAATGAGGCAATTTGATTGCTCCCTGTAACAAGGACATAACAATGTAAAATTAGCAGGCTTCCTTTCAAGTCGCAGATGCTTTGGAACAACCATTTCCTGATGGGCAATTTGATCTGGTGTGGTCCATGGAGAGTGGTGAACACATGCCTGACAAAGCAAAGGTTCATTGTGTCTTTAATAGTTTCATCTCAATAAGTTCTTTTCAATGCCTTTAGTTTTGATTTGGAAGCCAGTTTATGCCTGAAATTTCTTTCCAAATTTATGTTGGATTTCAACTCTGTCTGTCTGTCTCTCTCTGAATGGCAGTTTGTTAATGAGTTGGCTCGAGTTACAGCCCCAGGAGGCACGATAATAATAGTAACATGGTGTCATAGGGATCTGGCTCCTACCGAGGAATCTTTGCAGCCGTGGGAGAAAGAACTTTTGAACAAGATATGTGATTCCTTTTATCTTCCTGCATGGTGTTCAACTGCTGAATATGTCAAATTACTGCAGTCCCTCTCTCTCCAAGTAATTTCCAATCTAATAATTTTAGCACCACACATTTTACCACAATTGTCCTATATGAGAAATTGTGAGTAGTAGAGAAAAAATAATAGGTTAATATAATATTGACAAATAGCCAATCACAATTTACCGCACGATGCCTGTTAACACAACCCAACATTTATTTAACTCTTCAAATCAAGGCTAAAGTTGATAAGAAAACAAAATACTTTCAAACCTACTTTAATTTTGAGTTCTCGTATTGATCAAGTTGCAACTTGCAAGTACCTTTGACAGCTCATTTAAAGTTGTATCTTGTCATTGAAAAACTTCAATTATGTACATGTGAGGACAATAAATTTCCTAGTTTGTCTTGGCAGGATATTAAGGCTGAAGATTGGTCTCAGTATGTTGCCCCGTTTTGGCCGGCTGTGATTCGGTCAGCATTGACATGGAAGGGCCTCACATCACTGTTGCGAAGTGGTAAGCTTGACAATTCTCGTGGCAGTTAAAATTTAGAGCAACAATAGACACAAAATTAAAAACAATATTTTTTAGAACTCATTTAAGTCATAAATTACGATAGAAGTAACAACACTTGAGCGTATCACTAACATTTCTTTTATTATATATAAATAACTGTAAAACAGAATTGGTATTCGAAAACACCACTGCTTATTAACAGTTCGAAACTTTTACTAACAAAGCTGGCTCTAATACCAGTTTATTGGAATTTGGGATTAACAAAAGCACATTTGCACAAAATAAGAAATAAAAACATTAACACAAGATAATGAATAGTTAAAATGTTTTAACCAACTTTATACTTACGTCCATGAGTTATGCCATAAATGAGTTATGCCATAATATATGTCAAATGATATGGATTACAATCGCTCTCAATACAAACCCAAATCCCAATACACCTAAAACAAACATTAAATAATAACTCACAATCTGTTAAGAGTTTTGTAACTCAATTGATATTTCTTGGTGTTTCTAAAGAAGACATCTAGAGTTTAATTTCCACATTCCCATGTATTAAATTATATAATTATATTCCACACTAACTCACAAATTTAACACTTTCATAGACCAAAATTCTAATACACCTCATGATGTTCACAACCTAACAAAACAAACAAACTCACAACTAACACATGCAAGAATCTTTCTTCTTTTCACCCAACATAATTATCAAACTACATTTTAAGAAAACTCACTTATATTCTTCTATGAGTTTTCGCCTCTCCCTATATGAAAGAAATTCTTGGACCAAAGCCATTAAACCTTTATATATATATATATATATAAATTATGTTTTACTACTTATTCTTTGGTGAATAAGGAATATAACATTATTTTTTTATAAGCAGTATCAGTTATATTTTATTTTAACACTGAATAGAATTGATTTCCACCCTAAGAAAACTGAAATAATAGTTAACCAATTCAAAATACGTATTTGAGACAATTCCTACCATATAATTTTGCAATATGTGTTCTGCCCTTGGTCACTATTTTGTTTTGCTACAAAAAGCGTAAGCTTTCAGTTAGTCCAATTTTGTAGTTTGTGCCCAAGGGGCAGGGACGTAGCTGTTCATTGACTAAGGGGGGCAATGGCCCCCCCCTAGATTTAAAAAAAAATCATAATAGTATATATATTCTGAATTTTTTTAACATTTAGGTCCAAGATAATTGCTCTTGGCCCCCCTCTCCCCCAACAATTTACAAATTGGCCCTTACAACCCCACCAAAATAAATTTTTAAAAAAATGAAAAATAAAGTCCATCACTTTAGTTGATGGCCTCTCCACAGACAACAAACAAATTCCCCAAAAACAAGTAACAAATCCTTGAACGGTAAGATATATATATATATATATATATAAAATAAATAAAAAAAAGAAAAAAAAACCTCTTTGACATCCCATTCTGCATTGTTCTTTAAGGAAATACTTGTAATATTTATTTGGTTAAATTGGTTTAACTTGAAAGTTGAAACATCTGAGGTTTTCTTTTATTTTATTTTTTTGAAAACGTTTGAGGTATGGGCTTTTTTTTATCTTCTCTTTGTTTACATTTTTTTTTTTTAATTCTCAATTAGTAGAGCTATAAGGTTTGAAATTGAAGAAACATTTGAAAATTAATTAAATAAATGACAGAACGAAGTAATGGAAACATTAATTTTTATAAGATAATCTCATTTAGTTACAAGTCAAGAAATTTTTTTAACATATTTTTTGCCCCCCCTAAGTCTAAAGTCTGGCTCCGTCCCTGCCAAGGGGTAAGCTAAATTTGTGCCTAATTTCGAGTGTATCAGGATGGAAAACCATAAAAGGAGCACTGGCAATGCCATTGATGATAGAAGGTTTTAAGAAGGATCTAATTAAATTTGCTATCATTACATGCCGAAAGCCAGAATAAGTTTACACAGGAAGCAAGATGCACCTGCATGAATAAGGTTTGGCACAGATGCTACAACCCTTTTTTGTTGTTTCAAAGGGTGTATCTGTTTGGCCGTATAACACTACTTGAACAGTGTTTCTTTCTGTTCATCCTTTTCTTCTGTTCTGTAATTGGGTCCCCAGCTGAGGAGGGCCAGTACATAATTTACTAACTGCATTATTGCCATTTCCCTCCATTCTGGATTTCATGATGTGCATCATTTTTCTCTTACATTTTTCACAACTGTAGTCAGTTACATTAAGCTGCATAATTATCACAGTACTTCTTTCGTCTGCTCTCTCTTTCTATCTCTGAAGATTTTTATTTTTTTATTATTTTTTTGTTCTCTTGTGGGGTTAACTAGTTATTGACATATTGAATTTATGAACCCAAATTCTCTTTCTAAGCTGCATTGGTTGCATGCCTATGCAATAATTTCCAGCTCAAGTTTGGGAAATAGCGAACATTATTGTTGCACATAACTATACATACAACTGAAATCGTGTTTTGAAAACATGATTTCAGCTATGTCTCATGTACATGATGTGCAACTATCATCATTCAATGGAAAAATGCCCACAAAGTTCAACTTGCTTTCTTGTTTTTGACAACCTTCTTTATTGGTGCAAATTGCTTGTGAGTTGTGGCATTCCTTTACTTGGAACGTTCTTCACAATGCTCACTAAACTGCGACATGTGTTTCTCCTAATTTTTTTTCTTCTAAAATTATGCTATTTGGCAAAAAAATGCCTGCATTTTGTCTTTGTTAGTATATTGAGGGAATATTGATAGAAGGGGTCTATTTGGAATAAGCACAATAATACTGTATTTAATTGGTGAAAAAAAATAGTTCAAGGGGTCTAAATGCAACCATATAAAAGTTTAGAGGATGTTAATGCAATTCACCACAAAATAAACACTTAAAGGATTGAATTAAAAACAAGTCAAAATTAAAGGTTCTAATCTATAATTTATTAGTCTCAAATAAACAAAATAAGCTCATATTATAAGCTTATTTTATTAAAAGTTTAATAAATTTGAACACAAAGAACCGAACCACAATGATATAAAACCAATAATTCTAAAGAAAGGGGCTCAAACTTTGTTTAAAATTCAACCTACTCTTGTAACTTTCTATCAAGTTCTTTAACTTTCAATTTTATTTGATTCACTCCCTTCATCATTGCTAGTCAAAATCGTGCCATTAGACTCCTCATAAACGATGTAGTTTTAATTTTCACTGATTTTCAATACCGAAAAATCATTTTTTTGTATTTAATTTTAAATAATTGATTTTAAAATATAATATTTTTTCATTTTTAATCTCTCTCTCTCTCTCTCTCTCTCTCTCCTTGAAGACAATCTTCCTCAATGTACCCATTTGTGAATTATGTAGATACCTTTATTAAAAGTGACAATAAAGAGATTTGTGGCAAGACCTAAAAGGTTGTTGAGGAGGCGTAAGACCCATTCGGGAGGAGCATCGTTGGTTAAATTGGTGTTGTTGGGATCAAGAACTCTATATTTGTCTCTAGTAATAGTTATATCAAGGCACTTTAAATTGTAGCGGTAGTGATCTCTAAAGCTTATACCGGAGCTAAATCCAAAGTGGAGCATATCCAACATAAGATACTTATTTGCTTGATAATTAGGTTGGATTCAGTGAGAGGTGTGGATTCAGGAGTTAAGGATTGTAGGAAAAGTGTGATCAAGAAGATGATTGCGTTGTTGAAGTTGGTGAACATGATTGTCTCTAGCAAACAAATTCTAGGTGTGGTTGATGAAGTTTTCGACTTCAAAATTGGTGAAATTGTGTATAGATCTATGTATTTGGTTGAAGTTAGTAATAGATATTTTTTTTATAAAAAATTTTGGTTGAATCCATCATCATTTTGCTAGGTTTATTTGTAACCACAATATATATATATATATATATATCTTTTTATTTTATTTTTATGGGAGTGTCTGAAGATAATGAATTTTGATGTTTTTGTGAAATTTTAGAATTGTGTGTAGAAGTTTTGTATTTAGATTGAATTTTTTTGTTAATGGTTTTATTTTTAATAGGTTTGATTTTTCTTTCCCCTAAAATTGAAGCTTTATCCGAATAATTTTCAATCTTAAAAAAAAATCCAAAATAAGAATTTCATTTTTTTAGAGTACAAGATGTTTACAAATATTAAATCTTTTAGAGGTGAAGATCTTTAAAAATGCAATGCAAGCAAGACTTTTACTTAGTTTCCACCCTTCTTTTCTTTCTTCTTTTATTTTTTTTTAAATATATCAATTTCTATTTTTTTCCCCAATTATTAGCATTAGTATTATTATTATTTATTAAATTTAAGAACTTTAAAAATAACAAAATGTCATCGTTTTTATGAAGAACTTAACATCCATTTAATATAGTGAACTAAATGATTGAATTGAATAAAAATAAAAGTTAAAAACTAAATTGAACGAATAAAAAATTATTGCACTGAATTCTATATTAAACAAAATTAGAGCATATAATATATGATTTAACTAAAAGAAAAATCATTCAACTTTCTCACAATTATTTCACACCTTTTGTACTTTTAGACATTTTATTTTTATTTTTGGTAAATTTGTACCCGAACCAACAAGATTTTGGTTTTTACTTTTTTACCATATTCCGGTTGTTGTACATAAAACGCCGAAATAGCATTCACATTTGGGCCCAATTCATTATACAATGAGAAATTCCTAAAACGCCAAGAACCCCTACCCTGGTCTAAATTATCATTGTAGATCCGTCCAGCTATGGCCCGTGGGCCTGTAATGGCCACACAAGTGGAGACCATTTTTAAAAGACAAAAAAGCAGTGCTACGTAGAGTTTACAAGCTTTTTACTGTTTTTATTTGAGTTCGGCCTCACTCAATTTTTTCACGTATCAATATGATTGAAAATTTACAACATTAGCATTTGTGCACACATATATATATATATATATATATATAGACTTTCTCAAAATACAAATCCACACTCTGAGTAACATAGTAGCTTATTCTTTGGAATCTATACAATATGTCATCAATATTTATTTTAATTGGTAAAATTTTTTATAATCAAATAATGAACTTTTGTTTGAATCTTGTTTATACTAAAAATTTATTCATATTTTAATTTGATGATAAAAGATAATAATTATAGAACAGGCATTATAAATTCAAATCATATTATGTTGATTAAAAACCAGTTTGATATCAATTTAAATTACTTATTCCAAAAAAGGATAAAATTTTAGAAATTTAACCCAGTTAATTAAGTTACCTTCAAGCAATACACACCTAACTTTTTGGATATATAAAAATAAAGCTACTGTGAAGCTCACATCACATTATACGAATATAGTGTAAACAACATGCACCCTGACCAATAACAAGTCAAACACATTCATGGAAAGTACGAAAGAGAGAAAAAGAAACAAAAAAGTCTGGTACCACAACTCGCCCATTTCCCAAGTTTTGGTTGGTGGAAGGGTGATGATGGGTCCATGTGGAGACACCCTTCCACCAACCACAACTCACCACAAGGGCGAGTTGTGACACATGTTGGGGCACAAGTTATGGCACCAGAACTACTCAAAAGAAACACTGCACACTATGCAGAAAGTGACTGTGAGGGACCACATGTGAAAAAAATTATTATCATCAAAGGTGCTTCTTGTTATCTATACTATTATTTAAGGGGCTTTCCCTGTTTAGATTCCTCTTTTCTTTTTTTTTTTCTTTTTTTTTGGGTTAAAAAATGCCTCTACACCCCAATATTTAAGTAAAGACAAAACTAAAGAATAATCCGAAAAAAATACAACTTTAACTTCCACTAAAACATTGCATAAAAAATAGAGTCACTCTACTGTCAATTTTCAAATTACTTTATTTACTTATAAATAGGGGTGTCCATGCGGCCCATAGACCTGCCAAACCTGGCCAACCCGCTTGTGTCCGACCCGCCACCACCCCATCCGACGACTCTGGCGACCGGACGCAGGTTCCGATTCTCTAACCCGACCCCAGCGGGTCAGTTGTCGGGTTGTCATTTCAAAACCAGTGAAACTTGACCCGAACCGAAGCTTTAACATTTCTGGCGATATATTAAGCATTCCGGACCAAATCTAACGAAATCTCGTCGAGATCTGGTCTAGATCCTTTGAGATCTGGCGAGATGTCGTCATTCTTCAACAAAATCTAGGCCAGATCTCGATGGATCTAGCTAGATTTCAGTCCGATCTCGACAGATTTGGCCAGATTTCGGCCTCGGTGATAAAACCCGAGACCAACTTGATACAACCTAAAATTGACGAGACCCGAACCAAAAAATCCAACCAGATAGTTTGGGTCGATTTCGGGTCATATTTTTCACCCCCCCCCAAGTCATTCAGGTCAAGTTCGGGTTGGGCACAGCCCCGACCCGGCCTGACCCGTGGACAGTCCTACTTATAAATTAAATTTTAAAAATAAAAATTATATATATAAAATAAAAACACAATTTTTTTTAATTAAAAAAAAAAAAAAAAGCTTCATCGCACACGCTACTGTTGATTTTCAAATTACTTTATCCACTTATAAATTAAATTCTCAAAATAAAAAATTATATATATAAAATAAAAAATAGGTTTTTTTTTTAAAAAAAAAAAAAAGCCTCATCGCTCATGTGAAGTGCGTGTGATGAGGCTAATAACATATTATCCTTTTTATCAAGGGAATGGAAAGGGAAATGTTTAAATTAGAGGATTCAATTTATAATTCTTTTTTAATGAAATACAATTTGTAATTTATCTTTATTTCTATTTTTGAATATACACATTACCCTCAAATGGATATTGTATGTTACAACCTCCTTCACTCTTTTTTACATGTTTATGTTTGTTTTTCAAAAAAGAAAAGATAATTGGCCTATATTGCTTAAAATGATATGCTGAGTGTACTATAGTTTGCCTCACATTTCTTTAAAAGTCACTTTGGATTTTGAGTGAAGTTTCTTGTGTGACTTTGTGTTAGAAGACCATTCTCTCTCCCTTGTTTGTGACATGTGTGTCTGTTTCTAAAAAAAAAAGAAAAAAGAAATTAAAATGTGTGTGTTTGTTTCTAAAAAAGACAGTAATTGTCTAATATTTATCTCTCCTTAAAAAATTTCTATATTGGTTTTTTAGGGAATTTTGTATTGTATCTTTATATTAAAACTCAATTTTCTCTATCTTGTGTGTGGACTAAAATAGGTCTTTCTTTTATATATATAACATGAACAAAATTACCTTTACATGTATAACAAATGTGTTTTAGAAATTTGAGTAAATTGTATTTTTTTACGCTAAACTATAGGGTACTTTATTTCCACTTTTGTTTTTTTACTTAAAGTTTTTGCCGTTGGAACCTGTCACATATTTTGAAAAATTGTGCTGTTATGATACTTATATATTGTCTCCTTCTCGTTATGCTTAATGGTTGTAGAGTATGATGGAGAATTTAACTATGATGAGAAATGTGAAAAGGGACCGTCTTGATAGGGAGAGATTCGACCCGAATGGAGCATGTGTGGACATGGAACAATGCAATCTCCAATTGATTTGTTGAATAAAAGGGTTGAAGTGGTGTCCCATTTGGGGAGACTTAAGAATAGTTACAAGCCCGCTTATGCAAAGAGAGAGAGAAAGATTAGTTCAACCCCATCATACTTAATTATATGGGTCACACCATTGACTATTAAACATTCTCTAATAAGGACAAAGACAAGTTATATACATGGGTCCTTCAATCATTTCATTGTTGAATACAGGCTGGCCCAAAGGTTTCAGAGGCTTAAGGTGTGTAGGGGCCTTTTTTTTTTTATGTTTGGGCTGGGCTACCTCCTGCGGTGATGGGCCCGAATGTGTTTCTAAGTAAGAAAGTTGAGACTGGCCCAACTGTAACTTACTTTGGGCCAGCTTGTGCACAAACTTAGCCTTGTCTGCCAGGAACACCCTTACGACAAGCAGAGCTATTACAACAAGATTACGGCAGGCAGATATAATAACAATAAAAGAAAAAACAGAGTGCAGTAGCTTTTGTTAATAAAAAAGACCGAATATCACAATAGTAATAATGGTAATGATAATACTGGCTTTTATAAAAAAGAGAACAATTGATTAAACGATGATGGAAGTTAATCAAAAATAAACATCAAGCCAAAACGGAGTCTGTAATGGCAAAAGATCAAAAAGGAAGAACGCTTCCTCTCAATGAAACTAACCTCCCAAGAGAATATCCTGCCGTGGGGATTAATGACTTTGAGGGAATCGGACCTAAGTGATAGATGCCTGAAGAAAGTTCTTACTGCTTAATTGTTCCTTAGAGAGTAGGATTTTGAGGGGGAGAGGAAAGAAAAGATCTATTGGTGCATGCCCATTATCCTCACTATTTGTTTTCTTATCTTTCCTTCTTTTCTTTTCTTTTTCTTTTTAGTTTTCTTTCTATGTTTTCTCTTCCTCTGTTTTTTGGTCCCTTCAACAAGGCACGACAAGGATCCTTTTATAGGGCCTGCCGTGATTGTTTTTTACCATTTCACCCTCTAACGGCCTTTGTCTGGTCTAGGCATGCTTGTCAACCACCGTCTGTACACTGCTTACCCTCGCCAGACAAAAACAGATTTATGTTGTTTCTGTCCGCCGTGGCACTGTCTTCTGCCGTGGCTTAAATGCTCTCTCTCTCTTCCTATGGCATGCACCCAACGTTCCGTCCTTAACCTTACCTCTTTTGGGCGGTCTGTCATCCCAGCAGGACGTACCTCCCAAAAGGGTTTGGACAGGGAACGTAAAATAAATCTTTTCCTCCCTCCCCACTACCAAACCACACCCCTCTTTACCTCTTACCACTGACCCATGGCCCCACCACGACCCATATTGGCTGGGTATAGGCTGGTGGCACCTGGGCCTTGTGCATGCTTCCTTGTTATGTACGTTCAAAGCCTGCCTGCGGCTCATGTGTTTGCTGTAATCTGGAGCTTTGTTTGCACTCGTCTGCCATACTTCTTCGTTCTTTCATGTGGGTCGTTCTGTACTTTCACTGCTTCCCTTTAGGATTGGGTTTTTCTTAATACTGGGTTTCACATCTCTCTTGGCCCATTTCTCGGTTTTATGCTTATGTCTTGTTTCATTACTTGGCTTTTCCTGCCATGATGACATGTTCCTGCAAGGCCTCTTTTAAGCCTGCCGTTTCATTCCTTCCCCCAGTGACTTAAAAGAGCCTACTGGTGTTCTTACTCATGGGCTCCATTGTCCCTTTCTTTTTTTCCTTTGGGCCTGTGACCCTTTTACTTTCCTTGGGCTTCCTCGGCCCATTTATTGACTTTGCATTCCCATGGGCTTTTACTAACTTGATTGGGCTTCCCTGGCCCAATCTCCTCATTCTCATCCTTGGGGTTCATGGGCTTACCATCAACCCCTACTTTCTTTGTTTACATTGCATTGGGCTTACCGCGACCCATTCTCACTTTTTCATACCATACATTGCCCATGGGTGTCATTTCTCTCTTTCCGGGCCCTTTGAGCCCATTTGCTTCCTCAAGACCCATTTATTCATGTTATGGGCCTGTGTTCTATTATTCCTGCCGCTTGAGCCTAATAATCTTATTCTATGCTTGCCACTCTTATTGCCTGTTTTGCTGGGTTGGGCTGGCTTTACAAAAATGACCCTCAACAAGGTGAAACTTTCAAAGCTGGATTCGGCCAAATTTCGGCCCCGGTGATAAAACCCGAGACCAACTCGATACAACTTGAAACCGACTAGACCCGAATCAAAAAATCCGACAACATATTTCAGGTCGGTTTTTGGTCATATTTTCACCCACCTGAGTCATTCAGGTCGAGTTCGAGTTAGGCACAAACCCGACTTGGCTCGACCCGAGGATAGCCCTACTTATAAATTAGATTTTCAAAATAAAAATTATATATAAATAAAATAAAATCACGATTTTCTTTTTTAAATTAAAAAAAAAAAAAAAAAAAGAAGCTTAATCGTACACGCTACTGTTGATTTTAGAATTTATTTATCCACTTATAAATTAAATTCTAAAAATAAAAAATTATATATATAAAATAAAAACACTGGTTTTTTTTTTTTAATTTAAAAAAAAAAAAAAAAAGCCTCATCGCTCGCATGAAGTGTGTGTGATGAGGCTAGTAAAATTTTATCCTTTTTATCAAGGGAATGGAAATGGAAAACGTTTAAATTAGAGGATTCAATTTATAATTTTTTTTTTTAATGAAATACAATTTGTAATTTATCTTTATTTTTATTTTTGAATATACGCTATATGTTGCAACCTCATTCACACTCTTTTACATGTATATGTTTGTTTTTTTTTTTTTTTTGAAACAGAAGCATATCATTCAATTAATCAAGAAAATTAGCATCTTGGTACAAAGCTTCCCTAGCTATTGGAGGAACATCTTTCATCCAAAACAAATCTTGACTAATGTTTCTAGCAAATTGAGCTAACTCATGAGCAACTCTATTCCCCCCTCGCCTAGTACATTCAATCCTAACCCATTGCAAGTTCCTAACCAAATGATGAATATCCCCAATTACATTCCCAAGCAAAGAATAATCATCCTGCAAATCCGAAATAGCTTTCATGACAGAGGAATTATCTCCTTCAATGACAAGTTCAGAGAAGCCAGCATCAACAGCAAATTCAATAGCTTTCCGACATGCAAGAAACTCAGCCTCCTCGCTACGAGAAACCTCAGGACCTTTTGCTGCCATGGCTGCCATAACCTCACCTTTTTCATTTCGGATAACTGCACCAAAACCTGAACTGTTAAGAGTCGAAAACAGAGCTGCATCAAAGTTAAGCTTGAAGAACGAAGGAGGAGGGGGCCGCCAGGTGTCTCCAGAAGATTGCCCTACGTGTGCTAGTCCCATCAATCCTGATGCAGTTTGAAACTCCTCAAGAAACTCTTTTGCCCGATTATTCAACCAGCTTGGATCATGAAACTTACCTCCATGCACAACTCGATTTCTTTGATTCCAAATCAGCCATGCTTGAATGAGCACAACCTCCAAATCATGAGACTCTACCCACTCCATTAAGTATTCCATTAACTGAAGCATATCCACCATACCTGACCTACCTTTCTGCAAAATTTTTAAGCTACCTGCCCACACATCTCTAGCCGCACCACATTCCCAAAGCGCATGGACAACTGATTCTGGAGACCTCAAGCAAATTGGGCACATCGCATCTGCAATAATTTTTCTCTTAAACAGATTCAATTTTGTTGGCAAGATTTCATGACAAGCTCTCCACCCAAACACCTTTATTTTGTTAGGAATTCTAAGCTTCCAAATTGCAGACCAAACCTCCTTTCCAGCACAACCCCGAGAATTCTCAGCTACCCTTCCTTCTCTCAATACTTCTCTAGCCACCTTGTAAGCGGATTTAACAGTAAAAATCCCCTTTCTGTGGTACAGCCAAATCATAAAGTCCTCCACATGTCTTCGGCTGAGCTGTATTCTACAAATAGCTTCGGCATCTTCTGTTTCAAACATATCCATGATAACATCAGTCCTCCATGCATGCAAGTCTTGGTCAATCAATTCAGCAACAGTCGCCTCACGAACTTCATCTTGCACTAGATATAGAGGGGCATTTGTTGGATAATTCGGTATCCATTTATCCCCTAGAATCCGAATTGATTGGCCATTCCCAACTCTCCAGCAACAACCAGACTTCAAAATAGGAAAAGCAGCCACAATACTCTTCCAAACAAAAGAGCAATTTGGTGACTCCTTAGCAGCAAAGAGAGAAGTTCTTGGAAAATATCTAGCTTTAAGGCATTGAAACACCAAAGAATTATTATCATGCAGCAACCTCCACCCTTGTTTAGCTAGCATTGCTAAATTAAAAGCCCTTAGATCCCTAAAGCCCATTCCTCCCTCCCTCTTTGATAGAGTTAATTTTTCCCACCTCTGCCAATGAATTTTCCTTTCATTCCCCACTTGTCCCCACCAAAACTTAGCACACATTGCATCCAGCTCATCACAAAGTTTTAAAGGAAGTTGGAAAACACTCATAGTGTAAGTAGGAATAGACTGAGCAACTGCTTTAATCAGAATTTCCTTACCAGCCTTAGATAACCTCTTCCCTTTCCACCCCTGCAATTTTTTCCATATCCTATCTTTCAAGTATGAGAACGTACGATACTTTGTTCTCCCTACTAAGGTAGGCAGCCCTAAATAAGACTCAAACCGGTTCACTTCCTGCACTCCCAAAGTCCTCAAAATGCCTTGCTTCTGACTGGTTGCAGTATTACTACTAAAGTAGGCTGAAGACTTCTCCAAGTTTATGCACTGGCCTGATGCATTAGCATAGGTCTGAAGCATCTCAGAAACGACCTCCACTTCATTATGTGTTGCCTTGCAGAACAATAGGGAATCATCTACAAACAATAAGTTAGAAACTTTCGGTGCCCCTCTGCAAATGGAAGCGCCATGAATTTTGCCATCAGACTCTGCTTTTGCCAACAAAGATGTAAATCCCTCTGCACATAACAGAAATAAGTATGGTGAGAGAGGGTCTCCCTGGCGGATTCCCCTAGATGGAGTCACATTCCCATACGGCTTTCCATTAAGTAGAATAGAGAATGATGTGGTGGTGACACATGTCATCACTCTCTCAATCCATTTTTCTGGAAAGCCCAACTTCTGCATAATGCCCTGTAAAAATAACCATTCCACTCGATCATATGCTTTGCTGACATCCAGCTTCAAAGCCAAAGCACCTGTTTTACCCTTCTTCTTCACATGCATGGAATTCAATACCTCATATTCCTTAAAATGGTATGTTGAGTGTATTGTAGTTTGCCTCACATTTCTATAAAAGTCACTTTGGATTTTGAGTGAAGTTTCCTGTGTGACTTTGTGTTAGAAGACCATTCGTTCTCCCTTGTTTGTGACATGTGTGTTTGTTTCTAAAAAAAAGAAAAAAGAAATTAACACGTGTGTGTTTCTTTCTAAAAAAAAGTGTAATTGTCTAATATTTATCTCTCCTTAAAAAATTACTATATTGATTTTTTAGTGAAGTTTGTGTTGTGTCTTTATATTAAAACTCCATTTTCTCTCTCCTGTGTGTGAACTAAAATAGGTCTATCTTTTATATATATAACATGAACAAAATTACCTTTACATGTATAATAAATGCGTTTTAGAAATTTGAGTAAAT
This sequence comes from Quercus gilva, assembly GCA_023621385.1. Classification (NCBI taxonomy): domain Eukaryota; kingdom Viridiplantae; phylum Streptophyta; class Magnoliopsida; order Fagales; family Fagaceae; genus Quercus; species Quercus gilva. Next base: position 26,893,234 of record CM042481.1, on the reverse strand, counting down.
TGTATTTTTCTACGTTAACTATAGGGTACTTGTTGGGTTCTAAGAAATTAGGAATTAATGTATTAGAACTTCAATTTGTATTTTGTTGGCAAACCATGATCAAAACATTTAGTCTAGGTTTAGGCTTGCTCAAAGTATGTTTATTTGTAAAATTGGAATCGAGTGATTGCAGAATTTATTGGACTAAATCTGTAAGTCTTGATCGATCGAAAATTAGACTCGATCGATTGAACCATGTACAGATTTATTTTTCTGCAGAGTTCCAGTTCAGCCCAAACTCTATTTAAACGTCTTGGGGTTCAAGTAAAACACTCTTATATATAAGGAAAACCCTAGAACGTTTTTGGGACTTTTAGAGAAAGAGATTAGAGTGCCTCTTGTGCCTCCTTTTATTTTTAGGGTTTTGTACCCAAACCTCTCTAAGTCTTTGTTGCTCATATTTGCTGTTTATGTGAATCTCTTGTGAGATCTTTGAGGAGCTTTCCTTTACATAAACTTAGGGTTTTCAAGGTAGAGATATTTTCTACATCTTGATGATCAACTTGGTTGCTGCTTTGGAACTTAAAGATTAACAAGTGAGGAGCTTGTACCTGATTGAAGGAAGACAAAAGAAAGAAGTAGTCCGTGGATTCGGAGCCTGCGCGTGGTCGTGTCAAGAAGTTACTACTGGTGGGTAGCATTAGGAAGTCAAGCGGGTAGCTTGTAAGTCCTTTTGTAACAACTTCAATTCTTTCTTAGTGGATTCCGTTTTGCCTTGAGGATCGGTGGGTAAAATCCTCCCCAGGTTTTTTACCGGTTTGGTTTTCCTGGGTGATCATATCACTGTGTTATTTACTTTCCGCTGCTTTATATGTTTACATGCATGATATGATTTTGTAATTGTTTTAACCTAGAATTGCTTAATTTGACTAAGTAAAAACTTAGCTAATTAATCTAGGCTACGCAATTTGTTTGTGGTTTAAGGGGTCTAAACCCTGTCAGTACTGTATTTCTTTTTCTTTTTCTTTTTTTCTTAAAGTTTTTGCCTTTAGACCGTGTCACTTATTTCATAAAATTTTGTTGTTATGATAATTATATATTGTCTCCTTCTCAATATGGTTAATGGCTGCAGAGGATGAGGGAGAATTTAACTATGATGACATATGTGAAAAGGGACCGTCTCGATGGGGAAAGATTGGACCCGAATGGAACATGTGTGGACTTGGAACAGTGCAATCTCCAAGTGATTTGTTGAATATGAGGGTTGAGGTGGTGTTCTGTTTGGGGAGACTTAAGAAGAGCTACAAGACCGCTTATGCAAAGAGAGAGAGAAAGATTAGTTCAACCCCATCATACTTAATTATATGGGTCACGCCATTGACAATTAAACATTCCCTAATATGGACAAAGTAAAGTTATATACATGGGTACTTCAATCATTTCATTGTTGAATACAGGCTGGCCCAAAGGTTTTAGAGGCCTAAGGCGAAATTTTCAAAGCCGGATGCGGCCAGATTTCAGCCTCGTTGATAAAACCCGAGACGGACCTGATACAACACGAAACCGACGAGACTCGAATTGAAAAATCCGACAACATAGTTCGGGTTGGTTTCGGGTCATAATTTCACCCACTCGAGTCATTCAGATCGAGTCCGGGTCGGGCACAACCCGCGGTCAGCCCTACTCATAAATTAGATTTTAAAAATAAAAATTATATATATAGAACAAAAACACAGTTTTTTTTTTTTCAAATTAAAGAAAAAAAAATCATCGCACGCACTACTGTTGATTTTCAAATTACTATATCCACTTATAAATTAGATTCTCAAATTAAAAAATTATATATATAAAATAAAAACAATGGTTTTTTTTTAATTAAAAAAAAAAAAGAATTATTGCTCACGAGAAGCGCGTGTGATGAGGCTAGTTACATATTATGTTAGAAGACCATTCTCTCTCCCTTGTTTGTGACATGTGTGTCTATTTCTAAAAAAAAAGAAAAAAAATGTTAACATGTGTGTGTTTGTTTCTAAAAAAGAGACTAATTGTCTAATTTTTATCTCTCCTTTAAAAATTTCTAAATTGGCTTTTTAGTGAAGTTTGTATTGTGTCTTTATGTTAAAACTCCATTTTCCCACTCCTGTGTGTGGACTAAAATAGGTCTTTCTTTTATATATATAACATGAACAAAATTACATTTACATGTATAATAAATGTGTTTTAGAAATTTGAGTAAATTGTATTTTTCTACGCTAAACTATAGGGTACTTAATTTTATTTTATTTTTTCACTTAAAGTTTTTGCCGTTAGACCCTGTCACTTATTTCGTAAAATTGTTCTGTTATGAAAATTATATATTGTCTCCTTCTCGTTCTGCTTAATGGCTGCAAAGGATGAGGGAGAATTTAACTATGATGAGAAATGTGAAAAGGGACCGTCTGGATGAGGAGAGATTGGACCCGAATGGAACATGTGTGGGCTTGGAACAATGTAATCTCCAATTGATTTGTTCAATAAGAGGGTTGAGGTGGTGTTCTATTTGGGGAGACTTAAGAGGAGCTACAAGACCGCTTATGCAAAGAGGGAGAGAAAGATTAGTTTAACCCTATCATACTTAATTATATAGGTCACGCCATTGACAATTAAACATTCCCTAATATGGACAAAGTAAAGTTATATCCATGGGTCCTTCAATCATTTCATTGTTGAATACAGGCTGGCCCAAAGGTTTTAGAGGCCTAAGGCGAAATTTTCAAAGCCAGATGCAGCCAAATTTCGGCCCCCTTGATAAAACCTGAGACCGACTTGATACAATAAGAAACTGACGAGACCCGAATTGAAATATCCGACAACATGGTTCGGGTCGGTTTCTGGTCATATTTTCACCAACCCGAGTCATTCAGGCCGAGTTCGGGTTGGGCACCAACCCGACCTGGCTCGACCCATGGTCAGCCCTACTTATAAATTAGATTTTAAAAATAATAATTATATATATAGAATAAAAACACAGTTTTTTTTATTAAAAAAAGAAAAAGAAAAAGAAAAAAAGCATCATCACACGCGCTACTGTTGATTTTCAAATTACTATATCTACTTATAAATTAGATTCTCAAATTAAAGAACTTATATATATAAAATAAAAAAAATGGTTTTTTTTTTAAATTAAAAACAAAAAGAATTATCGCTCACGTGAAGCGCGTGTGATGAGGCTAGTTACATATTATCCTTTTTATCAAGGGAATGGAAATGAGAAACATTTAAATTAGAGGATTCAATTTATAATTTCTTTTTAATGAAATACAATTTGTAGTTTATCTTTATTTTTATTTTTGAATATACACATTACCCTCAAATGTACACTGTATGTTACAACCTCATTCACTCTTTTTTACATGTATATGTTTGTTTTTCAAAAAAGAAACGATAATTCGCCTATGTTCCTTAAAATGATATGTTGAGTGTACTATAGTTTGGCTCACATTTCTTTAAAAGTCACTTTGGATTTTGAGTGAAGTTTCTTGTGTGACTTTATGTTAGAAGACCATTCTCTTTCCCTTGTTTGTGACATGTGTGTTTGTTTCTAAAAAAGAGAGTAATTGTCAAATTTTTATCTCTCCTTAAAAAATTTCTAAATTGGTTTTTTAGTGAAGTTTGTATTGTGTCTTTATATTAAAACTCCATTTTCTCTCTCCTATGTGTGGACTAAAATAGGTCTTTCATTTATATATATAACATGAACAAAATTACCTTTACACGTATAATAAATGCATTTTAGAAATTTGAGTAAATTGTATTTTTCTACGCTAAACTGTAGGGTATTGTATTTTTTTTTTTTTTTTTTTACTTAAAGTTTTTGCCGTTAGACCGTGTCACTTATTTCGTAAAATTGTGCTGTTATGATAATTATATATTGTCTCCTTCTCATTATGTTTAATGGTTGCAGAGGATGAGGGAGAATTTAACTATGATGAGAAATGTGAACAGGGACCGTCTCGATGGGGGGAGATTAGACCTGAATGGAGCATGTGTGGACTTGGACCAATGCAATCTCCAATTGATTTTTTGAATAAGAGGGTTGAAGTGGTGTCCTGTTTGGGGAGACTTAAGAGGAGCTACAAGACCGCTTATGCAAAGAGAGAGAGAAAGATTAGTTCAACCCTATCATACTTAATTATATGGGTCACGCCATTGACAATTAAACATTCCCTAATATGGACAAAGCAAAGTTATATACATGGGTCCTTCAATCATTTCATTGTTGAATACAGGCTGGCCCAAAGGTTTCAGAACCTAAGGGGAAATTTTCAAAGGCGGATCCGGCCAGATTTTAGCCCCATTGATAAAACCTGAGACCGACTCGATACAACATGAAACCGATGACACCCGAATCAAAAAATCCAACCACATAGTTCAGGTCGGTTTCGGGTCATATTTTCACCCACCCAAGTCATTCAGGTCAAGTTCGGGTTAGGCACAAATTCGACCTGGCATCACCTGTGGTCAGCCCTACTTATAAATTAGATTTTCAAAATAAAAATTATATATATAAAATGAAAACGCGATTTTTTTTTTTTAAATTAAGAAAAAAGCTTCATCGTACACTCTTCTATTGATTTTCAAATTACTATATCCACTTATAAATTAAATTCTCAAAATAAAAAATTATATATATAAAATAAATAAAAAAATTGGATTTTTTTTTAAATTAAAAAAAAAAAAAAAAAGCCTTACTGCTTGCGCGAAGCACGTGTGATGAGGCTAGTTACATATTATCCTTTTTATCAAGGGAATGGAAATGAGAAACGTTTAAATTAGAGGATTCAATTTATAATATTTTTTTAATGAAATATAATTTGTAATTTATCTTTATTTTTATTTTGAATATGAACATTACCCTCAAATGTACACTATATGTTACAACCTCATTCACTCTTTTTTACATGTATATGTTTATTTTTCAAAAAAGAAAAGATAATTGGCCTATATTCCTTAAAATGATATGTCGAGTGTACTATAGTTTGCCTCACATTTCTTTAAAAGTCACTTTGGATTTTGAGTGAAGTTTCTTGCGTGACTTTGTGTTAGAAGACCATTCTTTCTCCCTTGTTTGTGACATGTGTGTCTGTTTCTAAAAAAAAGAAAAAAGAAGTTAACATGTGTGTGTTTGTTTCTAAAAAAGAGAGTAATTGTCTAATATTTATCTCTCCTTAAAAAATTTCTAAATTGGTTTTTAAGTGAAGTTTGTATTGTGTCTTTATATTAAAACTCCATTTTCTCTCTCCTGTGAGTGGACTAAAATAGGTCTTTCTTTTATATATATAACATGAACAAAATTACCTTTACATGTAAAATAAATGTGTTTTAGAAATTTGAGTAAATTGTATTTTTCTATGCTAAACATTAGGGTACTTTATTTCCACTTTTCCTTTTTACTTAAAGTTTTTGACGTTAGACCCTATCACTTATTTCTTAAAATTTTGCTGTTATGATAATTGTATATTGTCTCATTCTCGTTATGCTTAATGGTTGCAGAGGATGAGGCAGAATTTAACTATGATGAGAAATGTGAAAAGGGACCGTCTTGATGGGGAGAGATTCGAACCGAATGGAGCATGTGTGGACATGGAACAATGCAATCTCCAATTGATTTGTTGAATAAGAGGATTGAGGTGGTTTCCCATTTGGGGAGACTTAAGATGAGCTACAAGCCCTCTTATGCAAAGAGAGAGAGAAAGATTAGTTCAACCCCATCATACTTAATTATATGGGTCACACCATTGACTATTAAACATTCCCTAATAAGGACAAAGTAAAGTTATATACATGGGTCCTTCAATCGTTTCATTGTTGAATACAGGCTGGCTTGAAGATTTCAGAGGCCTAAGGCGAAATTTTCAAAGCCGGATGCGGCCAGATTTCGGTTTTGTTGATAAAACTTGAGACCGACCTAATACAACATGAAACCGACGAGACTTGAATCGAAAAATCCAACCACATAGTTCGGGTCGGTTTCAGGTCATGTTTTTACCCACGCGAGTCATTCAAGTCGAGTTCGGGTTCGGAACAAACCCGACCTGGTCCGATCCTTGGTTAGCCCTACTTTTAAATTAGATTTTGAAAATAAAAATTATATATATAAAATAAAAATGCAATTTTTTTTTTGGTAATTAAAAAAAAAAGCTTCATCGCACACTCTACTGTTGATTTTCAAATTACTATATCCACTTATAAATTAAATTCTCTAAATAAAAAATTATATATACATAAAATAAAAACAATGGTTTTTTTTTTAAATTAAAAAAAAGAAAAAAAAAAGCCTTATCGCTTGCGCGAAGTGCGTGTGATTAGGCTAGTTACATATTATCCTTTTTATCAAGGGAATGGAAATGAGAAACGTTTAAATTAGAGGATTCAATTTACAATTTTTTATAATGAAATACAATTTGTAATTTATCTTTATTTTTATTTTTGAATATACATATTACCCTCAAATGTACACTGTATGTTACATACTCATTCACTCTTTTTTACATGTATATGTTTGTTTTTCAAAAAAGAAAAGATAATTGGCCAATATTCCTTAAAATGATATGTTGAGTGTACTATAGTTTGCCTTACATTTTTTTAAAGGTCACTTTGGATTTTGAGTGAAGTTTCTTGTGTGACTTTGTGTTAGAAGACAATTCTCTCTACCTTGTTTGTGACATGCGTGTCTGTATCTAAGAAAAAGAAAAAAGGAGTTAACATGTGTGTGCTTGTTTCAAAAAAAGAGAGTAATTGTCTAATTTTTATGTCTCCTTAAAAAATTTCTAAATTGGTTTTTTATTGAAGTTTGTATTGTGTCTTTATATTAAAACTCCATTCTCTCTCTTGTGTTTGGACTAAAATAGGCCTTTCTTTTATATATATAACTTGAACAAAATTACCTTTACATGTATAATAAATGTGTTTTAGAAATTTGAGTAAATTGTATTTTTCTACGCTAAACAATAGGGTACTGTATTTTTTTTTTTTTTTACTTAAAGATTTCGCCGTTGGACCCTGTCACTTATTTCGTAAAATTGTGCTGTTATGATAATTCTATATTGTCTCTTTCTCATTATGCTTAATGGTTGCAGAGGATGAGGGAGAATTTAACTATGATGAGAAATGTGAAAATGGACTGTCTCAATAGGGAGAGATTGGACCCGAATGAAGCATGTGTGGACATGGAACAATGCAATCTCCAATTGATTTGTTGAATAAGAGGGTTAAGGTGGTGTCCCGTTTGTGGGGACTTAAGAGGAGTTACAGGCCCGCTTATGCAAAGAGAGTGAGAAAGATTAGTTCAACCCCATCATACTTAATTATATGGGTCAAGCCATTGACTATTAAACATTTCCTAATAAGGACAAAGTAAAGTTTAATACATGGGTCCTTCAATCATTTCATTGTTGAACACAGGCTGGCCTAAAGGTTCCAGAGACCTAAGGCGAAATTTTCAAAGCCGAATGCTGCCAGATTTCAGCCCCGTTGATAAAACCCAAGACCGACGAGACCCGAATCTAAAAACCTGACCACATAGTTCGGGTCGGTTTCGGGTCATATTTTCACCCACCTAAGTCATTCAGGTCGAGTTCGGGTTGGGCACAAACCTGACCTGGCCTGACCCGTAGTCAGCCATACATATAAATTAGATTTTCAAAATAAAAATTATATATATAAAATAAAAACACGGTTTTTTTTTAAATAAAAAAAAAAAAAAAAAGATTCATCGCACGCACAACTGTTGATTTTCAAATTATTATATCCACTTATAAATTAATTCTAAAAATTAAAAATTATATATATAAAATAAAAACATAGGTTTTTTTTTTTAAATTAAAAAAAAAAAAAAAAAAAAAGCCTTATCGCTGACATGAAGCGTGTGTGATGAGGCTAGTAACATATTATCCTTTTAATCAAGGGAATGGAAATGAGAAATGTTTAAATTAGAGGATTCAATTTATAATTTTTTTTAATGAAATTCAATTTATAATTTATCTTTATTTTTATTTTTGAATATACACATTACCCTCAAATTTACACCGTATGTTACAACCTCATCACTATTTTTTACATGTATATGTTTGTTTTTCTAAAATGAAAAGATAATTGGCCTATATTCCTTAAAATGATATGTTGAGTGTACTATGGTTTGGCTCACATTTCTTTAAAAGTCACATTGGATTTTGAGTGAAGTTTCTTGTGTGACTTTGTGTGAGAAGACCATTCTCTCTCTCTCTTGTTTGTGACATGTCTGTCTATTTCTAAAAAAAAGAAAAAAGATGTTAACATTTGTTTGTTTATTTCTAAAAAGAGAGTAATTGTCTAATTTTTATCTCTCCTTAAGAAATTTCTAAATTGGTTTTTTAGTGAGGTTTGCCTTGTGTCTTTATATTGAAACTCCATTTTCTCTCTCCTGTGTGTGGACTAAAATAGGTCTTTCTTTTATATATATAACATGAACAAAATTACCTTTACATGTATAGTAAATGCGTTTTAGAAATTTGAGTAAATTGTATTTTTCTACCCTAAACTATAGGGTACTGTATATCTTTTTTTTTTTTTTTTTTACTTAAAGTTTTTGCCGTTAGACCTTATAACTTATTTCGTAAAATTGTGCTGTTATGATAATTATATATTGTCTCCTTGTCATTATGCTTAATGGTTGTAGAGGATGAGGGAGAATTTATCTATGATGAGAAATGTGAAAAGGGACCGTCTCGATAGGGAGAGGTTCGACTGGAATGGAGCATGTGTGGACATAGAACAATGCAATCTCCAATTGATTTGTTGAATAAAAGGGTTGAGGTGGTGTCCCATTTGTGGAGAATTAAGAGGACCTACAAGTCCGCTTATGCAGAGAGAGAGAGAGAGAGAGAGAAAGATTAGTTCAACCCCATCATACTTAATTATATGGGTCACGCCATTGACTATTAAACATTCCCTACTAAGGACAAAGTAAAGCAATATACATGGGTCCTTCAGTCATTTCATTGTCGAATATAGGCTGGCCCAAAGGTTTCAGAGGCCAAAGGCGAAATTTTCTAAGCCGGATCCGGCCAGATTTCAGCCCCGTTTATAAAACCCGAGACTGACTAGATACAACACGAGACCGACGAGACCCGAATCTAAAAATCCAACCACATATTTCGGGTCATATTTTCACCCACCTGAGGTCGAGTTCGGGTTGGGCACTAGCCCGACCTGGCCCGACCCGTGGACAACCATACATATAATTTAGATTTTCAAAATAAAAATTATATATATAAAATAAAAACACGGTTTTTTTTTAAATTTAAAAAAAAAAAAAAAAAAAAAAAAAAAAAAAGCTGCATCACACGCCCAACTGTTCATTTTCAAATTATTATATCCACTTATAAATTAAATTCTCAAAATTAAAAATTATATCTATAAAATAAAAACACTGTTTTTTTTTTAAATTTAAAAAAGAAAAAAGAAAAAAAAAAAAAGCCTTATCACTTGCGCGAAGCGCGTGTGATGAGGCTAATAACGTATTATCCTTTTTATCAAGGGAATGGAAATAAGAAATGTTTAAATTAGAGGATTCAATTTATAATTTTTTTTTTAACGAAATTCAATTTGTAATTTATCTTTATTTTTATTTTTGAATATACACATTACCGTCAAATTTATATTGTATGTTACAACCTCATTCACTCTTTTTTACATGTATTTGTTTGTTTTTTCTAAAATGAAAAGATAATTGGCTTATATTCCTTAAAATGATATGTTGAGTGTACTATGGTTTGGCTCACATTTCTTTAAAAGTCACTTTGGATTTTGATTGAAGTTTCTTGTGTGACTTTGTGTTAGAAGACCATTTTCTCCCTCTTGTTTGTGACATGTGTGTCTATTTCTAAAAAAAAGAAAAAAGATGTTAACATGTGTGTGTTTGTTTCTAAAAAGAGAGTAATTGTCTAATTTTTATCTCTCCTTAAAAAATTTCTAAATTGGTTTTTTAATGAAGTTTGTCTTGTGTCTTTATATTAAAACTCCATTTTCTCTCTCCTATGTGTGGACTAAAATAGGTCTTTCTTTTTATATATATAACATGAAAAAAATTACCTTTACATGTATAGTAAATGCGTTTTAGAAATTTGAGTAAATTGTATTTTTCTACACTAAACTATAGGGTACTGTATTTTTTTTTACTTAAAGTTTTTGCTGTTAGACCCGGTCACTTATTTCGTAAAATTGTGTTGTTATGATAATTATATATTATGTCCTTCTCATTATGCTTAATGGTTGCAGAGGATGAGGGAGAATTTATCTATGATGAGAAATGTGAAAAAAGACCGTCTTGATGGGGAGAGATTCGACCCGAATGGAGCATGTGTGGACATAGAACAATGCAATCTCCCATTGATTTGTTGAATAAGAGGGTTGAGGTGGTGTCCTGTTTGTGGAGAATTAAGAGGACCTACAAGTCCGCTTATGCAGAGAGAGAGAGAAAGATTAGTTCAATCCCATCACACTTAATTATATGGGTCACGCCATTGACTATTAAACATTCCCTACTAGGACAAAGTAAAGTAATATACATGGGTCTATCAATCATTTCATTGTCGAATACAGGCTGGCCCAAAGGTTTCAGAGGCCTAAGGCGAAATTTTCTAAGCCAGATCTGGCCAGATTTCGGCCCCATTTATAAAACTCGAGACCAACCAGATACAACATGAGACCGACGAGACCCGAATCTAAAAATCCGACCACAAATTTCAGGTCATATTTTCACTCACCTGAGTCATTCAGGTCCAATTCGAGTTGGGCAAAAACCCGACCTGGCTCGACCCGTGGACAGCCATACATATAAATTAGATTTTCAAAATAAAAATTATATATATAAAATAAAAACACGGTTTTTTTTTAATTAAAAAAAAAAAGCTACATCGCACGCGCAATTATTGATGTTCAAATTATTATATCCACTTATAAATTAAATTCTCAAAATTAAAAATTATATATATAAAATAAAAACACTGGTTTTTTTTTTAATTAAAAAAAAAAAAGCTTTATCACTCACCGAAGCGCGTGCGATAAGGCTAATAACGTATTATCCTTTTTATCAAGGGAATGGAAATGAGAAATGTTTAAATTAGAGGATTCAATTTATAATTTTTTTTAATGAAATTCAATTTGTAATTTATCTTTATTTTTATTTTTGAATATACACATTACCCTCAAATTACACTGTATGTTACAACCTCATTCACTCTTTTTTACGTGTATATGTTTTTTTTTCTAAAATGAAAAGAGATTTGGCCTATATTCCTTAAAATGATATGTTGAGTGTACTATGGTTAGGCTTACATTTATTTAAAAGTCACTTTGGATTTTGAGTGAAGTTTCTTGTGTGACTTTGTATTATAAGACCATTCTCTCTCTCTTGTTTGTGACATGTGTGTCTGTTTCTAAAAAAAAGAAAAAAGATGTTAACATATGTGTGTTTGTTTCTAAAAAGAGAGTAATTGCCTAATTTTTACCTCTCCTTAAAAAATTTCTAAATTGGTTTTTTAGTGAAGTTTGTCTTGTGTCTTTATATTGAAACTCCATTTTCTCTCTCCTGTGTGTGGACTAAAATAGGTCTTTCTTTTATATATATAACATGGACAAAATTACCTTTACATGCATAGTAAATGTGTTTTAGAAATTTGAGTAAATTGTATTTTTCTACCCTAAACTATAGGGTACTATATTTCTTCTTGTTCTTTTTTTTACTGAAAGTTTTTGCCGTTTGACCCTGTCACTTATTTCGTAAAATTGTGCTGTTATTATAATTATATATTGTCTCTTTCTCATTATGCTTAATGGTTGTAGAGGATGAGGGAGAATTTATCTATGATGAGAAATGTGAAAAAGAACCGTCTCGATGGGGAGAGATTCGACCTGAATGGAGCATGTGTGGACATGGAACAATGCAATCTCCAATTGATTTGTTGAATAAAAGGGTTGAGGTGGTGTCCCGTTTGTGGAGAATTAAGAGGACCTACAAGTCCGCTTATGCACAGAGAGAGAGAAAGATTAGTTCAACCCCAGCATACTTAATTATATGGGTCACGCCATTGACTATTAAACATTCCCTACTAAGGACAAAGTAAAGTAATATACATGGGTCCTTCAATCATTTCATTGTCGAATACAGGTTGACCCAAAGGTTTTAGAGGCCTAACGTGAAATTTTCAAAGCCGGATCCGGCAAGATTTTGGCCTCGTTTATAAAACCCGAGACCAACCCGATACAACACGAGACCGACGAGACTCGAATCTAAAAATCGACCACATGTTTCGGGTCAAATTTTCACCCACCTGAGTCATTCAGGTTGAGTTTGGGTTGGGCACAAACAAGACCTGGCCCGACTCGTGGATAGCCATACATATAAATTAGATTTTCAAAGTAAAAATTATATATATAAAATTAAAACAAGTTTTTTTTTTTAATTAAAAGAAAAAAGATTCATCGCATGCGCTACTGTTGATTTTCAAATTACTATATCCACTTAAAAATTAAATTCTTAAAATTAAAAATAATATATATAATATAAAAACACCGGATTTTTTTTTTAAATTAAAAAAAAAAAAGTCTTATTGCTCATGCGAAGTGCGTGTGATGAGGCTCGTAACATATTATCCTTTTTATCAAGGGAATGGAAATTAGAAATGTTTAAATTAGAGGATTCAATTTATAATTTTTTTTTAATGAAATACAATTTGTTATTTTTCTTTATTTTTATTTTTGAATATAAGCATTACCTTGAAATTTACACTGTATGTTACAACCTCATTCACTCTTTTTTGCTTGTATATGTTTGTTTTTTCTAAAATGAAAAGGTAAATTGCCTATATTCCTTAACATGATATGTTGAGTGTACTATAGTTTGGCTCACATTTCTTTAAAAGTCACTTTGGATTTTGAGTGAAGTTTCTTGTGTGACTTTGTGTTAGAAGACCATTATCTCTCCCTTGTTTGTGACATGTGTGTCTGTTTCTAAAAAAAAGAAAATAAAAGTTAACATGTGTGTGTTTGTTTCTAAAAAAGAGAGTAATTGTCTAATATTTATCTCTCCTTAAAAAATTTCTAAATTGGTTTTTTAGTGAAGTTTGTATTGTGTCTTTATATTAAAACTCCATTTTCTCTCTCTTATGTGTGGACTAAAATAGGTCTTTCCTTTATATATATAACACGAACAAAATTACCTTTACATGTATAGTAAATGCGTTTTAGAAATTTGAGTAAATTGTATTTTTCTACACTAAACTATAGGGTATTGTATTTCTTCTTCTTCTTTTTTTACTGAAAGTTTTTGCCGTTAGACCCTGTCACTTATTTCGTAAAATTGTGCTGTTATGATAATTATATAGTCTCTTTCTCATTATGCTTAATGGTTGTAGAGGATGAGGGAGAATTTATCTATGATGAGAAATGTGAAAATGGATTGTCTCAATGGGGAGAGATTGGACCCGAATGAAGCATGTGTGGACATGGAACAATGCAATCTCCAATTGATTTGTTGATTAAGAGGGTTGAGGTGGTGTCCCGTTTGTGGAAACTTAAGAGGAGTTACAAGCCCGCTTATGCAAAGTGAGAGAGAAAGATTAGTTCAACCCCATCATACTTCATTATATGGGTCATGCCATTGACTATTAAACATTTCCTAATAAGGACAAAGTAAAGTTTTATACATGGGTCCATCAATCATTTCATTGTTGAATACAGGCTGGCCTAAAGGTTTCAGAGGGCTAAGGCGAAATTTTCAAAGCCGGATGCTGCCAGATTTCGGCCCCGTTGATAAAACCCAAGACCGACGAGACCTGAATCTAAAAATCCGACCACATAGTTCGGGTAGGTTTTGGGTCATATTTTCACCCACCTGAGTCATTCAGGTCGAGTTCGGGTTCGGCACAAACCTGACTTGGCCCGACCCATGGTCAGCCATACATATAAATTAGATTTTCAAAATAAAAATTAGATTAATAAAATAAAAACACGATTTTTTTAAATTAAAAAAAAAATCTTCATCGCACGCACTACTGTTGATTTTCAAATTATTATATCCACTTATAAATTAAATTCTAAAAATTAAAAATTATATATATATAATAAAAACATAGGTTTTTTTTTTAATTAAATAAAAAAAAACAAAAAAGCCTTATCGCTAGCACGAAGCGCGTGTGATGAGGCTAGTAACATATTATCCTTTTAATCAAGGGAATGGAAATGAGAAATGTTTAAATTAGAGGATTCAATTTATAATTTTTTTTAATGAAATTCAATTTATAATTTATCTTTATTTTTATTTTTGAATATACACATTACCCTCAAATTTACGTTGTATGTTTTGGGTCATATTTTCACCCACTTGAGTCATTCAGGTCGAGTTTAGGTTGGGCACAAACCCGACTTGGCCTGATCTATGGACAGCCTTACATATAAATTAGATTTTCAAAATAAAAATTATATATATAAAATAAAAACACGTTTTTCTTTTTAATTAAAAGAAAAAAGATTCATCGCACACGCGACTGTTGATTTTCAAATTACTATATCTACTTATAAATTAAATTCTCAAAATTAAAAATTATATATATTATATAAAAACATTGGATTTTTTTAAATTATAAAAAAAAAAAAAAGAAAAAAGAAAAAAAGAAAGCCTTATCGCTTGTGCGAATCACGTGTGATGAGGCTAGTAATATATTATACTTTTTATCAAGGGAATGGAAATGAGAAATGTTTAAATTAGAGTGTTCAATTTATAATTTTTTTTAATGAAATTCAATTTGTAATTTATCTTTATTTTTATTTTTGAATATACACATTACCCTCAAATTTACACTGTATGTTACAACCTCATTCACTCTTTTTTACAGGTATATGTTTGTTTTTCTAAAATGAAAAGATAATTGGCCTATATTCCTTAAAATGATATGTTGAGTTCACTATGGTTTGGCTCACATTTCTTTAAAAGTCACTTTGGATTTTGAGTGAAGTTTCTTATGTGACTTTGTGTTAGAAGACCATTCTCTCTCTCTTGTTTGTGACATGTGTGTCTGTTTCTAAAAAAAAGAAAAAAGATGTTAACATGTGTTTGTTTGTTTCTAAAAAGAGAGTAATTGTCTAATTATTATCTCTCCTTAAAAAATTTCTAAATTGGTTTTTTAGTGAAGTTTGTCTTGTGTCTTTATATTAAAACTCCATTTTCTCTCTCCTGTGTGTGGACTAAAGTTGGTCTTTCTTTTATATATATAACATGAACAAATTACCTTTACATGTATAGTAAATGCGTTTTAGAAATTTGAGTAAATTGTATTTTTCTACGCTAAACTATAGGGTACTGTATTTCTTTTTTTTTCTTTTTTCTTTTTTACTTAAAGTTTTTGCCATTAGACCCTGTCACTTATTTCGTAAAATTGTGCTATTATGATAATTATATATTATCTCCTTCTCATTATGGTTAATGGTTGCAGAGGATGAGGGAGAATTTATCTATGATGAGAAATGTGAAAAGGGACCATCTCGATGGGGAGAGATTCGACCCGAATGGAGCATGTGTGGACATGGAACAATGCAATCTCCAATTGATTTGTTGAATAAGAGGGTTGAGGTGGTGTCCCGTTTGTGGAGAATTAAGAGGACCTACAAGTCCGCTTATGCACAGAGAGAGAGAAAGATTAGTTCAACCCTATCATACTTAATTATATGGGTCAAGCCATTGACTATTAAACATTCCCTACTAAGGACTAAGTAAAGTAATATACATGAGTCCTTCAATCATTTCATTGTCGAATACAGGCTGGCCAAAGGTTTCAGAGGCCTAAGGTGAAATTTTCAAAGCCGGATCCGGCCAGATTTCAGCCCCATTTATAAAATCCGAGACCGTCCTGATACAACACGAGACCGACGAGACTCGAATCTAAAAATCCGACCACATGTTTCGGGTCATATTTTCACCTACCTGAGTCATTCAAGTTGAGTTCGGGTTGGGCACAAACCCGACCTGGCCTAACCCGTGGATGGCCATACATATAAATTAGATTTTCAAAATAAAAATTATATATATAAAATAAAAACATGGTTTTTTTTTTAAATTCTAAATAAAAAAGGTTCATCTCCCGCGCAACTGTTGATTTTCAAATTATTATATCCACTTATAAATTAAATTCTCAAAATTAAAAATTATATATATAAAATAAAAACACTGGTTTTTTTTTTAAATTAAAAAAAAAAAAAAAAAAAAGCCTTGTCGCTCTCGCGAAGCGCATGTGATGAGGCTAGTAACATATTATCCTTTTTATCAAGGGAATGGAAATTAGAAATGTTTAAATTAGAGGATTCAATTTATAATTTTTTTTTAATGAAATACAATTTGTTATTTTTCTTTATTTTTATTTTTGAATATAAGCATTACCTTGAAATTTACACTGTATGTTACAACCTCATTCACTCTTTTTTGCTTGTATATATTTTTTTTTTCTAAAATGAAAAGGTAAATTGCCTATATTCCTTAACATGATATGTTGAGTGTACTATAGTTTGGCTCACATTTCTTTAAAAGTCACTTTGGATTTTGAGTGAAGTTTCTTGTGTGACTTTGTGTTAGAAGACCATTCTCTCTCCCTTGTTTGTGACTTTGTGTTAGAAGACCATTCTCTCTCCCTTGTTTGTGACATGTGTGTCTGTTTCTAAAAAAAAGAAAATAAAAGTTAACATGTGTGTGTTTGTTTCTAAAAAAGAGAGTAATTGTCTAATATTTATCTCTCCTTAAAAAATTTCTAAATTGGTTTTTTAGTGAAGTTTGTATTGTGTCTTTATATTAAAACTCCATTTTCTCTCTCTTATGTGTGGACTAAAATAGGCCTTTCTTTTATGTATATAAATGAACAAAATTACCTTTACATGTATAATAAATGCATTTTAGAAATTTGAGTAAATTGTATTTTTCTACGCTAAACTATAGGGTACTTTATTTCTACTTTTTTTTTACTTAAAGTTTTTGCCGTTAGACCTTGTCACTTATTTCGTAAAATTGTGCTGTTGTGATACTTATATATTGTGTCCTTCTTGTTATGCTTAATGGTTGTAGAGGATGAGGGAGAATTTAACTATGATGAGTGTCAGGACATATGTGCTTCATTGTTAGGAACATGTGTCACTATTTTATGTAATTGGGTAATTTTTTGACAAAACTTACTTTACTTATAATTTGGTAGATCTAGGATGTGTTTAATGCTTCAAAAAACAAGGTTTCAAGTTCAAGTGTTAAAGCCATGCAAGTCTGTCCAAGAATCAAGGAATGAAGTGTCGGATTTTAAAACTCGACAGCTAGCGTCTATCGATGTTTAAAAGCTGCTGAAGCCTATGGCTCGACAGCTAGCTTAATAGATGGCTATCTATCGGAGTTTATTAAATTAAGATTTTCTATTTTTTTTTTCATCCAATCCATGGGTATATGTTTGGGCTTTCTTTTCTTACAACCCTAAACATATATAAAGATTATTTTAAGGGCCGTAAAATGTTGCGCAAGTATGAAGCAAAGTCTTGTTCATGCAAATTGTGACCAGAGACAGAATTTGCCATAGTTCATCTTTTTCTTGAAGAAGCTGCTATGTTTGTACACCGAAGGATTTTGTGACCAAACAACTTTATGATCTTCATTGTCTAAATGAACTGAAGAACTTTGCTGCCAACTTCCTTCTCAAGTTGGTGATCAAGTTGCGTATTTGGATCCGCACAATTGGTTAGTTACGTACTGGGAGTCGTGCATTGAAAATGAGAGATTGTCACTACAGAATAAGTCCAATTGAGTAAGGGTTCAACTGTAGGTTGGTATAAGGTACTAGGATTCCTTTACTTGTAATCGCTTGTTTTGATAATAGTGGATTCACGGGAGTGGTGACCTTAAAATCACCTAGTGGGGTTTTTGCCGTGTAGGTTTTCCCCATTCGTAAACAAATCACCGTGTCAATTTATTTTCTGCTGCATGCGTAGTTAATTGGTGATTTGTTTGTGCTGCCACGTATAGTTTCATGTTAGTATGATTAATTAATAAACTTGGCAAATTAATCAATTAATTCATCACAAGAGGTCAATACGTTTTTGGCCTATCAAGTGGTATTAGAGCAGGCACACTCTGATTAATGTTAATCTTTGCTGTGTGATCCATTGACCCCTGTTTGTCATGGATAGAGGATAGTCTATTATTATACCACCTTTATTTGATGGCACTAACTATGCATACTGGAAGGTACGCATGAGAACTTTCTTGTAGTCTTTAGATGAGAAAGTGTGGCAAGCTATAGAGATAGGCTAGACGAAGCCTACATAAGCGCAGACCGACTGAGATGATGCTAAGATCAAGGCGGCAAACGTCAATAGTAGGGCATTGAATGCTCTATTCAGTGCAGTCACGAATGAGGAGTTCAAGAAGATATCCTCCACTGAAACTGCAAAAGAAGCATGGACCATCCTCCAGACAACCTATGAAGGAACCAAGACTGTCAAGGACTCAAAGCTTCAGAGGCTCACTACTAGCTTTGAAGAGATCAAGATGGAGGAGGATTAGTTGTTTGATAAGTTCTATGCCAAGCTCAAGGACATTGTAAACTCAACATTTAATCTTGGGGAAACCATTTCTGAAACCAAGATTGTGAGAAAGGTGCTCAGATCTCTACCCGAGAGATTCCATGCCAAGATCATTGTCATTGAGGAATTAAAGGACATTGACAAAATTCCTTTGACAGAGTTGTTTGGCAATCTGCAGAGCTATAAGTTGGGTTTAACAAGGATCGGGAAATCAAGCAAGAGCAAGAGCATGGCATTGAAGGCCAATAGTAGTGATACTGATGAGTCTTCTGATGATTGAAATTCTAAAATGAAGTCTTACATCATCAGACAATTCAAGAAGTTCATGAAGAATGCCAATGCAAAGGGCTTCAACAAGAACCATAGACAGTTAATTTCTTCTCAGTCTAAGAGCCAAGATAAAGGGAAAAATGATGCTAGGGATGGCGATTAGTACACTGTTCCCTCAGGACCAAAGTGCTTTGGGTGTCAAGGTTTCAGTTATATGAAACAAGAGTGCCCTACTTATCTCAAGACCATTGGGAAGAGCAAGGCACTTGCTGCTACATTGAGTGACACTGAGCCTGAGGATGACTTCGATAATGAGGATGATGGAATCCTAAATGCCTTCACTACCACAGTAAATCCTACTAAATGGATTGTTGAAGATATGGATAAAGAAGAGAAATTAGTGGAGTCTAAGTTTGAGAAGATGGATGAATAAGATGACATCCACACAGCATATGCAAAGTTATACAAAGTCTCGGAAAAGTATGAGAAGTTGTATAAGTTGGCCACTAAGAAACTTAGTGATGTGGAGCTTGAGCGAGAAGAAATCTCTACAAAGTTTGATGAAGCAAATCAGACTATTAGAGCACTCAGATTTTAGAATAATTTCTTGGCTGAGAAGACCAAGAAACATGAGGCAGAACTGTTCCAAGTCAGAGCTCAACTGGAAAGGACTTTAAGCGCTAAGCTCGATAAGATGCTCAGTCTTCAGAAATCTGCTTCCAATCGAACCGGTTTAGGGTATGATTTCTCTTCTCCTAGTATTGCTTCTACTAGTGCTACTATTTTTGTTCCTCCTGCTAATAATATTGAAACTAAAAACAATGATGTTAAAAATGAATTAACTAATGAGAATATAGACAATGATAAATCTATCTTAAGAGCATCCCCTAAGCTTGATAAGAAAGAGATTAAAAACCCTAGGGCTAAAAAGGGAAACTCTCAAAAGTCAAAACAGAAAAAGCAGCATTTCTGTCATTACTGTGGCACAGCTGGACATACTGGACCTAATTGCTATAAGTGATTAGTCACTCAAAAGAGCAATAGCATGATCGCATCAGGAGATCAAAATCAGTTTCCAACCTCTTTTGCTCCTCTTGGAGATCTTCTCAAAGCCTTCATGTTCCTTTCGAACTTGAATGGTTTTAACTCTTCCCCCTCACCGTAGGATCAAGGGATTGCTAGACAGAAAGGTTCTTCCAAGGTGTGGAAGGAAAAGGGCTCCAAGTGATTCTGTCACTTCTTCTCTCTCTCTCTTTTTCTTGTTTTTGTTTTTTCATTACTTGTTTGCTTTGCTTTATTGTTTTGAATCAGTCTAGTTTTATGCATTGCTTTGTTTTGTTTAACATGTTTTGAGTTAGTCTAGTTTTATGCATTGTTTTGTTTTGTTTAACATGTTTTTGCTTTGTTAGTTTTTAGTTTAATTTAATTTTGTTTTTCATATAAAAATATTAAAAAAAAATTGAAAAAAAAAATACAAAAATAGTGTGTGTTTGTGTACATTGGTACTTGTGTACTTTGGATGGCCATTGAAACAAAGTTTTCTAAACTTTGTATCTCTTGTAGCTTAGATGAGCATCTCTATGCACAACTAAGCAAATGAGCTTTGTGGCTCGTGTTTGTGATGAGTAAGATTAAGTAATCTCTTATACTTAACACTCGTATCACTCTTTTTGACAGGAAGAACTAGAAAATCCTAAAAGAAAGGCATAAATAACCATCTCACCACTGTTGCCTGCCAATCATAAAATGACATCTATATGCTTCGATATAGCAAAAGTGCAATGTCAAATGCTTAACATCATTGGGTATTTTTTTTCTCTCTCTTATATACCCATACATGGTTTGCTCAAAAGAAAAAAATATATGCAAAGAAAAAATTAAAAATTAAAAAGCAAAAAGAACAAAATGCTTTATGTATGATTGCAAGCGTTTATTCTAGGAGATGTGGGAGTTATAGGATGTACCTCGAAAGTGATAGTCCCCATCAAACAGTTATGATTATGTGTGAGTTAAAGTGATTAACTCATATCTCAAATCTTCATAACATGTAGACACTTATACAATCTTGCGATATTTTTCACACACAACATGCAATATTCTTTGCTACTTTTGATACATGGGCAGGTACAATGTGATTTGGCCATCACAAGGAATACTTGTGTCTATGTATGCTCACTAAACTGTCTTAACTTGTTTTTGAAATATAAAATTGGTTAGACTTGTTTAGTGTGTATGTGTGTTTTGGGATCTATGTGATTACATTTTTCTTGATTGAGAGATGTTTTTAAGAGGTTAAAATGTTGTTTGGATCCTTGGTTGAGTTGCATGTTTGATTGCATTCATATCTGTGTTTTTTTCTTCTTGAAAAACTATTTTTAAGTAATCTCGACACCTTTTGACACTTGACTTATCTATCAAGCTCTTTAGCTTCTTTTTATCGTAATCTCGACAACTTTTTGACAGCTCCTTGATCCATCGAGAAAGTTTTTGTCTCCTCGATAGTTGCTCGATAGCTCCTCGATCCATCGAACTTGTTGTTGCTGTGGACACCTCTGGACAACTGCTCGATAGTTGTGTCTCTTTGTGCCTTTAAATCTCGACACCTCTTGACACCTCTCGATCTGTCGAGAATTGTGAGCTTCCTATAAATACGCGTGTCGCGATTCAGATCTCATTTTCCTCGATCTCTCTTGATACTTCCTTGTCTTCTCACCTCCCAAACACATTTTTCTCACTTCAAACTCCTTTCCCAAGAGATTTTCGGCCTTGATCAAGTGTTTTTTCACTGGTAAGGTTCCTACATCCTTCATTCTTCATGCATTTCATGTTTTCTAACCTAACTTTTGGGACTTTTGGTAAACTTTGGAGTTTTTCAAAATTAATGGAGTTTTTGCAAAAATTTTGGGTTGGGTTTTGCTTTAATAAGTTTCAAAATATCATGCATTACATTTCATGAGCATTTAACTATATTGTCATGCATTTTAGATGTGTGTTCTCTATATGTTGTCTCATTGTGTGCTAGTAGGATTGGATTGGGCTGAGCCCATGATATTTTCACTATTGCGTATCACATGATCATGCATTTTCATGCATATGTACCTTCAATTCTTTATATTTTTGATATATTGATTGTGTTTGGTACTTTTTTGTGTGTTTCTCTCTCTCTCTGGTTTACGTTTGTTGCATCATGGCACCTAAATGTAAGTCTACTTCGTCTCGAAACCCTCTTTGTTCCAGGGCATCCACTTCCTCTGACCCCACTCCCTCTCACGTCTAGTTCCGTGATGAGAAGGCCAAATTGGACTTCTTTGAGAACTTTTCTCGACAAGCATTCATTCGGATCGCCAAGTCATTTTGTCGGACTTCTCCGACACTGACCTACCCACTGTCATTCACAGCAGGGGTTAGAAGTCGTTGTGTGACGTCCCAGTCACTTGTCCATCCGTGCTGATACAGGAGTTCTACTCTAACATGCATGTATTTGATTATTCAGTACCTCTTTTTGTTACTCGCGTTCGAGGTACGCGCATTGTGGTCACACTAAATGTTATATCCGATGTGCTCCGTGTCCTGCGGGTAGAGCATCCTGACTACCCCGGTTGTGAGTGTCCGAGGATTGAGTCCAAAGACAAGCTTATGTTAGCTTTTTGTGAGTGTCCCTCTGATTGGGGCAATCGTTAGTTTACTCCGTGTTCGACCTTTGCTAAAGGTCCTAGATTCATGAACATGGTTATGACTTTTGTTTTGCATCCTTTTTCTCACTATAACTCTATTATCAAGTCCCGTGCTCGATTTTTGCTTTCTCTTTTAGAGCATCTTTTTATAGATTTTCCCTCTCATTTTATTCTTTCCATCATAGATGTGTTTAGGGATACAGCGACCCGTGATAAGTTCATCTTTCCTTCGGCTATCACGAGAATTTTACGCCATTTTTCTGTTCCCTTTCCTGTTTCCGACCACTTCTCTATTATGTGTGCCATTGACGCTGCTACCATTAAATGAAGCAAGGCACAGCTATGTGCAAGGCAATTCGGTACGGCAGCTCCTCCCATTCCTTCAACTCCATCCACCTCTGTTCCCTCTTCTTCTGCGGGTAGTGTGACTCTTGTTTAAAGTGTTTCAAAAATACAGGTTGTCAAAGTCTTCTTGCCATGAACTCTTTTTTTGCAAAGTTTTTCAAGAGTTTGTGTTATGATAGATTTTACTGTATTCAACAAGTGAATGAGTTAAGTGATTTATGACTTCTCTCATATCTCATTGGTTTGTTGTGTTTTTGTCACAAATTACCAAAAAGGGATATTGTTAGGAACATATGTCACTATTTTATGTAATTGGCTAATCCTTTGACAAAATGCACTTTACTTGTAATTGGGTAGATCTAAGATGTGTTTAATGCTTCAAGTTCAAGTGTTAAAGCCATGCAAGTCTGTCCAAGATGATAGGCAAAAAATGAATTGACCTCTTGTGATGAATTAATTGATTAATTAACCAAGTTTATTAATTAATCAAATTAACATGCAAAGCGCGTGGTAGCACAAACAAATCACCAATTAAACTAAGTATGCAGTGGAAAATATATTGACACGGTGATTTATTTACAAATGGGGAAAACCTACACGGCAAGAACCCTATCGGGGGATTTTAAGGTCACCACTCCTGTAAATTCACTATTATCACAACAAATAGTTACAAGTAAAGGAATCCTAGTACCTTATACTAACCTACAGTTGAACCTTTACCCCAATACACAATTGGACTTGTTCTGTAGTGACAATCTCTCCTCAAAATGAATGGCTCCCAGTACGTGTCTAACCAATTGCGTGGATCCCAGTATGTGACTTCAATAACCAACTAGAGAAGGTTGTTGGCTGCAAAATTCTTCAGTTCATCACACAATAAAAATCCAAAAGATGCTTGGTTACAAAACCCTTTGGTACACAAACACAGCAACTTTTTCACAAAAAAGATGAACTAGGGCAAATTATGTCTCCGGTCACAATTTGCTTGAACAAACTTTGCTCAACACTTATACAACTTTTTCCACCTTTGACGACCCTTAAAATAATCATTTTATATGTCTAGAGTTGTGAGAAAAGAAAGCTCAAACATACAATCACAGATTAAATGACAAACAAATCAGAAATTCTGAGTTTCATAAATCTCGACAGATGCCTTATCTGTTGAGCTGCTGTCGAGCCATGGACTAGAACAGCTCTTCAAGGCTCGATAGATGGCTAGCTATCGAGCTAGCTGTCAAGCTTTAATGACAGCCACTTTTTAGACTTGAATCTTGGACAGACTTGCATGCCTTCAACACTTGAGCTTGAAACAAGGTTTCTTGAAGTATTAAACATATCCTAGATCTTTCCAATTACAAGTAAAGCGCATTTTGTCAAAGGATTAGCCAATTACATAAAATAGTGACATATGTTCCTAACAAGTGAATCACATATGTCCTAACAATCTCCCCTTTTGGCAATCCGTGACAAAACCATGACAAACAAATGAATATATGAGAGAAGCCATAAATCACTCAACTTATATTTACTTGTTGAATACAATAAAATCTATCCTAACACAAACTCTTGAAAAACTTTGCAAGAAGAAAGTCTATGGCAAGAAAGACTTTGACAACCTGTATTTCTAAAACATTTTAAACAAAACTCATCAAGGCATCTTAGTGTGAAACAGAAATAATAAATTGCATACAATATATAAGAAATATGTGTATAAAGAAAGAAAAGAAACAACACATGGAGAGATAGGTGAAAGAACTGTAATAACAACCTCAAAATGTATATATATATATATATATATATATAAACAAGTACAAGGTTTGCTATTACAAAATGATCAAAAGATCTAAGGTACAGGAACAATGTATCTAAAATAGAAAGAAAAGAAAAGATACATGAAATCCTCACTACATCCCTCAATGTGCACTCTCCCTCTGACAAAAATCTCCTATACTAACCCTCCCCCTAACTATGACTACTCTCATAACCAAAACTACTCCCCCTTTTTGTCACGGGTGACAAAGGGTAAGAGTGTCAAGTAGACATCTCATCAGAGCTGGAAGAGCTAGCATCTCCATCCTTACCATCATCATCGTTGTCGGAGTCGTCATCGTCCTTGGATGCCTTGGGTGCCTCGGGAGGAGGAGAGGAAGACTCCACAAAGCCACCAAGGCGAGCCTGCCATCTAGCAATACAGCCGACATGAGTGTTCACTTGACACAACTCATCAGTGAGAGTGTCAAGGCGAGCATCCATGCACTGAAGCTGCGCCATGATTACATCCAGAGTCACACCTTTTGCGGAAGTAGAGGGAGCGGAGCTGAAGGAGTAGGAGGAGTTGCCGTACTAGACTGCCTCGATTGAAACTGCGCCTCGCTCTGTTTAATGGAAGCGTAGTCAATGGCACACATAACGGAGAAGTGGTCGGACGAGGGAAAAGGAACAGGAAATGGCGTAAAATCCACTTGATAGTTGAAGGGAAGATGAGCTTATCACGAGTCGCCGTATCCCTGTACACATTTATAATAGAAAGAATGAAATGTGAAGGAAAATCTATAGTGAGATGCTCAAGAAGGGATATCAAAAATCGAGCACGGGGCTCTGTGATAAAGTTATAGTGAGAAAAAGGGTGCAAAACAAATGTCATCACCATGTTCATGAATCTAGGACCTTTAGCAAAGGTCGAACACGGTGTAAACTGACGATCACCCCAATCAGAAAGGCGCTCGCAAAAGGTAGAAATCATCTCATCTTTGGACACAATCCTTAGACGCTCACAACCGGGGTAGTCAGGATGCGCTACCCTCGAGACGTGGAGCACCTCGGATACAATATTCGGTGTGACTACTATGCGCGTACCTCGAGCGCAAGTATGAAAAAGAGGTACAAAATAATCCAATCCATGCATGTTGGAGTAGAACTCCTGAATCAGCACGGAAGGACAGGTGACCGGGATGTCACACAGTGACTCCCAACCTCGATTGCAAATGACAGTGGGTAGGTCAGTGTTGGAGAAGTCCACAGGATGACTCGGCGTTCTGAATGAATGCCTCATCTAGAGAAGTTCTCTGAAAAGTCCTTTCGAGCATCCTCATCACGGAATCGAATGGAAGAGGGGGTAGGATCAGAAGACAAAGATGCCCCAAAACGAAGAGGGTTCCGGGACAGAGCAAACTTACGTTTTGGTGCCATTGACGCACTAACGTAAACTAGAGAGAGAGGGGGAAGAAGGAAACACTCAGAAAAGTCCCAAAAACAGTTCAAATATATAAAAATATATATTGAATGTAAAGGACGTATGCATGAAAATGCATAAGCATGTAATGTGCAACAGTAAAATCATCATAGGCTTAGCCCAATCCAAACCTACCAGCACACAAACAGTTTAACATATATAACACACATCTAAATGCATGAAAATATAGTTATAATGTACATGGAATGCAATGCATGGAGTTTTTAAGATCAAATCTTCAAAACTCATCCCAAAAATTTTGCTAAAACCTCTTTGACTTCGAAAAACCCAAAAATTTCCAAAAATCCCAAAAACTTAGGTTACAAAGCATGAAATGCATGAAAATGAGAGATTTAGACACCTACCAAGTGAGAAAGAACTTGATTAAGGTCGAAAAATCCTTGAGGAAGAGGTTTAGAAAAAGAAGAGAGTGTTTGGGAGTTGAACAGCCATGGATAGATCGAGAGAGATCGAGGAATGAAGTCTGAATCGCGTTTGAACCTATATATAGAACCTCAGTAATTCTTGATAGATTGAGGTGTCGAGAGGTATCGAGACAGGTGTCAAGCTTTAAAAGCTTCGACAAATGCAGTTATCGAGAGGTGTCCACAGCAAAACAGGCTCAATGGATCGAGGAGCTATCGAGGAGACAAGAGATTTCGCAATTAATCCTGTTAGGTTTTAAGGTCTTAGGATTTTATGTATTTAGAACTCTAATTTGTAATGTTGGCAAACCATGATCAAAACAATGTATTTAGTTTTGTTTAGGCTTGCTCAAAGTTGGTAAAATATTGTAAAGTTGGAATCAAGTGACTGAAGATGCATTGGGGCTTCTCGGCCTGGCTCGATCGATCGAATGTAATTCTCAATCGATCGAAAATCGGCCCAAATGCGTTTTCTGCAAAAATTCCAACTCAGCCCTAACTCTTTTAAAACGTTTAGGGTTTATGTTTTTGCCCTAGGTATATAAGGCAAAACCCTAGCCACATTTTCAGTGTTGCACAAGTTGTATTGTTGCTCATACATTGCGGTTTTGTGTAAATCTCTTGTGAGATCTAGAGGAACTTTCCTTTATACAAAGCTTACGGTTCTCAAGATTGAGATTACTTCAACATCTTGATGATCAACTTGGTTGCTGCCATTGAAGTTTAAAGATAAACAAGCGGGGAGCTTGTAGCTGATTGAAGGATTCAAAGAAAGAAGTAGTCCATGGACTCGGAGCCTGCGCGTGGTCGTGTCAGGAAGTTTTACTGGTGGGTAGCATTAGGAAGTCAAGCGGGGAGCTTGTAAGTCCTTTTGTAAGAACTTCAATTCTTTCTTAGCGGATTCCATTTTGCCTTGAGGATCGGTGGGTAAAATCCTCCCCAGGTTTTTCCGTGTGGTTTCCTGGGTGATCATATCTTGTGTTCTTTTATTATTCCGCTGCTTTATATATTTTATATGCATGATATGATTATTTGATTGTTTTAACCTAGAATTATTTAATTTGACTAAGTAACAACTTGGCTAATTAATCTAGGCTACGCAATCTGGTTGTTTGTTTAAGGGGTCTAAACCGTTCAAATCCACCTAGCTATCGAGAGGTGTCGAGATTGCGATGAAAAACAATTGAAGAGCTCGATAGATAAGCCAGGTGTCGAGAGGTGTCGAGGAGCTGTCGAGATTGCTTAAAAACAGTTTTTCAAGAAGAGAAAAACACAGATATGAATGCAATCAAGCATGCAACTCAACCAAGGATCCAAACAACATTTTGAACTTGAACTCTCAAAAACATCTCTCAATCATAAAAATGTTAAGCACATAGATCCCAAAAACACGCACGCACACACACACACACACACACACACACACACACACACACACAACAAGTTTAACCAATTTTTTATTTCAAAAAGAAGTCAAGACAGTTTAGTGAACATACATTAACACATGTAAATCTTGTGATGGCCAAGTCACATTGTACCTACACATGTATCAAGAGTAGCAAAGAATATTGCGTGTTGTATGTGAAAAACATCGCAAGATTGCATAAGTGTATACATGTTATGACGATTTGAGATATGAGAAAATCACTTTAACTCATATACAATCATAACTATTTAATGGAGATTATCACCTTCGAGGTACATCCTATAACTCCCACATCTCCTAGAATACACGCTTGCAATCATATATAAAACATTTTGATTTTGATTTTTTTTTTCTTTGCATATTTTTCTTTTTAAGCAAATCATGCATGGGTATATAAGGGAGAGAAAAGAAATACCCAACGATGTTAAGCATTTGACATTCCAATTTTGCTATACCGAAGCACACAAATGTCATTTCATGATTGGCGGGCAATAGTGGTGAGATAGTTATTTATGCCTTTCTCTTATGATTTTTTAGTCATTCTCGTCAAAAAGAGTGATACGAGTGTTAAGTACAAGAGATTACTTAATCTTACTCATCACGAAGACGAGCCGGAAAGCTCACTTGCTTAATTGTGCATAGAGATACTCATCTAAGCTACAAAAGATACAAAGTTCAAAAAACTTTGTTTTAATAGCCATCAAAGGTACACAAGTACCAATGTACACAAAACACACATTGTTTTTGTATTTTTCTGATTTTTCAATTTTTTTATATCAAAAACAAAATAAACAAAACTGAAAACAGCAAAACATGTTAAACAAAGCAAAGCATAAAAACTAGACTGATTCAAAAACTTGAAAGCAAAACACACAAGTAATGCAAACAAAAACAAGAGAGGGAGAAAGAGAAAAAGTGATAGAATCACTTGGAGCCCTTTTCCTTTCACACCTTGGAAAAACCTTTCCGTTTAGCAAAACCTTAATTCGGCGGTGAGGGGGAAGAATTGAAACCGTTCAAGTTCGAAAGGAACATGAGGGCTTTGAGAAGATCTCCAAGGGGAGCAAAAAATGATGGAAACTTATTCTGGTTTCTCGATGTGATCCTGCCATTACTCTGTTGAGTTGCTAACCACTTATAGCAATTTGGTTGAGTATGACTGGCTGCTCCACAGTGATGACAGAGATGCTGCTTCTTTTGTTTAGACTTTTAAGAGTTAGCCTTCTTAGCCCTAGGGTTTTTAGCTTCTTTCTTATCCTACTTAGGGGGTGCTCCTAAGATAGATTTACCCTTATCTAAGTTCTCACTAGCTAAATTAGTTTTGACATTAGTGTTCTCAATTTCAACATTATTTGCAGGAGGAACAAAAACAGAAGTACTAGTAGAAGCAATATTAGAAAGAGAGAAATCATACCCTAAACCGGTTTGATCAGAAACAGATTTCTGAAGACTGAGCATTTCATCTAGCTTAGTGCTTGAACTCCTTTCTAGCTAAGCTTTGACTTGGAACAGTTCTACCTCAAGCTTCTTGATCTTCTCAGCCAAGAAGTTATTCTCAAATCTCAGTGCTCCAATAGTCTGATTGGCTTTATCAAACTTTGTAGAAAGCTCTTCACGCTCAAGCTCCACATCACTAAGTTTCTTGGTGGTCAACCTATACAACTTTTCATGCTCTTCTGAGACCTTGTATAACTTTGCATAGGCTGTGTGGATGTTATCTTGTTCATTCGTCTTCTCAAATTTGGACTCCACCAATTCCTCTTCTTCATCCACATCTTCAACAATCCTCTTAATAGGATTGACAGTGGCAGTGAAGGTATTCAAGATTCTGTCATCATCATTGTTGGAATCATCTTCAGGCTCGGTGTCGCTCAATGTAGCTACAAGTGCCTTGCTCTTCCCAATGGTCTTAAGATATATGCGGCACTCTTGTTTCATGTGACCGAAACCTTGACACCCAAAGCACTTTGATCCTGAAGGAACAGTGTAATGACCGCCCTCCCTAGCATCCTTCTTCCCTTTCTCTTGGTTCTTAGACTGAGAAGAACTTGACTGTCTACAGTCTTTGTTGAAGCCCTTTGCATTAGCATTCTTCATGAACTTCTTGAATTGTCTGGTGATGTAGGACTTCATCTTAGAATCTTTATCATCAGAAGACTCATTAGTATCACCGCTTTTGGCTTTCAATGCCATGCTCTTGCTCTTGTTCGATTTCCCGATCCTTGTCAAACCCAACTCATAGGTCCGCAGATTACCAACCAACTCTATCAAAGGAATCTTGTCAATGTCCTTTGATTCCTCAATCGCGATGATCTTGGCATGGAATCTCTTGGGTCGAGATCTGAGCACCTTTCTTACAATCTTGGGTTCAGGAATGGTTTTCCCAAGATTAAAGACTGAGTTCAGAACTCATCAAATGACTCATCCTCCTCCATCTTAATCTCTTCAAAACTTGTAGTGAGCCTCTGAAGCTTTGAGTCCTTGACAGCCTTGGTTCCCTTATAAGTTGTCTGGAGGATAGTTCATGCTTCCTTTACAGTTTTAGTGGAGGATATCTTCTTGAATTCCTCATTAGTGACTGCACTGAACAAAGCATTCAATGTCCTGCTGTTGAAGTTTGCTGCCTTGATCTTTGCATCATCCCAATCGGTCGGCGTTTCCTTTGGCTTGGTCCAGCCAATCTCTACAGCTTGCCACACTTTCTTATCTAGAAACTACAAGAAAGCTTTCATGCGAACTTTTCAGTATGCATAGTTAGTACTATCAAACAATTGAGGTATAATAAGAGATTGTCCTCTATCCATGACAAACAGGGGTCTATGGATCACACACAAAGATTAACCCTAATCAGAGTGTGCCTGTTTTGATATCACTTGATAGGCCAAAAACAAATTAACTTCTTGTGATGAATTAATTGATTAATTAGCCAAATTTATTAATTAATCAAATTAACATGCAAAGCGTGTAGTAGCACAAACAAATCACTAATTAAACTATGCAGCGGAAAATAAATTGACACGGTGATTTGTTTATGAATGGGGAAAACCTACACGGCAAAAACCCCATCGGGTGATTTTAAGGTCACCACTCCCGAGAATCCACTATTATCACAACAAGCGGTTACAAGTAAATGAATCTCAGTACCTTATACCAACCTACAGTTGAACCCTTACCCCAATACACAATTGGACTTATTCTGTAGTGACAATCTCTCCTTATAATGTACGGCTCTCAGTACGTGACTAACCAATTATGCAAATCCTAGTACGCGACTTCAATCACCAATTAGAGAAGGTTGTTGGCTGCAAAATTCTTTAGTTCATCACACAATGAAAATCCAGAAGATGCTTGGTTACAAAACCCTACAGTGCACAAACATAGCAACTTCTTCACAAGAAAGATGAACTAGGGAAAATTCTGTCTCTAGTCACAATTTTCTTGAACAAACTTTGCTCAACACTTGTGCAACTTGTTCCACCTTTGATGGCCCTTAAAATAATCCTTTTATATGTCTGGGGTTATGAGAAAAGAAAGCCCAAACATACAATCACGGATTGAATGAAAAACAGATAAGAAATTCTGAGTTTCATAAATCTCGACAGATGCCCTATTTGTCGAGCTGCTGTCGAGCCACGGGCTAGAACAGCTCTTCAAGGCTCGATAGATGGCTAGCTGTCGAGCTTTAATGACAGCCACTTTTCACACTTGAATCTTGGACAGACTTGCATGCCTTCAACACTTGAGCTTGAAACAAGGTTTCTTGAAATATTAAACACATCCTAGATCTACCCAATTATAAGTAAAGCACGTTTTGTCAAAAGATTAGCCAATTATATAAAATAGTGATATATGTTCCTAACAAGTGAATCACATATGTCCTAACACAAGAATCAAGGAATGAAGTGTAGGATTTTAAAACTCAACAGTTAGCATCTATCGAGGTTTAAAAGCTACTGAAGCCGGTGGCTCGACTACTAGCTTGATAGATGGCAATCTATTGAGGTTTATGAAATTTAGATTTTATGTTCTGTTTTTCATCCAATCCATATGTATATGTTTGGACTTTCTTTTCTCACAACCCTAAACATATATAAGGATTATTTTAAGAGCCGTAAAAGGTTGCGCAAGTGTGAAGCAAAGTCTTGTTCATGCAAATTGTGACCGGAGACAGAATTTGCCCTAGTTCATCTTTTTCTTGAAGAAGCTACTGTGTTTGTACACCGTAGGGTTTTGTGACCAAGCAACTTTATAATCTTCATTGTCTGGATGAACTGAAGAACTTTGCAGCCAACATCCTTCTCAAGTTGGTGATCAAGTCACGTACTAGGATCCGCACAATTGGTTAGTCATGTACTGGGAGCTGTGCATTGAAAAGGAGTGATTGTCACTACAGAACAAGTCCAATTTGATATTGGGGTAAGGGCTGAATTGTAGGTTGGTATAAGATACTAGGATTCCTTTACTTGTAACCGCTTGTTTTGATAATAGTGGATTCTCAGGAGTGGTGACCTTAAAATCACCCGTTGGGGTTTTTGCCGTGTAGGTTTTCCCCATTCGTAAACAAATCACCGTATCAATTTATTTTTCGCTCCATACTTAGTTAATTGATGATTTGTTTGTGCTGCCACATATAGCTGCATGTTAATTTGATTAATTAATAAACTTAGCTAATTAATCAATTAATTCATCACAAGGGGTTAATACGTTTTTTGCCTATCAATGAGAAATGTGAAAAAGGACTGTCTCAATGGGGAGAGATTCGACCCGAATCGAGCTTGTGTGGACATGGAACAATGCAATCTCCAATTGATTTGTTGAATAAGAGGGTTGAAGTGGTGTCCCATTTGGGGAGACTTAAGAGGAGTTACAAGCCCGCTTATGCAAAGGGAGATAGAAAGATTAGTTCAACCCCATCATACTTAATTATATGGGTCACACCATTGACTATTAAACATTCTCTATTAAGGACAAAGTCAAGATATATACATGGGTCCTTCAATCATTTCATTGTTAAATACAGGCCGGCCCAAAGGTTTCACTTGTGCCCCAGTTACGAGGAAGTTGAAACTCATTGTTGTGGTGGCAAACACGTGCGATGAAAGTGGCGGAGGACAGTGTGCTGAAGAAGGGCATAGCAGAGTTCTACGACGAGTCATCTGGCATGTGGGAGGACATATGGGGGGACCACATGCACCATGGGTTCTACGACCCGGATTCGACTGTAGATGTTTCGGGTCACCGAGCCGCCCAGATCCGTATGATGGATGAAGCGCTCCGATTCGCAGGGATTTTGGGTCGGTTCCTCTCACTCATTCACTCACTCACTCTTATGCAATCAGCTAGGAGCTAGCTCCAACTTTTAAAATCAATTTTCGTAGCTAATGTTAGTACTTACTGATGACTTTTTTTTTTTGAGAAGACAGTGATGACTATGTTGCTGTTTGTGTTTCCCACGCAACATGCGCATGCAGTGGGACTTTTTTTCATTTGGCTCATGACTCATGAGCTTGTAGTAGTTCTATGTTCATTAAAAAGTTAAACAGGAGAAGTAACTAATTTTTTTGGATAGATTTTTATATTTTTTATAAAAGTGATATTAAATTTTTTTTTAAATGATTTATTAATAAATATGTGTGTTTACTGTTCAACCAAGTATTTGCATCTGATGATAGCCAGAAAATAGAAGAAAAAGAGATGCTTTTTCATGGAAGTGTACGTTCATAGGTAAATAGGTTAGGTGTGTGGCTATTTTTTGAGTTTGTGAAGAACGTGATAAATGCATGGTACATACGTTCAATAACAGTAGCATTTATGGCAGACAGGGGATTGCATAGACTCAGGAAGGAGAGTCATGTCATGAAAAATTATAAGTTTATTTGCAAAGGTTTTATAAATTGATAGGATACCGATTATACTAAGGAATTCAAATAATATTATGCCGTAGTGACACTAATTTTATTCAATGTCACATTAAATTGTAAATTCTTCTGCAGTAATAATTTTAGCATTTTCTTTTATCAAATTATTATGGTCACTTCCTTTCCCATTTTATGTGAGCATGACTAAAATCCAAATTTGGCTATAGCTGATGTCGTGCTCCCTGAAAAATCATGTTCCTTGTTTTTCTTTTCTTTTCTTTCCTTCTTTCATTTCTTAAAAGGAACAAAGCAAGACAACTATTTACACCATTTTAGTTTGACATTGCTTCTAAATCGGTCTATTGACTATAAAAACTTGTAAATACACTATCGAATATTACAATAATGTCAATATTTCCTTTCCATAAACATCTGTTTAGAACACTGCCACTAATCCACCGAAAAATGACATTTTGAATTGAAAAGAAAAATAATGTTATTCACAATGTTGAGGGTCTAAATTGTAAGTTTTATAATTTGAGAGACTAATTTAGAAGCTATACCAAACTTATATGTGTAAATTACATGTCACTCTTTCTTTCTTTTTTCTTTTTTTTTTTCACTCTAAATTCATTGCTACCTTGTTGTCCATATTCTGTCTTTTTTTTTTTTTGGGGGGGAAATTTAAGTTGTTCTTGCCAACTCCTGGCTACTTAACTTAGATGAGTTGGAGATCTTTGAGAGAGAGAGAGAGTAATGTAGGTCTGCTTTATTAACATTGATGATGCCCTAAGGTTTTCTCCACAAAAGCAGTGAATGGATATGTTTGATTCTTCCTGCATACATGATAAATTAGGAGCAATCTTTATGAATTTGCTCTGACCAAAGATGTGGAAGGAAGAACTGAATAGAGATTATTATATAAGAAAATTTGCATTGGCACTTGACAAAACAAGCTTGTATTATATATAGGAATCATTTCATCAATTTGTAATTTGTAAAGCTCCTATTAATACTTCTAGTTGTTGCCAATGAATTTTAGCTTAAGTGGCACCTCCTCCCTTTATAAGTTTCAAGTGGAGGGTAAGGATGTGGATTTAAGACTCTTCGGATGTATGTGTAACTGACCAATTATAAAAATAATAATACTTTTGGTTATTTAAATATGCCTGGAGCCTGTATGACTACTAATTTTTGTCAATGTACTTCTCAGCCTTTTGCATAATGCGGGTTTAGAGACCTTATAAGTTATTTCAGTTTGTTTTTCTTTTCTGAGTTTGATAATGCAGTAGAGTTAGTTTTCATGTAATTAATTCATCTTTGGTAATTAGAGGTTGTTTAATTGTTGGTGCACTGGAGTTTTTCTGTTCACACCTTTCTTTGTACTTCTAAATGTGCTTGTGCTCATGTTTGTGAATGAAAAGATGGACTTTCAACAGCTTCTAGTTTCTTCTGAATTGGTTTGCAGAGGACCCAACAAAAAGGCCAAAAAGTGTAGTTGATGTTGGATGTGGGATAGGAGGTAGCTCTAGATACATAGCAAGTAAATTTGGGGCCAAATGCCAAGGTATTACTCTTAGTCCTGTCCAGGCCCAAAGAGCCAATGCTCTTGCTGCTGCTCAAGGACTATCCGACAAGGTAAATGCAAACTCTATTCGTTTTTCAGACATTCAGCTTGTCATTCATATATTGGTAAAGATGATTACCAAATACATACTCATAAGGTTTGGAATATTATTCTTTGTCTCTTGATAAGTTTCTGAACAGTCAGTCCCTTGCTTTGTCTAGAGTCATATTGATGGCTTAAGATATAAATCAATGCTTATAGCAGAGGCCTTAGGAGGTCTGTCATTTTTAAGAAACATGGGGGCGGGTTTTGGATGTGTGTCAAAGATATATATATATAACTAAAAGATTTTGAACTAATTTTTAAAACCTTTAATCTGACTTGCTGGAAGAACTGTTGTTGGAGATGCTCCAGTTTTTCTTGTTTTCATTCTGCTGAAAGACCTTTGGGACAAACCTACTTGTTTGGTCACTTGGTAAATTTTAGATTAATGAGGCAATTTGATTACTCCCTCTAACAAGGACATAACAATGTAAAATTAGCAGGCTTCCTTTCAAGTCGCAGATGCTTTGGAACAACCATTTCCTGATGGGCAATTTGATCTGGTGTGGTCCATGGAGAGTGGTGAACACATGCCTGACAAAGCAAAGGTTCTTTGTGTCTTTAATAGTTCCATCTCAATAAGTTCTTTTCAATGCCTTTAGATTTGACTTGGAAGCCAGTTTAAGCCTGAAATTTCTTTCCAAATTTATGTTGGATTTCAACTGTCTGTCTGTCTCTCTCTGAATGGCAGTTTGTTAATGAGTTGGCTCGAGTTACAGCCCCAGGAGGCACGATAATAATAGTAACATGGTGTCATAGGGATCTAGCTCCTACTGAGGAATCTTTGCAGCCGTGGGAGAAAAAACTTTTGAACAAGATATGTGATTCCTTTTATCTTCCTGCATGGTGTTCAGCTGCTGAATATGTCAAATTACTGCAGTCCCTCTCTCTCCAGGTAATTTCCAATCTAATAATTCTAGCACCACACTTTACCACAATTGTTCTACATGACAAATTATGAATAGTGGAGAAAAAATAATAAGATTATATAATACTGATAGATAGCCAATCACAATCTACTATATAAGACAGTTGTGTCAAAATGTGAATGTGAAGTACTAGCATTATTGTTGCCAACCTAATTGGGTACGACCAGAAGAGCATGGAACACTAGTATTGGAGCCCAAAACATTAATTTAACTCTTCAAATCAAGGCTGAAGTTGATAAGAAAACAAAATCATTTCAAACCTACTTTTGAGTTCTCGTATTGATCAAGTTGCAACTTGCAAGTACCTTTCACAGCTCATTTAAAGTTGCATCTTGTCATTGAAAAGCTTCAATTATGTACATGTGATGACAATAAATTTCCTAGTTTGTCTTGGCAGGATATTAAGGCTGAAGATTGGTCTCAGTATGTTGCCCCGTTTTGGCCGGCTGTGATTCGGTCAGCATTGACATGGAAGGGCCTCACATCACTGTTGCGAAGTGGTAAGCTTGACAATTCTTGTGGCAGTTAAAATTTAGAGCAACAATAGACAACCCAAAATTTATAAAAATATTTTTTACAACTCAATAAGTCATAAATTATGATAGGAGTAATATCACTAATATTTCTTTTATTATATATAAATAACTTTAAAATGGAATTGGTACTCGAAAACACCACTGCTTATTAACAATTTTAAACTTTTACTAACAAAGCTGGCTCTAATACCAGTTTATTGGAATTTAAGATTAACAAATGCCCATTTGCATAAAATAAGAAATAAAAACATTAACACAAGATAACGAATAGTTAAAATGTTTTGATCAACTTTATGCTTACATCCATGAGTTATGCCATAATCTATGTCTAATGATATGGATTACAATCACTCTCAATACAAACCGAAATCCCAATATACCTAAAACAAACATTGAATATTAACTCACATACTATTAAGAGTTTTGTAACTCAATTAATGTTTCTTGGTGTTTCTAAAGAAGACATCTAGAGTTTAATTTCCATACTCCCAACTATCAAATTATATAGTTACATACCACACTAATTCACAAATTTAACACTTTCATAGACCAAAACTCTAATACACATCATGATGTTCACAACCTAACAAAACAAACAAACTCACAACTAACACATGCAAGAATCTTTTTTCTTTCCACCCAATTTAATTATCAAACTACATTTTAAGAAAACTCACTTATATTCTTCTATGAGTTTTCGCTTCTCCCTATATGAAAGAAATTCTTGGACCAAAGCCATTAAACCTTTATATATATATATATATATATATTATGTTTTACTATTTATTCTTTGGTGAATAAGGAATATAACATTATTTTTTGATAAGCAATATCAGTTATATTTTATTTTAACAATGAATAGAATTGATTTCCACCCTAAGAGAACTGAAATAATAGTTAACCAATTCAAAATACGTATTTGAGACAATTCTTACCATATAATTTTGCAATGTGTTCTGCCCTAGGTCACTATTTTGTTTTGCTACAAAAAGCATTAGCTTTCAGTTAATCCAATTTTGTAGTTTGTGCCTAAGGGTAAGCTAAATTTGTGCCTAATTTCGAGTGTATCAGGATGGAAAACCATAAAAGGAGCACTGGCAATGCCATTGATGATAAAAGGATTTAAGAAGGATCTAATTAAATTTGCTATCATTGCATGCCGAAAGCCTGAATAAGTTTACAGAGGAAACAAGATGCACCTGCATTAATAAGGTTTGGCACATATGCTACAACCCTTTTTTGTTGTTTCAAAGGGTGTATCTGTTTGCTCTTATAACCCTACTGGAACAGTGTTTCTTTCTGTTCAGCCTTTTCTTCTGTTCTGTAATTGGGTCCCCAGCTGAGGAGGGCCAATAAATAATTTACTAACTGCATTATTGCCATTTCCCTCCATTCTAGATTTCATGATGTGCATTTTTTCTTTCTTGCGGGGTTAACTAGTTATTGACATGTTGAATTTATGAACCCAAATTTTCTTTCTAAGCTGCATTGGTTGCATGCCTATGCAATAATTTCCAGCTCAAGTTTGGGAAATAACGAACATTATTGTTGCACATGACTATACATACAATTGAAATTGTGTTTTGAAAACATGATTTCAGCTATCTCCCGTGTACATAATGTGCAACTATCATCATTCAATGAAAAATGCCCACAAAGTTCAACTTGCTTTCTTGTTTTGCAGAAACACCAATTTGATCTTTACATTTTGGAGTCATAGTCAATTTTGGTCTCTACATTTTTGTAACAGTCAATTCGGTCCTTACCATTTTCAACTTGCAGTCAATTTGATCATTACCGTTAACTCACTAACGGAAAATGCTTACATGGCTAACGGTGTGAACAGGTGGCACATTTGATACTGACGTGGCAAATAAAATAATAAAAATAATGTTTAATACACATTTTAAAATGCCATGTTGGCATTTTCTCAATTTTAATAAAACAAAAATAATTTCAATTTTAAAAATGAAAAATGAAAAATAAAATCTTAGATTTTCTTTGTATCTTCGTGCAGTTTCTTGGCAACCTAACACAAAAATACAAATATCAAATTAGTAAATCAACCCAAAGACCCAGTTCATTCTAGACACCACAGCATTCATAAACCTTTTAACGTAGTTTATCTCTCACAATCTCAATTACAAATGTAAGCAACCAAAACTACAGCCAATAGACCCACTCTATTGTCATCAAACCAATTTTGAAACCCAAAAAACCCCACACTCTGATATCACCAAGCAAACTTTGAGACCAAAAAGGCCCCCACGCCAGCTAGAGCCATTTTCTGTAACGACTATGATAGGAATAGTTTTCTAGGTTACCAGATAATCAATGAGAAAGCATAGACGGTGATATTTTTCATTATAAGCGGTTTTCCTCAAGAAAATGTATCTTTTGGTAAGAAAAACCAGGTGTGCAATGGCACCTTTTGCGGAATTACCGAACTGAAAAAACATGGTGGCTAAGATAAATCCCATGATTATCACCATGCCCAATCGATGCGAAAGGCTCCGTCATTGGATACGAATTCATTATCTCGGTTTGCATCGGGCCGCCACCAACCACTCCATGATATCGAAGCTCCACGCGTGCTCCAACCCAGGACGATTTGATCGTTCCTGCCTTGCGTTGCTGTCACCGTTCCTGCCTTGAGCCGTCACCAGCCATCAAATCCCAGCGTCGAATGGAGATCTCATTGCTTTCCTTTGTAATGGATTTTCTTCTGTGTGTTAAGGTTTGAAAAATGGGGTTTTGAGGTTGATTTTAGATTCGTGGGTTTGGTGTTTTGATTTGGTTTTTTGAGGTTTCAAGGGGAAATTTGACCACCAGATTATATGGGTTTTGTGTAAACAAATTTAGTTGGATTTGTCCCTATCAAAGCCACTGGATTTGACTCAACACAAAGATTCCTACCCGAAATGAGAGGGTCTCCATCTGGGGTTTGTTCTTGTTCTTTTTCTTTTTTGGTTTCTGTTTGGTTACCAAGAAAGTTTGCTGGGGGAAAATTTGTTGAGATTTTTTGTATTCTAAAATTTCAATTTCTTATTGGTTACTTTATATGAAGACGTTTCTCAATTGCTTTAGAAATTATATTATCCACGTGGTGGATAAGTGAAAAAATTGTCATTTGTTTAAAATTATTAGTTAGAAAATTTTTTTAAACAGAAATTAATTACTGACTCAACAATTTTAAACAAATTGAAGTTTTTTAGTGGAATGGTGGATAAATGACGTGGTCCACCAGAGGACTTGATAATTTCTCCAATTGTATAGAGGTGAGATCTGTGGGATATATTTATGAATTCAAGGATTTAAGATAGAAAAATCAAGAAGGTGATTTTGTGTTTGGTTGCCATGAAAATGAAAGAAAATATGAGATTCCTAATTTTGTTTTCCAATTTTAAAGTTGCAAAATTAAAATTATTTGTATTAAAATTGGAGAAGTGCCAACGTGGCATTTTAAAATATTTATTAAACATTATTTTTATTATTTTATTTGCCACGTTGTGCTAATTGTTCACACTATTAGTCACGTAAGTATTTTTCATTAGTGAGTTAACGATATAAACTAAATTGACATGTTGAAAATAGTAATGACCAAATTAATTACTACTAAAATGTAAGAATTAAATTGACTGTTACTCTAAAATATAAAAACTAAAATGGTGACAACCTTCTTTATTCGTGCAAATTGCTTGTGAGTTGTGGCATTCCTTCACTTGGAAGTTCTTCACAATGCTCACTAAATTGCGACATGTATTTCTCTTAAATTCTTTTTTTTCTAAAATTATGCTATTTGGCAAAAAAATGCCTGCATTTTGTCTTTGTTAGTATATTGAGGGAATATTGATAGAAGTGGTCTATTTGGTATAAGCACAATAATACTGTACTTAATTGGTGAAAAAAAATAGTTCAAGGGGTTTAAATGCAACAATATAAAAATTTAGAGGTTGTTAATGCATTTCACTACAAAATAAACACTTAAAGGATTGAATTAAAAACAAGTCAAAATTAAAGGTTCTAATCTATAATTTTGTTAGTCTCAAATAAACAAAATAAGCTCATATTATAAGCTTATTTTATTAAATGTTTAATAAATCTCAACACTAAGAACCGAACCACAATGACATAAAACCAATAATTCTAAAGAAAGGGGCTCAAACTTTGTTTAAAATTCAACCTAATCTTGCAACTTTCTATAAAGTTCTTTAACTTTCAACTTTATTCGATTCACTCCGTTCATCATTGCTAGTCAAAATCTTGCCATTAGACTTCTCCTAAACGATGTAGTTTTAATTTTCACAGATTTTCAATATCAAAAAATCATTTTTTTTGTGTTTAATTTTAAATAATTGGTTTTAAAATATAATATTTTTTGAGGAGTAAAACCCGTCCGAGAGGAGCATCATTGGTTAAAATGGTGTTGTTAGGATCAAGAACTCTATATTTGTCTCT
The DNA here is from genome assembly GCA_023621385.1 of Quercus gilva. Lineage (NCBI taxonomy): Eukaryota > Viridiplantae > Streptophyta > Magnoliopsida > Fagales > Fagaceae > Quercus > Quercus gilva. The sequence goes on along the minus strand of CM042481.1, from coordinate 26,851,809 downwards.
AGTAATAGTTATATCAAGGCAGTATAAATTGTAGCGTTAGTGATCTCTAAAGCTTATACCGGAGCTAAATCCAAGATGGAGCATATTCGACATAAGATGCTTATTTGCTTGAAAATTAGGTTGGATTCAATGAGAGGTGTGGATTCAAGAGTTAAGGATTGTAAGAAAAGTGTGATCAAGAAGATGACTGCATTAACGAAGTTGGTGAACACAATTGTCTCTAGCAAACAAATTCTAGGTGTGGTTGATGAAGTTTTCAACTTCAAAATTGGTGAAATTTTGTATAGATCTATGTATTTGGTTGAAGTTAGTAATAGATAATTTTTTATAAAAAATTTTGGTTGAATCTATCATCATTTTGCTAGGTTTATTTGTAACCACAATATATATATATATATATATATATATATCTTCTTCTTTTTATGGGAGTGTCTGAAAATAATGAATTTTGATGTTTTTGTGAAATTTTAGAGATTAGATTGTGTGTAGATGTTTTGTATTTAGATTGATTTTTTTTTTTTAATGGTTTTATTTTTAATAGGTTTGATTTTTCTTTCCCCTAAAATTGAAGCTTCATCCTAATAATTTTTGTGGGGCCAATGGCCCAAAAAGATAAACGAATAGTTCATGGGAAGTGGGCTAGCGGCCCAGTCCAAGGACACTTCCATGTCCGAGGATAAGATTTATTACTCAAACTACGTCCGAGGTGAGTGTAATTCTTTTAATAGTCAAGGAACTTCACAGAATTGCATGCAAACTAATTAACTAATGAACATTGAGCAAAAAAGGAACCGGGAAAAGTAACAAATATCCCCTAAAAGCTGCTACCTCCACATTAAATGCTTCCCAGCTAACTCTCTGGCCGCATTAATGTGGAGGTGATACCTGAATAGTAATCAAGCAGCCTTCTAACCACTAGACGGAAAATCTAGGAAGTTCTGGGTGGGACAGAAAGAAGTTCTCAGAATGGAACCTACATGTGTACGGTGGAAGCAGAATGAAGAAGGTAGTATATAACGTATAATCGGAGTACACTACGGAGGGGGACATTTTGGAAAGAAGAAAGAAAGAATAGGAAGAGAGAGAATCCAAAGACATAAACACTAAAAATCTAGCCGAGGAGAAGAAGAAGAGGGTTTTTTCTTTTATTTAGTTTGAAGTTCCTTTTGTTGCAGAAAAACGATGTCTTTTTCCTCTCACTGGAGCTAGTTCTTACGCCCACTCTCTATAAATTTTATTGTTTGGACTTGTTGGGCTCGAATCTCATCCTTCTTTTGAGTCCAATACATTTTGAGCCCTTACAATTTTCAATCTTAAAAAAAAATCCAAAATAAGAATTTCATTTTTTTAGAGTACAAGATGTTTACAAATATTAAATCTTTTAGAGGTGAAGATCTTTAAAAATGCAATGCAAGCAAGACTTTTACTCAGTTTTCCCCCCTTCTTTTCTTTCTTCTTTCATTTTTTAAAAAATATATCAATTTCTTTTTTTTTCCCCCAATTATTAGCATTAGTATTATTATTATTTATTAAATTTAAGAACTTCAAAAATAACAAAATGTTGTCGTTTTTATAAAGAACTTAACATCCATTTAATATAGTGAACTAAATGATTGAATTGAATAAAAATAAAAGTTAAAGAACTAAATTGAATGAATAAAAAATTATTGCACTGAATTCTATTTTAAACAAAATTAGAGCATATAATATATGATTTAACTAAAAGAAAAATCATTCTTCTTTCTCACAATTATTTCAAACCTTTTGTACTTTTAGACATTTTATTTTTATTTTTAGTAAATTTGTACCCGAACCAACAAGATTTTAGTTTTTAGTTTTTAATTTTTACCATATTCCGGCTGTTGTACATAAAACGCCTAAAAGGCATTCACATTTGAGCCCAATTCATTATACAATGAGAAATTCCTAAAACGCCAAGAACCCGTACCCTAGAATTATCATTGTCCTCAGAAGTACCTTAGATCCGTCCAGCTATGGCCCGTGGGCCTGTAACGGCCACACAAGTGGAGACCATTTGTAAGAGACAAAAAAGCAGTGCTACGTAGAGTTTACAAGCTTTTTACTGTTTTTATTTGAGTTCGGCCTCACTCAATTTTTTTACGTATCAATATGATTTTTTTTTTTTTTTTTTTTGTTATTGTTGTTGTTGTTGTGAAGGACAATATCATAAAAACCAACTAAGGAAAAACACAAGGTTCAAAACATATCTTGTTAAGGTACATCCCAATAAGGTCACCCTTAAATACATCAAAAACATCCACAGGCAGATTATCATAAAGCTTAAACTCATCATACATCCTAAAACTCATCTTAGCCAAACTATCAGTACATCGATTTGCTTACCTGAATCAATGCATAATTCAAACTCGTTGAAACCGAGTTATCAACTACCTGCAGTCATCCAAAATGGGAGAAATGATGTTATTAAAACACACACACATATATATGTATATATGCACATATGCTAATGTTGTAAATTTTCAATCATATTGATATGTAAAAAAATAATATATATATATATATATATATATTTATAGACTTTCTCAAGATACAAATCCACACTCTGAGTAACATAGTAGCTTATTCTTTGGAACCTATACAATATGTCATCAATATTTATTTTAATTGGCAAAAATTTTTATAATCAAATAAAAAACTTTTGATTGAATTTTGTTTATATAAAAAAAGTATTCATATTTTACTTTGATGATAAAAGATAATAATTATAGAACAGGCATTATAAATTCAAATCATATTATGTTGATTAAAAACCAATTTAATATCAATTTAACCTAGTTAATTAAGTTACCTTCAAGCAACACACACCTAACTTTTTGGATATATAAAAGTAAAGCTACTATGAAACTCACATCACATTATATGAATACAGCGCAAACAACATGCATCCTGACCAATAACAAGTCAAACACATTCATGGAAAGCACGAAGGAGGGAAAAAAGAAGGCGAAAATAGCCAAATAGTACCCAAATTATGTTGCACTCTACCACTATTTCGGAAATATGTAGAGATGTACTACTTTTTGGATACTCGAGTTTAGCGAATTCGAGTTTTCCATGGTACTCGAGTTTAAGGAACTCGAGTATCATGGAAAAATTTTAAAATTTTTTATGATACTTGAGTTCCATAAACTCGAGTACCATAAAAAAATTTCAAAATTTTTCGAAGTATATTTTTTCAAGAACTCGAGTTTCACGGTAAAGTCGAGTTTCACAAACTCGAGTTTCAAAAAAATGGTAGATTCCTACATATTTCCAAAACAATGATAGATTGCTAATTTTTTTGCTAAATAGTGGTAGTGGGCCATTTTTGCCCAAAAAATAAACACTGCATGCTATGCCAAAAGCCAGAAAATGACTGTGAGGGACCATATATGAATAAGAGTGAGTTTAGTTTAGCTTTTTGAAGTTGGGATTTTTGAAAAAATGGAGTTTTCAAAAAGTGCCGTATGAAAAGTACTTTTTCAAAAAGCTGAGTGTTTTGTAAAAACTATTAAAAAGTGCATTTTGAAAAAATTGAGTGATTGGCTAGAACTTATAAAAGTAGTGGTTTGAGCATTTCTAGCAAGTTAGGTAAATTTTTGTACTATTTAAACAATCAACAGTGACATTTACCTTTTACCTACCTACTTTTTTAATATTTATTTTTTCTTTTTCTATTCATTCTCAACAGTTATATTTTTCAACAAAAAGTGTTACATCCACAATATTTTTTGCAATACTTTCACAAGAATCACAACAAAATCTTATATGAAAAGTTGTTACTAGTTCTAATTTGAACCCACCACTGAAATTATATTTTTACTCACCAATATTAGCTAATTACTTAAAATTTGTTGTGAAAATATTGTGATAGTATCTTTAAATTGTGATTTCTTATTCTTTGCCTTTCTTTTATCCATACGTTTCCTTTTTTTTTTTTTTTTTCTCTTACATTTTGTCCACCACACACGTTTACCCATAGGATTTCATCCTCTCCTTTTCTTTTCTTTTCTTTTCTTTACTTTCTACTTGATTCCAGAACCTCCCTTTCTCTTTCTTTCTCTAGCTCTCTCATTTTCTACTTTTTTTTTTTTCTTTTTTCTACTTGATTCCATAAATTCTCTAGCTCTCTCTATGATACGTCTCACATAATCTTGCTTGCCTTTTGGTGTCATTATCTTCAAACACACACAGACACACATGGAGAGAAAGGAGAAATCACCTTTGCTGCACCACACCGCCACGGCTGCTCTCCTCCTCACTGCGGAGTGCATGGAACCAGGGGTCATATCGGCTTCTATTTTTTTTCCTTGTTCTTGATTAGTTGTTGTTTCTGATTTTAGATTTGTCAGATTGGCTTCTATTTTTTTTTTCTTGATCATTTATTGTTGTTCTAATTTTTTTTTTCTATTCTTGATCTACTATTGTTGTTGTTTTGATTTTAGATTTGTTGTTTAAATTATATCAGTTTTATGAGAGCAAGAATTTTTTTGCTTTTATTGTTGTGGTTTGATTAATTTTAAGATTATGTTTTTGAGTTTGTATTTTGATTATGCTTGAGTTTAGAGATCTTTGAGAGATAGATGGTTTGCCCAAGATCAAAGGGTAAAGTTAGATTTTCAGTAAAATGTGAAGGGTAATTTGGTAATTGCTCAAGATCATCCAATGGAAATATGACAACGCGCATGGACATTGCTCAAAATGGACCTTTAAGCTCCTTTTATGGCTTGCGTGTTCTCTTCACAAACCCAAAACGCAACTTTTTCCAAAAAGTTGCGTTTTATACTAACCAAACGGGTTTTGGACATTTGCTTTTTTCAAAACGGGTTTTTTGGGCTGGAAAAGTTGAAACAAACAGGCACTAAAAATTATTATCATCAAAGGTGCCTCTTGTTGGTCCGGCTCCCCTCCCGTTTGGAATCCTCATGTTTCCTTTGTTTTATCTAGATGAGTGACACGTGGCAAATGACACATCCAAAGGTTAAAAACCACCCACATCAACTATGATTTTCTCTCAATTTTTTGGGTCTTTCTTTCTCTCGTTCTTTCTATTTCTCTCTTTGCCCCTTTCTCTTAAGTTTTTGCCCCTATCTCTCAAACATCGTCACACTCACCTGAGAATCAAAGGCACCAAGATCATTACTTTTTGGAAAAAAAAAAAGAGAGGTAAAAGTAGGACAATAGATGAGAAAATCAAAGAAGAATAAAATATTTTTTTACCAAAAGCCAAGGAAGCTCTATTGTGCAAGGTGGGTGTGCATATTATTGTCCTCTGTTTGTAAAGCCATTTTCATTCTGCTTGTAAAACCATCATCTATTCTATACTTATATCTCCATTCTTGTTTTAAATTTCTTTAATTTTGTTTTATCATTTTTTTTTTCCTATTGTTTTGAGTAATTGTTTGACTGCATAATTTATTGTATATTTCTTGTTGATTTGGGCTATTGAAAACCGTCAGAACTTGCTTTTCTTAAGTTCAGTTGTATATTGAGATTGAAAATAAAGCAAACTTGGGTTTTGTCAAAAAAAAAAAAAAAATCTTGGGTTTTCTCTTAGCATTTAGAATTCACTTTTACTCAAGTTCTGATCTTGATGCCTTTGATTTTCAGGTGGCGGTGATAATGTTGGAGAAAAACCATAGTTGACGTGGGTGGGTGTTAACCTTTGGATGTGTCATTTGCCACGTGTCACTCATCTAGAAAAAAACAAAGAAAACATGAGGATTGCAAATGGGAGGGGAGCTGGACCCCCTCTTGTAATAACATATTATCCTTTTTATCAAGGGAATAAAAATGAGAAACATTTAAATTAAATGATTCAATATATAAGGTAAATGTACTTTTAGTTTCTATATTTTGGGTTAATTTTTATTTTGGTCCTTACTTTTCTATTTTACCACTTTTAGTTACTAAAACAAAAAACGCGTTTCATTTTGGTCCTACCATCATCTCACTAACGAAAATTATTGATGTGATAGACAGAGTGCACTGTTGACACAGTAAATGATAATGTGACCATTAAAATAATACTAAAAAATTATTTGGTATTTAAAATATACCACTTCAGCATTTTAATTTAAAATTTTAAAAACAAAGAATTTCTAATTTATCAATTTTGTTTTTTTTTTTTATAGCTGCATCAGCCATTTTCGCGTGGAAATCCTCTCTCCTTACTCACGTTCTGGGTGTTTTGTTGCACAGATAGAGAGGGAGAGAGAAAGAGAGGCTTTGGTCTTTTCAAAGCTTCGAAGGGACCGACAAGTACTGGCCAAGCCTTGTTCAATGGATTTTCTATTTTAATTTTAATTTAAATAAAATAATTAAAAAAAAAAAAGAGTTCACTTTTGAATTTTAAAGATTGAGATTTTTTTTGAGTAATTTCCTCAGTTTCTATTAAATTTTCTTGGCAACCAAACACAACATAAAATTTTAATTTTCAAAGCTCAAACAAAATCTCCAAGCTCTCTCTTTCTCTCTGTGAAAATCTCAAGCTGTCTCTCTACAGTCTCCAAGCTCAAGGTGAAGGTGGAGGTGACTGAAGGTAGGTTTCGGGCGGAGGAGGAGGTTGCAGTTCTCGTTGACGATGCGCTTTTAGCCTTCACTTTTGAGCACATACCAGTGTCTACAGTGGATGTGCCGCTAGCAAGAGTTATTAGAGCCGTTAGAGAGCTCGCGAGGTCGATTGGGACAGAAGGACTTGTTGCAGGCCAAGTGGTTGATATATGTTCTAAGGGACTTTCTAATGTGGGTTTGGAACACCTTGAGTTTATCCATTTACACAAAACGGTAGCATTGCTTGAAGTTGTTGTGGTTTTAGGTAGACATGGCAAAACGGGTCAGAATTTTCTGACTCGACCTGTTTAACCTGCAACCTGTTTGACCTATAACCCATTTGACCCTTTTAAAAATGACCCGTTTTGACCCACGACCCAATTGACCCGACCCGAACCTACCAATGTTGAGTAGATTGAAATTGAGGTGTAATTTTTATAAGATATTTACTTATTCTTCTTCACTTAATATGTTATGTACTCTATTATAGTTTGTCATTCTTTACTTGACACCTTTATTTTCTCTTCTTACTTTAAACAGATCGAAGATTATACCAAGATTAGCTTCTAGAAAGCTGGAACAAGAGTTGCACCAAATTTAGGTATCAAGTGTTTAGTGGTAATTGGTAAGTGGTAACAGTATCACCAATGAGAATCTAATCACAGTTAAGGAACTCAGAAACAATTGACAAATTGCATCTATTTCCAAAAAAAAAAAAAAAAAAAACTTGTTTGAAAAATACAGGTCAACTTGACCTATCCCGCGACTCGACTTGACCAGTGGCCCGTTTGACCCGTTTAAAAATGACCCATTTTGACCCGCGACCCAATTGACCCGACCCAACCCGACTTGCCCATTTTGCCACGTCTAGTTTTAGGAGCAATTCTGGGAGTTGGGTCTCACGAAGAGGTTGAAAAGTTAAGGAATTTCGCGAGGTATATTGGGTTGTTATATCAAGTGGTGGATGATATTCTTGATGTGACAAGATCGTCTCAAGAATTGGGGAAAATAGTTGGGAAAGACTTGGAGGCTGATAAGGTCACTTATCCAAAGCTATTGGGTATTGAAAAGTCCAAGGAGTTTGTGGATAAATTGAACAAGGATGCACAAGATCAGCTATTAGAGAAAACAAAAGACTAACCACTGAAACAGAGATGAAGAAAGCAAAAAAGACAAAAAATTGGTGTTTGGTGAGTGTTTCAAACAACAATTTTCAGTTTTTAAACAATATTTCATGCATTTTCACACACTTTTTCATCAACACGTATTTCCATAAAAGTTTTTAAACAACAATTTTCAGTTTTTAAATACATCTACCAAACGGGCCCTTAGACTTTTTTTTTTTTTTTTTTTGTGTTTGTTGTTGTTGGTATGCTGGAGGATTGAGCTGGGTTTGTTAGAATTTGCAGGTATTTTTGTTCATTATGTATTGATTAAATTTATGGATTTAAATCTATTTTTTTCATTTGGATAATTTGGTTTATGTATATATGTGGATTGATTTTGTTTTGTACTATATTCATTTATGATTTTCTGGGTTTGATTTTCTTGTGTTCTTGTGTTTGATTTTCTAGGTTTATACTTGTGTGTTCTAGATGAAGATGATGTTAGATCTGAATTCATGTTTTGTTGATTTTTAATTTTGTTTTTTCCTTCTTTATTTTTTATTTTTTGGTTAAAATTGATAAATTAATTTTTAAATTTCTAAGCTGATGTGGCATTTATTAATTGCCAAATAATTTTTTTAATATAATTTTAATGGCCACATCAGCATTTATTGTGCCAATAATGCACTCCGTTTACCACATTAGCAATTTCTGTTAGTGAGATGACAGTAGGGACCAAAATGGAACGTGATTTTCATTTTAGGGACTAAAAGCGTAAAATAGAAAAATAGGGACCAAAGTAGAAATGGACTCAAAATGTAGAGACCAAAAGTACATTTACTCCCTTAATGAAATACAATTTGTAATTTATCTTTATTTTTATTTTTTTAATATACATGTTACCCTCAAATGTATACTATATGTTACAACCTCTTTCACTTTTTTTTACATGCATATTTTTGTTTTTCAAAAAAAAAAAAAAAAAAAAAAAAGAAGAGATAATTGGCCTATATTGCTTAAAATGATATGTTGAGTATACTATAGTTTGCCTCACATTTCTTTAAAACTTACTTTGGATTTTGGGTGAAGTTTCTTGTGACTTTGTGTTAGAAGGCCATTCTCTCTCACTTGTTTGTGATATGTATGTCTGTTTCTAAAAATAAAAAAGAAAAAAGAAATTAACATGTGTGTGTGTTTGTTTCTTAAAAAAAGAGTAATTGTCTAATATTTATCTCTCATTAAAAAATTTCTATATTGTTTTTTTTAGTGAAGTTTGTATTGTGTCTTTATATTAAAACTCCATTTTCTCTCTCTTGTGTGTGGACTAAAATAGGTCTTTCTTTTATATATATAACATGAACAAAATTACCTTTAAATGTATTCACACTTGCATAGTTTTCTTTATGAATTTAAATTAGCTGTGTATCACTATTACATTAACATACAAATTTTTTTTCTCCACCACTCACTATTTGCTATGTCACGTAAGACTTCGTGACAAAATGTGTCACTAGAATTATTGAAAAATTTTCACTTACCAACCACTGCCACAAAAGACCACAAGGTCCACAACTATCATTTGTGGAAATTTTTATAGAATCCGTTTGGTTGGAGGGGTGAAAAAGTGGGAGGGTAGAAAATTGTGAGAGAATGAAAAAATGAGAGGATAGAAAATAATTTAATTTCTCTTATTTTTGTTTGGTTGGAAGTGGAAAAACGGAAGGATGAAAAAAGTGAGTTTATATAAATTTATGCATATACCTTTATTAAAAAATGATGTCCAATTAAAACCAAAAAAGTGATAAAAAAAAATCAATCACCTATATTTATTAAAAAAAAAAAATCATGTCCATAAAAAAAAAAAAAAAATCACATCTAAACCAAAAAAAAAAAAAAAAGGCAAGGCAACGTCCAGAGGAAAAAACAAGAAAAAAAAAGGTTGTGAAAAAAATGAACGTGGATGAAGCCAAGTGGAACTGGACGTTGGTATTTTTGTCTAAAAATGATGGCTAATTTCTTTTTTCAGTTTTTTTTTTATTTGTCAAAAGTCTTGTAGCTGAATTGATATTTTTTCATGCACAAAATACATAGGGATCTAGAGAAAAAATGATTCGAGTTGCTAATGTTGTAATTATTTCTCAAAAAAAAAAAAGTTTTCTCTTTATTTTGAAGAGAAAATTTTTTGGTGGGTCTAGAAAAAAAATACTTGGACTCCATTATTTATTTTCTTTCCTTTCTATCCAACCAAATATACTCAAAAAAATTTTCCTCCCATTTTTTCTCCAAAAGCATCTCTTTATGCACAAAGAACTTAAGGGTTTAGGGAAAAAATAGTTCGAGCTGCTAATGTTATAATTATTTCTCAAAGAAAAAATTTTTCTCTTTATTTTGAAGAGAAAATTTTTTGATGAGTCTAGAGAGAAAACACTTATGGTCCTTTTGGATACAACTTATTGTTGCTGAAAGTTACTGAAAGTTGCTGAAAACTGAAAATACTGTAGTAAAATAATTTTTAAATGCATAAATAGTCCCGTGAGACTTATTTTTAAAATTTTTTAATCGTGAACAGTGTATAAACAGTGCACACACTGTTCATAAACAGTAACTTTTGTCCTTAAAAAGTCAAGAAATCCGGCCAAAAAAAAAAAAAAAACTGAAAACGCAACACAACTTTTAAGACTATCCAAACACATACTTAGATCCCACCATTTATTTTCTTCCCTTTCTATCCAACCAAATAAACTCAAAAAGAAAAAAAAATTTCTTTCCCATTTTCTCTCAAAAATTCTCCTCCCCCTTTATTCCACCTCCGATATTAAAGCCTTTTCTGCCCTGTGCTATTAAAAGGGTCCGCACTGCCTTTCCACCGTGTACCACTGTTCTGCCCCAGTTTTCTTTCACAACCAACGCAAATAATAAACTGACTGTTGTCGCTGTCACAGAGAGAGAGAGAGAGAGTGGGGTTCCAAATCTCATGACTACCACCACAACCACAAACTCATATCCCCTCCTCACGTGCCAATTCCCAACCATCCAGCGCCACCGCACGTGCCCAATCAGTTATCGCTTCCTCCCTAGCACGTGCGCCCCAGTTACGAGGAAGTTGAAACTCGTTGTTGCGGCGGCGGCGGCGGAGACACGTGCGATGAAAGCGGAGCAGGACGGTGTGCTGAAGAAGGGCATAGCCGAGTTCTACGACGAGTCGTCTGGCGTGTGGGAGGACATATGGGGAGACCACATGCACCATGGGTTCTACGACCCGGATTCGACTGTAGATGTTTCGGGTCACCGGGCCGCCCAGATCCGTATGATCGATGAAGCGCTCCGATTCGCAGGGGTTTCGGGTCGGTTCCTCTCACTCATTCACTCACTCACTCTTATGCAATCAGCTAGGAGCTAGCTCCAACTTTCAAAATCAAATTTCAAAGCTAATGTTGGTACTGACTGATGACTATGTTTTTTTTTATATATTTTTGAGAAGAGAGTGATGACTATGTTGGTGTTTGTGTTTCCCATGCAACATGCGCAGGCATTGGGGCTTTTATTTTTAATTTGGCTCACGAGCTTGTAGTTCTAAGTTCATTAAAAAGTTAAATAGGAAAACTAACTTATTTTTTTTACAGATTTTTATATATTTTTTTTTTATAAAAGTATTTGCATCTGATGATAAATATGTGTGTTCACTGTTCAACCAAGTATTTGCATCTGATGATAGCCAGAAAATAGAAGAAAAAGAGATGTTTTTTTTATGGTAGTGTTCATAGGTAAGTAGGTTAGGTGTTTTGAGTTTGTGGAGAACGTGATTAATGCATGGTACACACGTTCAATAAATGTAGCATTTATGGCAGACAGGGGATTGTATTGTCTAAGGAAGGAGAGTCATATCACGAAAAATTATAAGTTTATTTGTAGAGGCTTTATAAATTGATATGATACCGATTATATTAAGAAATTCAAATAATATTATGCTCGAAGTGACACTAGTTTTATTCAATGTCAGTTAGATTGTAAATTCTCTGCAGTAAAATTTGTAATAATTTTAATATTTTCTTTTATCAAATTATTATGGTCACTTCCTTTCCCATTTTATGGGAGCTTGACTAAAATCCAATTTTTTTTTTTTGATAAACGACTAAAATCCAAATTTGGCTATAGCTGATGTCGTGCTCCCTGAAAAATCATGTTCCTTGTTTTTCCTTTTCTTTTCTTTCCTTCTTTCATTCCTTAAAAGGAACAAAACAAGACAACTATTTACACCATTTTAGTTTGACATTGCTTCTAAATCGGTCTATTGACTATAAAAACTTGTAAATACACTATCAAATATTACAATAATGTCAATATTTTCCTTTCCATAAACATCTGTTTAGAATACTGCCACTAATCCACCTAAAAATGACATTTTGAATTGAAAAGAAAAATAATGTTGTTTACTAGTGGTGAAAATGTGACATATCATAAAGGAGGGGTCCCCTCAAAACTTACAATATTGAGGTTCTAAATTGTAAGTTTTGCAATTTGAGATACTAATTTAGAAGCTATACCAAACTTATATGTGTAAATTACATTTCACTCTTTCATTTTTTTTTCACTCTAAATTCATTGCTACCTTGTTGCCCATATTCTGTCTTTTTTTGGGGAAATTTAAGTTGTTCTTGCCAACTCCTGACTACTTACTTATATAAGTTGGAGATCTTTGGGAGAGAGGAATGTAGGTCTGGTTTATTAACATTGATGATGCCCTAAGGTTTTCTCCACAAAAGCAGTGAATGGATATGTTTGATTCTTCCTGCATTCATGACAAATTGGGAGCACTCTTCATGAATTTGCTCTGACCAAAGATGTGGAAGAAAGAACTAAATAGAGATTGTTATATAAGAAATTTGTCATTGTCACTTGACAAAACAAGCGTGTATTATACATAGGAACCATCTCATCAATTTGTAGTTTGTAAAGCTCCTATTAGTACTTTTAGTTGTTGCCAATGAATTCTAGCTCAAGTGGCACCTCCTCCCTTTATAAGTTTCAAGTGGAGGGTAAGGATGAGGGTTTAAGACTCATTGGATGCATGTGTAATTTACCAGTTAAAAGATAATAATACTTTTATTTGTTTAAATATTCTGGGCGCCTGTATGACTACCAATTTTTCACACTATACTTCTCAGCCTTCTGCATAATGCAGGTTTAGAGATCTTATAAGTTATTTCAGTTTATTTTTATTTTCTGAGTTTGATAATGCAGTAGGGTTAGTTTTAATGTAATTAATTCATTTATGGTGATTAGCGGTTGTTGAATTGTTGGAGCACTGGAGTTTTTCTGTTCACACCTTTCTTTGTACTTCTAAATGTGCTTGTGCTCATGTTGTGAATGAAAAAGATGGGCTTTCAACAGCTTCTTGTTTCTTCTGAATTGGTTTGCAGAGGACCCAACAAAAAGGCCAAAAAGTGTAGTTGATGTTGGATGTGGGATAGGAGGTAGCTCTAGATACATAGCAAGTAAATTTGGGGCCAAATGCATAGGTATCACTCTTAGTCCCGTCCAGGCCCAAAGAGCCAATGCTCTTGCCGCTGCTCAAGGACTATCCGACAAGGTAAATGCAAACTCTTTTCGTTTTTAGGACATTCAGCTTGTCATTCATATATTGGTAAAGATGATTACCAAATACATACTCATAAGGTTTGGAATATTATTCTTTGTCTCTTGATAAGTTTCTGAACAGTCAGTCCCTTGCTTTGTCTAGAGTCTTATTGATGGCTTAAGATATAAATCAATGCTTATAGCAGAGGCCTTAGGAGGTCTATGATTTTTAAGAAACATGGGGGCAGGTTTTGGATGTGTGTCAAAGTTATAATTTATATAACTAAAAGATTTTGAACTAATTTATAAAACCTTTAATCTGACTTGCTGGAAGAACGGTTGTTGGAGATGCTCCAGTTTTTCTTGTTTTCATTCTGCTGAAAGACCTTTGGGACAAACCTACTTGTTTGGTCACTTGGTAAATTTTAGATTAATGAGGTAATTTGATTACTCCCTGTAACAAGGACATAACAATGTAAAATTAGCAGGCTTCCTTTCAAGTCGCAGATGCTTTGGAACAACCATTTCCTGATGGGCAATTTGATCTGGTGTGGTCCATGGAAAGTGGTGAACACATGCCTGACAAAGCAAAGGTTCTTTGTGTCTTTAATAGTTCCATCTCAATAAGTTCTTTTCAAATTTATGTTGGATTTTAACTGTCTGTCTGTCTCTCTCTGAATGGCAGTTTGTTAATGAGTTGGCTCGAGTTACAGCCCCAGGAGGCACGATAATAATAGTAACATGGTGTCATAGGGATCTGGCTCCTACTGAGGAATCTTTGCAGCCGTGGGAGAAAGAACTTTTGAACAAGATATGTGATTCCTTTTATCTTCCTGCATGGTGTTCAACTGCTGAATATGTCAAATTACTGCAGTCCCTCTCTCTCCAGGTAATTTCCAATCTAATAATTCTAGCAGCACATACTTTGCCACAATTGTCCTACATAACAAATTGTGAGTAGCGGAGAAAAAATAGTAGGTTCATATAATATTGATAAATAGCCAATCACAATCTACCATGTAAGATAGTTGTGTCAAAATGACAGCATTATTGTTGCCAACTTAATTGGTTACGAAAAGAAGAGCATGGAACTCTAGGAGCCCAAAATATTTATTTAACCCTTCAAATCAAGGCTAAAGTTGATAAGAAAACAAAATACTTTCAAACCTACTTTTGAGTTCTCTTATTGATCAATTGCAACTTGCAAGTACCTTTGACAGTTCATTTAAAGTTGTATCCTGTCATTGGAAAACTTCAATTATGTACATGTGACGACAATAAATTTCGTAGTTTGTCTTGGCAGGATATTAAGGCTGAAGATTGGTCTCAGTATGTTGCCCCGTTTTGGCCGGCTGTGATTCGGTCAGCATTGACATGGAAGGGCCTCACATCACTGTTGCGAAGTGGTAAGCTTGACAATTCTTGTGGCAGTTAAAATTTAGAGCAACAATAGACAAAAAATTTATAAAAATATTTTTTACAATTCACTAAGTCATAAATTATGATAAAAGTAACAACACTTTCACTTGGGCGTATCACTGACATTTTTTTTATTATATATAAATAACTTTAAAACGGAATTGGTACTTGAAAACCCCACTGCTTATTAACAATTTTAAACTTTTACTAACAAAGTTGGCTCTAATACCAGTTTATTGGAATTTGAGATTAACTAAAGCACATTTGCATAAAATAAGAAATAAAAACATTAACACAAGATAATGAATAGTTAAAATGTTTTGACCAACTTTATGCTTACATCCATGAGTTATGCCATAATCTATGTCAAATGATATGAATTACAATCACTCTTAATACAAACCCAAATCCCAATACACCTAAAACAAACATTAAATATTAACTTACAAACTGTAAAGAGTTTTTTAACTCAATTGATGTGTCTAAAGAAGACATCTAGAGTTTAATTTCCACACTACCAACTATCAAATTATATAGTTATATACCAGACTAACTCACAAATTTAGCACTTTCATAGATCAAAACTCTAATACACATCATGACGTTCACAACCTAACAAAACAAACAAACTCACAAATAACACATGCAAGAATCTTTCTTCTTTCCACCCAACGTAATTATCAAACTACATTTTAAGAAAACTCACTTATATTCTTCTATGAGTTTTCGCCTCTCCCTATATGAAAGAAATTCTTGGACCAAAGCCATTATACCTTTATATATATATATATATATATATAAATTATGTTTTACTACTTATTCTTTGGTGAATAAGGAATATAACATTATGTTTTGATAAGCAATATCAGTTATATTTTATTTTAACAATGAATAAAATTGTTCTCCACCCTAAGAAAACTGAAATAATAGTTAACCAATTCAAAATACGTATTTGAGACAATTCCTACCATATAATTTTGCAATATGTGTTCTGCCCTTGGTCACTATTTTGTTTTGCTACAAAAAGCATTAGCTTTCAGTTAATCCAATTTTGTAGTTCGTGCCTAAGGGTTAAGCTAAATTTGTGCCTAATTTCGAGTGTATCAGGATGGAAAACCATAAAAGGAGCACTGGCAATGCCATTGATGATAGAAGGATTTAAGAAGGATCTAATTAAATTTGCTATCATTACATGCCGAAAGCCTGAATAAGTTTACACAGGAAGCAAGATGCACCTGCATGAATAAGGTTTGGCACAGATGCTACAACCCTTTTTTGTTGTTTCAAAGGGTGTATCTGTTTGGCCTCATAACCCTACTTGAACAGCGTTTCTTTCTGTTCTGCCTTTTCTTCTGTTCTGTAATTGTGTCCCCAGCTGAGGAGGGCCGGTACATAATTTACTAACTGCATTATTGCCATTTCCCTCCATTCTGGATTAATTTCATGATGTGCATCATTTTTCTCTTGCATTTTTCACAACTGTAGTCAGTTACATTAAGCTGTATAATTATCACAGTACTTCTTTCGTCTGCTCTCTCTTTCTATCTCTGGAATTTTTATTTATTTATTTTTAATTTTTTTGCGGGGTTAACTAGTTATTGACATATTGAATTTATGAACCCAAATTTTCTTTCTAAGCTGCATTGGTTGCAAACCTATGCAATAATTTCCAGCTCAAGTTTGGGAAATAGCGAACATTATTGTTACACATAACCATGCATACAACTGAAATTGTGTTTTGAAAACATGATTTCAGCTGTCCCACGTACAAAATGTGCAACTATCATCATTCAATGGAAAAATGCTCTCAAAGTTCAATTTGCTTTCATGTTTTTGACAACCTTCTTTATTGGTGCAAATTGCTTGTGAGTTGTGGCATTCCTTCTCTTGGAACGTTCTTCACAATGCTCACTAAACTGCGACATGTGTTTTTGTTTCAAAACCGTGGGTTTATCATTATCATCTCATCCAAGTTTGAAGTTGCTGCCATTATGCAGGACCTGGTTTCACAATTTCCATCACACCCATTATCATGTCTACATAATGAGTATAATGCTCCTTAGGAGCTTGCAGTTCTGCCTCATCAACAGGTGGGGATATTGCAAATTTAATAAGATCAATAGAGATGCTCCATTGTTGCCAATCAAACTGCCCATGCCACCACGCATTTGGCAAATAAATGGACACAAATTTCTTCTGCAACATTACCTTTAAAGTGTAGTAAGAGTCCAACCACAGCAACATTTGTGGCAAAGGCTTCTTGTATCAGCCAGACCCTACTTGGAATCCATGATGAAAATTGCTTGTTCAATTATGTTGCTGCTATCATTCAACATCGGATGACTAATTAGTATAGCACTAAAATGCAACATCCTAGCAAACAATGCTTAGTGTTAACCATTTGGTCTTGCTCCCATCGACTAGTAATTGTGCAAAGCACCTTCCGGGCCAATAGTTCAATACAACTGGCTAAAAGTGCCAAGTCAGATCAGAAAAAGAATAAAACCCTTGCACATAATTATCTTTGAGGAAAAATTTAAAATTGTGAATTACCGAAAAGAAGGAATATCATAGATACTGATGGATGTTTTTATGGTTCCATCTAACCAAAAGAATGAAAACCACTAATAGTATGCTTTCACTTAATCATAAGACAAGAAGGTCAAGGCAGATGGCAGAGAAACCATAGAAGAGGGGGTAATTTCCAATCTCTCAGTTAAGCAGGAGTGAATCAATATTTCGTTTTCCATCTGGACCTTTTGTGTACCATGATGACACGTAATCTCCATAAACAACTTCACAGTACCGGGGAGAAGCTCCATTGACAAGCTCAGAAGAAGGGGATATTTTCACTGCCTTGGCAGGATCATGAAATGTGGCAACTGAGAGTCGCGCTTGAGTGGCATTAGTTACAGCCCTATGTACAGCACTCCTATACTTCCCATTGGTTATAATCTGCAGGCAAAGAAGAAATATCATGATATTACTGGCTACAGAAACAATGCCCAAAAGAGACTTCTAAGCCTACAGAATGACCATTGTCAGTTTTTCAAGTGATGACAACACTTCTCCAAGAGAATGGTGCTGCTAACAAAATTTTGACATGCTACCATACAACCATGTATATAATGCCAAGATCTCATATACTTAACAGTAATAAGTGATATTTCTGATAACCTAAATTTTATCTAACAACACCAGGTTTAATGATCAGCAAGCTTCACACATGTTTACAACATGGACAACCAGACTAAGCTACAAACAACTAATCCCTATCGAATATTACAACACTTTGTTCTGAGTATTTCTTACATTCTTACACAAAAATCACCTATATCTGTCTTCTTGCCTAACAAATTTTCATTAAGATGTCCTTATGAAGATTCTGTCCTCTTGCTTTGTACTCTAGTCTTGCAAATTGCAATAAAGCAAAGTCCAGAAACAGTCAGACCTGATCATGTGAGAGCACTTAAGTTGGATTAAGCTTATGCATGGATGGAGGATGATAGGCATCCAAACATCTATGTGTTTGGAAGCAGTTTTTTGTTGATTGCTTATTTGTTGAAAGTTGGTTAAAGTATAGTTGTATCAAGAAGAAGTGAGATTTTTAAAAAACTGTACATAAGCAAATAAGCTAATAGAAAAAAGTTGTGGCAAACAGAAGGGTTCTTTAGTGTAACTCTACTGTTGTTTTCTTAAAATCTTGATCATTCATGGTGAATGAGTCAGTGGTTTACATTTTTGTCACCTTATCTGTACCAAAAAAAACATTGACTACTACTAGTTTTGCTATCTATCTATATCACTGATGACATAGCAAATTTTAAATCACTCATCTAATGATTAGAAATTTATGAACATGTCATCTACATCTAAAAAACCATTGATTAGTACCATTTTTTCATTTATCCATATTCGATGTTGTAACAAATTGTGAAGGCTTAAATATACTATTGGTCCCAGAAAGTTTTTTTTTTATTATTATATATTTTTTTACATAAAATATAAATTTTACTTTAACTTAATTTAAGTATATATGTGTGTGAAACTCCTTTCTAGAAATTTAAACCCCGGTCCTTGCCCTTCACACCCTCACAAAGTACTTATACTTGTGGAGTGATCACCCCACAAAACACTTTAATTCCCAAAGTTTAAAATGACCGCTTTTAGTTCATTGCATGACGTGGCCAAACTGAAAGTGATTACTTTTGTTGTGGTAAGGACCAAAATCGATCACTTGCTCATGAGTGAATGTTTAGAAATTTAAGAATCATTTATCCATTCAACAACAATGAATTCTTTTAAAAAAAAAACAACATAAGTGATGGACAAATGAGCAATGCAACAGTGACTAAAGCAGAGCTAGAGATAAACTGTACAAAACGGACACAAAAGATAAATAAGATACCTCGGTTTGATCGGCCAAGATGACAAGAATGGCGTCAGACAAAGGATCAACGGTGATCCATTGATCATCCTTGAGAACTTCAAGTCCTCCGACGTCGTCTTGGATGAGAAGCGTGATGGCACCCATATCGGAATGAGGTTGCAGACCCAAAGTGAGGTCTGGCTGAGGACACGGTGGGTAATAGCTGATAGTAATATTCTGGTACAACTCACCCACAGCTTCTTCTATGTACGACCCTCTAAGCCCAAGACTCTCAGAGATCAAACCCATGAGCTTCTGAGCCAAACCCTTCATTTCATCGCTGTAGCTCGCCACGGTTTCTCTGTAGTTTTCAGGGAAGTGGGGCCAGCGAGATGGGTCTCGACGAGAGAGAGGGAGAGTGTGGTGGTCAAAGTAGTCTCGCCAGTCCAAAACGACGGTGTCGTTTTCATCGCTGAGGAGCATTCTGGAGCCGTAGCCTTGGGAAGCGAAGGAGTGAGGGTCGCACGAGTAGGTGAGTTTGTCGTCGATGGAGGATTGGTTGAAGAAGGTGAGGCCTGTGGTTTTGATTTGGCGGAGGAGCTTGGTGGGGACGCCGTGGTTGGTGACGTGAAAGGCTCCGTAGTCTGTGCAGGCTTGAGCGATTGCGGAGCGGATTGAGGGGAGGTGAGTCGGGTTGAATTCGAATAGGTCGATGGTGGGGATGGTGGCGGTGGCGGTGGCGGTGGAAGAGTGGTGGTGAGGGCGGTTTTGTGGAGGTTGGATGTATTGAGGTGGGACCTGTGAAAGTTTGGATTCGGCGATGGCTTGAACTCGCACCATGGGCTCGCCACCTACTTCCATTTCCATTTCAATTGAATTTAATTTCCACAACGAACGATGCGATGTATACACAACAGACCGACAGACTGAGAGACAGCGAGAGGATGACGATGCAAATGAAATGTAACACAGATCAATATTCTTCTTTGAAGTGCCGTGTGCCATTTATTTATTTATTTATTTTTAATTTGTTCGAATGTTGCAAATTCTTCTATTAAATTTTAGAATTTGAATTTTATTATTTAAAGTTTGAAAATTTTTAAATTTTATATTCTGATATTTTAAAATTTAAATTTTATCCTCCAAAAGTTTAGGGTATTTGTATTTTTTGGGTATAAAATTTAAATATCTTTAAAATTTAGGGTGTAAAATTTAAATATTCTCAAATTTTAAAGGTGTAATTTGTAATTTATTATTATTTTTTTTTAGAAAATAAATTATACTTTTCTTTTGGCTCTAAATTTTGAGTAAAATTTTATTTTTGTCACTTAAATTTTGAGACTGTTCATTTTTTATCTACCAAGTTTGTTTATGTTTTTCTTCTCAAAAAAAAAAAAAAAAAAAGAAGGTTTGTGTATGTTTTCAAAATGATCATTCAATCCATGTCCATAATTGATAAAATCTCCTTAAAGGTTCCTACATACATCATGCCAAAATCTAAATTTTAATGTCTTCTTCAACATGATGAAGTGCATAAAGTTATCACATCCTCTTTTAATATACCCCTCATCTCCCTTGAACGCCAACATTTATCATTTTATATGTTGTATTTCTAGAAACTTTAAAGAGGGGAATGTCATTTATACAAATGTTTGAAGGAGAGTATTATTTTGATAAACCTCAAGGGAGGTTGTCGTATATGTACTATTTAAAAAAAAAAAAAATTGATAAGTTTTCAAGTGAATTTTCTTATCTTCTTATATTAAGAAAATGGAAATAACAAAACAACTAACCAATTTATCATTACAAAATAAATATTTTTTCAAAAAAAAAAACCAAATATCTAACAAGGAAAATGTGCCGCTAAAATGTTGAGGGCTTATTTTTATATCTTCACGAGTAAAGGACCTGCACAATATTTTCTTCTCTCAAGGAAAAATGCAGTGTTGGATACTCTTCTAAATTGCTTGGATGCCTAGGGGTTAGGATGCGCAGAAGAGAATGGTTCATTGAAGTGTTCTATAAAGTAATTCCCAATGTGGCAATGTTCCTTCGGTTTGTCAGCCATTCACCTTGCTCAATTTTGATTGACTCTATGAAATATCTTTTCCTTATAATGACAGTTAATAGATGGAAAACATTAAATTTTTTGTCACTATCCTTCGGCTACAACTTCTTTACTTACTTCTACATTGTTTCTAGTCTCAACAGCCATTGCCCATTTGTCCAATACTTGTTGCAATTTGTAAGTAGGCCTTAATCAGAGGCAGAACTACAGATGGGGAGGGCATCCCCCAACCCAACTTTTCAAAATTTATCCTTAAATTTAGCTAAAATTTTCACAAAAATATATGGATGACCCACCTCCAAAATTTTTAGTTTTCTCAATTCTCATATATAATCTTTTTAAATGGTTTAAATGGTTTAAATTTGTTATTACTTTGGCCCCTCATTCCAGAAATTCTAGTTCCACCCCTAGCCTCAGTCATGAAATTTTGTTCATTTGGCTCAGCTTGTTGGATTTATTCAATTCCCTCATTAACGATTAACTTCTATATTACAAACTCTAAAAACTTCTTTGTTACATATCAGTAAGGCCGCCTATATGGCTTAAATCCTTGCGCATAGCTGAAATGAGGGGATAGCCAACTTGGCTCTTGAGTCTTTGACCCAAGCTTGCTTAACAATCAAACAGTTTCTAGCGTCTCTAAAGTCTAATCCAAATTGCCTCGAACCTAAAAAATTTTTTAAGCACAAACACTTTTCCCTCGTTGGATTCCAGTACAATGGGACAGTGATCAGAAGTCACTGTAGCCAAATGATTACTGCAATGCAAGTGATGAGTCTAGAAAAATCATTAAGGCCGTCCATTAATATGGACAACCTTGCATCATTAATAGACCATCAAAAATAACTGCTCAACACATTCAATAACGACCATCAAAGATCTTAAACTCTCATCAAGATAAAAAACGTTACAATCAAGGTAATAATCACCCCAATTTATGTACAATAGCTACTTAAGTCACCTATAAAAGGAACAATTGGTCTCACTAGCAAATGTATGTCAAAAACTACTACAAAATACTATAAAACACTATCTGTATACAAAATATATGGGCTGATACTAATTTAAGCATCGAAGGCTCTCCTATTGGGCGCAACCCAGTGGTCTCTTCAGTCTCTCTCTCTCTTATTTTGTAGGTCCTACAAGATAGTCTAATGCTCCCGATTGGACGAGTGACCCAACTGACGATTTTGACATCATCAGTTTGGCGCCATCTGTGGGAAAAGATTAGCCACTAACCTCTTCCTACAACAAAGGGTCACTTAACTCAATCAAGGGTTATGAACAAGAAGATACCGGACCAAGAGCATCTCATAGGATGATACCCTTGGATCATCTCTTCAATCTGCACATTCTCATTTCTTCGACCACTTTCGCAATATAAGATTGGGTTGAGATGGAGGAGACAAAGAGGTATCACTGACACACCATCTTTGTCAAAGCATGACTTTGTCGTCCAATTAAGTAGATGATGATACGAGAACCTAAATCCAAGGTCTCAAACCCTATGGCCTCTACCTTGACTCCTTGAGGGTCCACACCACTGAAGCAGAGAAACAAAACAAACATTCGAGTCTTACGGTGTAGGGAGATCAAATGGGTGGTTTACTCATTATAAGGCATGGACTAAACACTGGATGACCACAAAATTCAAGCGACCTTGACAAACCTTAAGGATTTGGCCCAGTTCAAAGAACACACTATGGTCTAAAATCTAAAGGTCAGATTTACGCATTTTCTTCTTTTCTACTCTCCAAGTATTTGCAAATAATATTTAATCTTCTTTCACACTACACTAATCTCAAAAGACACATGTGGGTGAAGGAATTAATAACTATAATACTTTTCCATCCTTGAATGCAAAACGTTGGACAATATTATAATTCCCAAGCTCTATGCTAAGCATTGATGGAAAATGCCATAATATAGTTAGAAGATCGTGAATTCATGGTAATAAATATATATGGTCTAGAGATATTTCAAGAAAGATATCCAATTTTATGAGTCCAAATTTTCTATCCCACTTTTTCTGCTCCACTCTATACTCCACCGATAAAAACTTATCACATGTTCACCTAATTAATTAAATACTACCATTATTGACTTATTAATACTACAATTATTAATTAATGGTAGTATTTAATTAATTAGGTGAACATGTGGCAAGTTTTTATTGGTGGAGTATAGAGTGGAGCAAGAAAAGTGGGACAGAACATTTGGACTCCAATTTTATACCAGCTTTTTAAGGTAAAATAGGTAGAAACTTTTATTTAGTAAAATTGTTAGTACAAGGGAATATATACCCTATTTCAACAAACCAAAAATAGGGGATAAAAAGAACATCAAAATTTTATACCAGCTTTGGAATAGCCTTGATTGTTGTCAAGCCAAAATTTAAGATTCCAATTTTAGGTTTGAATAGTTGTACAATAGTGAGGCTTTATAGTTACAACCAACACACGTTCAAAAATTAAACAAATTAGTCACTGGAAAATTTTATGGCCTTGATATTATGACTTTTCTTTCCGAATACATCTTGCTAAGATAGGAACAATGGAATCCAGTATTATTGCTTTGCCCAAAATAATAAATCTCAATTTTTAGTCGTTAGAGAAAATGAAGCAAAAGCTTATTACCGTACGACATTATAGCTTCAAATATTAAAGAGGAGGGGCAATTCTTATTTCTCCAAGTTTAAGAACCCCAAATTCAAGCATTAAAACCGGAGATGATTTGGTTTTCTTTTTATAAATAGGGCAACGTATTGAATTATAAGCATACATATGCATGTGACATTTACTCTAAATAATGTGACAACTATTTTTGACCGTCAATCTTAAATAATTTTAAGATAGTCTCTTTTATTATTCCATCAAAAGCCTAAAAAAAAAAAAAAAAAAAAAACTTAAAAGGAAAGTTTCAAGCAAAATTGCAAATTTTATATTTCCCTTATAGGCTTAAAAATAAGAAATGTTGCTCATTGACATTCCAAGTTTCAAGATCCCAATTTTGGGTATCTAAAAGCATGGAGCCAGATATAATTATTGGGCTTAAGATCCTTCTTACTCTCTTTAAAATTGAAACATGGCATGCCAAATTATTTCTCTGAATTTTGCATATGCTCGTGCGCAACTAATTAATTACATGTGCAAAACATCGTTTTCTTTTCATCAATATCTCATATGTTATAATTCGTCAAATATATATATATATATATATCTCATATGTTATAGTTCGTCAAAAAAATAGATCCCTTTTAGGAGAAATCTCACGAGCATATAATTGATTATGAATTTACAAATAATAATCATGACCCACTATTCCAAACCTTTCTAAATGATATTGGCTGCTTTAATTTTGAGAAGGAATTTCAAAATATATTTGTGTTATGTAAACACTCTAAGGGATATTATGCTATGTCATAGACGCATCAACATATATCGCCCTTAAGTTAGAAATTTTTTGTGAATTTCTTTATTGATATCGTTGCTCCTAGTCTAACACTTTGCACAAAAAAGAGTACATGTAGTACAACAACTAGACTAAAGCAACTAGACTATCTCAATTGTATACTGTCAAGTCCATAGGATTAAGGATGAGAACTCATCGAGAAGAGCTTGCTAAAAAGAAGATCAGAGGTATGTGACTTGATAGCATCATACCACCACATCTCTATCTATATATAATTGTTGACATTGTTATAAGGTAATTTTGTACCAAGGCCAAAAATCATGGAAAGGCCTAGACTCTTTCCATAGCATCACGAATATTTCTTTCATAATGGCACTGCTATATGTCTATAATTGTTGACAATGCTATATGTCTATTACATAATGACTCACACAATGGTATGTATGAGATGTGATGTTAAAACATTAGCTTGAATATTTATTGAATGTGAAAGTATGATGATAGATCACATGTCAAGCATAAGTACTCTCTTTAAATTGTAGTATATGTGTAACCAATTAGGCATGTAATAGTAGAAGCACATGGCATAACCTTCGTCCCTAAAGGAAGGAAATATAACCTTGAACGAAGAAAGTGTCCTAGTACTTGTACCTTCAAAAGAATGAAGCAAAAGAGATCTAAGCCTCAAACATGAAATAGCATGTTAAGCTTAACAAAAGAAATCTTAAAAGAGGGAGAGCTTGTCAAGAAGACTACAACAATGAAAAGATCGAGGTATGTAAATAATAGTATCGTGATTTAAGGTCTCTTGTCAAGGTAACTCATTCATTTCTTTCTTTTTAATTAGCCATGCCATATATTAGCTTATTACAACTAAGTGCAAATCAAGCTTGCATGATTATCTACAAATATGTATATATAGAACATGCTGAAAATATTGCTATGAAATTATCACAATTATCAGAATTAATATGGCTATATATATTATTAGTAGCATATGTTTCATCATCATGAATCAGAGAAGTTCTATTAAGTCTCCTAAATTTAAAATACTAGATGATCGTGTTCACAATATGGTCATGAGTCTAAATCTCAATAAATTTCTACTATCTCTGTCAACTCACCAAGATCTTTTTAAATTGCTTTAAAAATTATATACGGTGCAAGCAATTAACAAAGACCAGCTTAAAGAAGCATGTAGTCAAATAGCTTCAATTCTTTTTATATCATAGAATACTTCTCTATGATTCATATAGAATGCACTTTGTCAAATGGCATCCATAATTGTATAGCATGCAATTGCATATTCGTACATTGTCCTTCCTAACAAAATGCAGCTAGCACTTTTGAAGTGACGTAACCGTACAATTAAAGAAGAAGGAAGAGGAAATTGCTATTACAAACAGCAATGGCCATAGTCATCAAAGCACCCAAAAAAAAAAAAAAAAATTGAAGCAAAAGAGATCTAGGCCTTGGACATGAAGTATCATGTTGAGCTTAAAAAACCTTGAAAAAAGAAGAGCTCGTTATCTTAGAAAAGGAAGAGCTAGTTGGGAAGATCCCAGCAATAAAAAGATCGGGGTATGTGACAAAATAATATCATCATTTAAGGTAACACATTTATCTCTGTATCTTTTATATTCGTCTATAAAAATTTACACCTAGTAAGGTTTCATGCAAAAATATATGCATTACTAGACAGATTACGAAAAAGGTAAAACTCTAGGATTATAAGGAAATAAGAAAAAGGTCCACCTAGGCTATTGGTAACTTATTATTTATATGTGAATTGTTCTAAAATTATTGTTTAACCAAGTCTTGGCAAGTGCATGTGCTATTTAATGCAGATATCAACATGGCCTCAAGAAGATCTAAAATGACATATCGTCAAGGAATCTTTCCAGCAACAAATTACAAGATTCCTTAAATGGATGTAAGTCACCAAAAAATGGCTAAGTGATAAGATTTCGCCAAGACGGATGTAAATCACTAACGAGGCCTAAGTGATAAGATTCCTTAAATGGATATAAGTCACCAAAAAATGGTTAAGTGATAAGATTTCGCCAATACGGGTGTAAATCACTAACGAAGCCTAAGTGACAAGATTCCTTAAATGAATGTAAGTTACCAAAAAATGGCTAAATGACAAGATTCCTTAAATGGATATAAGTTACCAAAAAATGGCTAAGTGATAAGATTCCACCAAGACGAATGTAAATCACTGACAAAGCCTAAGTGACAAGATTCCTTAAATAGATGTAAGTCACCAAAAAAAAAAAAAAAAATGGACAAGATTCCGCTAGATCGATGTAAATCGTTGACGAAGTCTAAATGGCGAAGCTCCATAACTAGATATATGTCACCTAAAAGTGGCTAAGTGACTAAAATTCCCTTAGACGAGTGCAAGCAGACAATGATTCTCACACAAACATGACAACCAGCAAATGAATGAAAGAAGAAGCATTGAAGAGATAAAAAATGGTCGTCCAAAGAAATCACCTCACTCTTCAACAGTGATAAAAAACAATCTTCCAAAGAAATCACCTTACCCTTCAACGGTGATAAAAAATGGTCGTCCAAAGAAATCACCTTGCTCTTCAGCAGTGATAAAAAATGGTCTTCCAAAGAAATCACCTTACCCTTCAGCGGTGATAGAAAATGGTCGTCCAAAGAAATTAGCTTGCTTTTCAACAGTGATAAAAAATGGTCGTCCAAAGAAATCACCTTACTCTTCAACGGTGATAAAATGGTCGTCCAAAGAAATTAAAAAATGGTCGTCCAAAGAAATCACTTTACCGGCCCTTCAGGGGTAATAAAAAATGATCATCCAAAGAAATTAGCTTGCTCTTCAGCAATGATAAAAAATGATCGTCCAAAGAAATTAGCTCACTTTCAAGATCAAGCTATGATCCCTCGAACGTCCAAAAAGGCCTTCAAAAGGCAGATACTAAGAAGTCGTTGCAAAAATACTACCATTCTTGAAGAAGAAAGTAGTTGAAGATAAAGAAGCCTAAATCTAAACAAGTCAAGAATATTCCCTAAGCTTGACTAGCATAAAGCAAAATCAGACTTGGGAATGGGGGATAACTGATGAGTCCAGAAAAATCATTAAGGTCGTCCATTAATATGGACGACCTTGCATTATTAGTAGACCATCAAAGATAACTGCTCAACACATTCAATAACGACCATCAAAGGTCTTAAACTTTCATCAAGACAAAAAACATTACAATCAAGGTAATAATCACCATAATTTATGTACAATAGCTACCTAAGTCACCTATAAAAGGAGCAATTGGTCTCACTAGCAAAGGTATGTCAAAAACAACTACAAAACACTATCTATATACAAAATATATGGGCTAATACTAACTTAAGCATCGAAAGCTTCCCTACCGGTCACAACCCAATGGTCTCTTCAGTCTATCTCTCTTTTATCTTGCAGGTCCTACAAGATCGTCTAATGCTCCCGATTGGACGAGTGACCCAACTGACGATTTTGGCATCATCAACAAGCATTTGGAAACATGATCCTCCACCCAAACTTAGCCGATATGATAAATAGAAATCGGCTGGATGAATATATTTTATATTTTCTGGGTTTTATGAGATAAAAAAAAACACTCAGCAATTTAAAAGATAGATAAATTTACCACCAAAGTAAACCCAAAGGGATATAGATAATACTATCCAAAGGAATTTAACTAAGGATACAAAACTATTTTGGCTCTCCACTCTATGGGATACAGATAACACCACCCAAGAGATACAGAAACCGATACTCGCCACCCAAAGGAATCCACCCAAGAGATAAGAGATAATTTAGAAGAAATCCATCTTTTGAAAAACACAAGATTTTTAAATTCTGAAAATACACTGATTTTTATTTGATTCAACCAAAGGCTTAAATAGAGCTTGGAACAGCCCCCAAGCATAGGAAAATGAAGATAATAATAAATACATTCACTTAACATGACCAAAGTCAAATATGACTCTTAGGAACTTAGATACACAATAAAATAGTTGTCTGCCTAGGAGAAATAAAATATAAAGTCCGATTCATCCTAGGAGACACTAAATAAAGACTATTAGACTTGATTAATAATAAAGAAAACGTTTTAAAATAATGGGCTATTATTCTGGTCTTCAAGGAAAGCTTTTTGGGTCTGACTGTCATCAGATTGGCCTTGCTAGATTTTGGGGCACTCCGGTTGGAACTTGGGACACTCTAGTGTCAAGAGGAACAAAACATAATAGTTGAATGTTAGGAAATCAAGATTAAATACTCTTTGACTTCTTGGAGAAAATGACTTCGAATATCTTCTGAATTGTTGGGCAAATAATGGCTTCATTTGTTGGGCTTGAAAATCAACATGGTTGGGCTTAAGAAACAAATTGGATTGGGCTGTAGGCTTATTCGGATACTCCTCATGCCACCATGTTTGTAACTGCCACTTTACTCCCGTGTCAATTTTACATTGCAAATCCCCATATCCAAGCGTTCTTTTTTTGTCATTCCTATCCCATCTTTTGTTCCACCATGTATATTTGTTACCAATAATTCCTATCCCTTGCTCAAACATGAATTATGACATTGACATCCCATTATAAGAAGAACTAGAGCAGCATCCCCAAATTTGTCACTCTAATTAAGTAAGTAATTGAAGCCTCAAATTATAACACGCGCTCAATCAAAATTTGCGAAAGCTGATTTAAGGGCCTCACTCAGGAACACACAATTAGAGTGGTGCTTCACAAATGCTGCCACAGTTCCATGACAAAGTTCTCATTAGAAAAAAGGGGCTATGGATGGAAAGATGTGTGAGGTTAGGGAAGAAATAAAAATAGAGTGACAAAACAAGATTTGAAAAAAAATTGTGGATGAAATGAAATGATCAAAATACAAGTTAGTTGCCTGGATATTGGTTTTGGAATAGCAAGAAGATATGGGAATGGTAGATAGTCTGTTCTTAGGTGATTGTAAGGAGCTTTTATAAAATTCAGAGATTGGGTTGTGATCCCTTGAAAGGGTGCAAAGGCAATTTAACAAATAGTTGGTGAGTAGAATGATAGATACTTGAAAGTTGAACCAATTGGAGAAAGCTTTTCCTGAACTCTTTAATGTCTTCAAGCAATATTTGAACTTTTTTTAATGTCAATTCAAGTCGGTTGTTGGCATGGCAATTCTCTATCCATTAGTATTTTCTTCTGCTTCTGTTTTTTACTATGAAATAATACTTTTAATCATACAAATTTTATATTCTTCATAACCATTTGAAAATTGTGGAACCTGGACAAATCTCTTTTCTTTAACTAATTGAACTACACGTCTACACATAAAAAAATTATGGGGGGTTGGGGAGGCAAGACTTCTATTATTTTTGACCTAGCTAACCCGAATATAAAAATGAATTTGGTTTAATTGAATACATGATTTATTTTTAGTTCAAATGATATGTATGCTAATATATAATCTAATCGGAAAAAATCACCTGCACACTGAACAAAACAATTTCCTATTTGATCTGAACTACATAGATAACTTAACATAATCAGAGCACTTTATAGTAAATGGATAATATGAAGCATCAAAACAGTATTACGTGAAATTTAATGATCAATAGAGGCAAAGCCACATGTGAAAGTTCTAGCATCCCGACTTTGTGACCTTTCCAAATTCCATGATTTTCGATTAAGGTCGGTCTTGTGTGAAACTAGATGTTGTGTATACATAAGACCTGGTAATCGTAAGAAATAAGAATATAGATACAGACAGAAGAAGATTTTAAAAAAGGAAAGAAAAGAAAAAGTGGAAAGAATATCTGGGAAGGGAAAATGAAGTACGTATAATCTTTAATGTGTTTCTCGTGTAGCACTTTAGGAAAAGAAAAGCATTCATTGAGAGCTTGGAATTGGAATTTGGAATGTAGTTCACAGAAATGTGGATCCACAACAGGCTGAGAAGGTTTCTCATCTCATTAGACTATTCTCTTACAACATGTGCAATGCACGTATACTTATATTGTGAGAGACTGGTCTCATTAAAATCTTAATATACCATCATAACCCTCTCATAGCAAAAAATAGGCATGCTGAGTCTGCCACAGGTTATATCTTAATATCTTTCACCTATTGCCAATTTTTTAGGAAAAGTAAATGTTCAGATAGGGACACAATAATTTAGGATTTTTTATTTATAGAAAAAGTAACGTTAGGAGTACAATAATTTTCGTAATTTTATTAATGCTACTTTTATCATATACTAATCAAAACAAGCAATATTAATAGTTGTGAAAATGTTGACATTTTTTTGGTGCATGGTCGATCGCAATCAAAATCAGATTGGATTAAGAAAGGACCCATTTTTATCCACATTCAATCCATTGACAGGTCTTATAAGGCAATGCTAGCAGTAATAATAAAGGTTTTAGCTGCTTTTCTTTCTTTTTAATGGAACAATTGAAAATTTTTTTTGTAATTTATTGTCACAAACCCCCCATTGGTACGAATTTATGAACGCCTTACAGTGTTACGAAACCTTTTGTCGGACTAGGCAACATATAATAAAGATTATGCCGACATATTTGTCATTGTCACACTTTTTGGAAATAAAGGAGGAGAGTACTGAAATAATGTTCCCATCAAAAAAAAAAAAAAAAAAATGTTCTACTATGGACGTTGGATGAAAATTAAATCGAGTTTGTTGAGGATTTGGGTACGTAAAACGTGTTTCTCTATTACTGTGTTTGGTGTTTTACTGGGGAAAATAAAATCTCAAGAAAAGGGAAAGATTCTTGGAAGGATACGGATACGGATTGTGTTTCCACTTTCACCCCAAAAGTAAAGCTTAAGATATATTATATCTCTCTCTCTCTCTCATTAGTCCATCAAAGACCCGCTGTCATCATAGTGTTTTTTAATATAATTTCTTTTTTTCTTTTTTTGCTAGGTGTTTTTTAATATAATTTCATTCTTCTAATTCTTAAATCTTTACATTTTTTTGGTGCTATATAGAGATCTCATCTTAAATCTTTTGTATGAGGATATTAGCTATCCTAACCCTTTTTTCTTCTTCTTTCTTTTCAGCTAATAAAAGAATCCTTGATCTGTGATCCGATTATTATAAGGCTTTTTTTTTAATAAAATGTCTTTGTGCACATGGTAGGGAGGCTTCAAATGGATCTCACTTGTTTTAAGAAGTTACAAAAACAAATAAATAAATATCCTTTAAATTGAAAGTGATTTGGACTTATATAATTTACTTTTTTTTTGTTATTAGGGTAAAATATAATTAACATCTTTGAAATTTGAGCTAATGTCCTTCAAACAAATCCCACATATATTAAGAAGTAAAAAAAAAAAAAAAAAAAAAAAAAATCCTTTAAATTGAAACTGATTTGACTCATATAATTTATAATTATTATTATTATGATAAAATATAGTTAACACTCCTGAAATATGGTTTGGACTAATGTCAATCAAGTCTAAAATTTATCAAAACTGACTAACTTGAATCCTGAATTGTTACTTTTTTTTTTTTTCTCTCTCAATGTGATTAAGAACCAAATTAGTCAATTTTGAAAAGTTTTAATCTTGGCTGACATTAATACAAACATAAGGAAGTGTTAACTACAATTTTATCCTTTTAATAATCATTAAAAGGTCACGAGTCTTAACCTTGAGAACATGCTTCTCACTCATTAATCATACAAACACAAACCTTCCTTGTTTGGCAAATGCGACTGCCGTCACAGAATTTAAAAGGCCAAAATAATATTAAAAAAGAGAGAGAGAGAGAGATGATAGGGTAACCAACTGTATAACGGAAGCAACAGAAAAAGAAAGATAAAGAGAAGACTCAGGGGGAGAGAGACACGGATTGCCAATAGAATTTTTGACCGTCTATATATTGTCTTTCAATAGGCAAATTATATCCACGTGTTATGATTACGTGGCAACAATACAATTTCCCCCATATTATCGATTTTTATTAAAGTAGTATATATTTATTTTTCGTAACTGAAAATCGTGGCAAGCATAAGCCGCCATTTCAAAAAACCCTCATACCCCTCTGGTTTTTTTCACCTTTTTTTTTTTTAGAGAGAGAAAGTGAAAGCGAAGGAGAGGAGAGAGAGAGAGAGACAGGAAGAGGTGAAAACGACGGAGTTCCTTATGAGATAGAGAGAGAGAGTCGGAGAGAGAATCGGAAGCAAACCCTAATCTCTCTTATTGAATGAGGTTCGTTCTATATCTTTCTTTCTTTCTTTCTTTCTTTCTTTCTCTCGATGATTCTAGAATACTTCCTCTGGATTTTTGTTCCTTTCCGCCATTTTTGTTTAAAATCTGTTGCTGTAGTTTCTCTGTGTACACGAATAGTCGATTCGTTTCCTTGTTTCAGATTTTTATTTTATTTAAATAAATTGATTTTTTTTTTTTTTTTTTTTGTTTAGGTTTTGGAAGCGTTTGAAAAGTACAGATTTGTTTTTTTCTTCTTGTGGTTTTTATGGCTATGGTTGCGTAATATTGGATTGTAGATAATACAAACTCTGAGCTTCGATTTTCTCTTCTTTTTTTTTTGGATTAAAACTATTTGATTGAAATGTAGAATATGCTTTTAGCTGATATTTTGTTCGATGAAATTCCTAAGAAAAATAATATAATGCACAATGTGGCCTTATTCCTTTACCAATACAACACATATTTTCGGTTATACGCGTCTGTGTGTGTATATATGTAGTGGTTGTAGTGTAAGATTAGATTTGTTTGGCAAGTGCGTCTAGGCAATGTGAAAATCGTATTCCAGTATGATATGTGTCGTAACCTTGTAGAAGATGTTTTATGATGTGTGGTTGATTTGAATTATATATTGAAAACAGTAGAACTTTTCTAGAGATTGCGGATTCTAATTAGTCAAAGTGGTATTTTTGGGTGATTGGAAATAATCTGATTTTATGTATGTATATTGATTGTTACATTTACAAGACAATTGGTTTTCTCGGTCAGTGCTTTTTTTATAATTTTTTTACCCGTGAAGCATTCAGGTTAGACATATTCTGTGTCATGATATATTGGGTGGAGATTCTTTTACAAATTTGTGCTTAGATGTTGCCAAAGTTATTTGAAAGATGAGTTGGTTCTGCTTTTTGCAAGTAAATCATAAGCTTGGTGATGTAATATTTGAGGAAGGTGGTGTTACGCCTCTGCTGAGGATATACCATTAAATTAACTAGGAATGTAGTGACTACTTTAGATTTGAAGCCTGGTGATGCAGTTTAAGGAAATTGCCTCATGGAACTACTTTTTTAGATGCTCAAATACTTCATGAGTTTGTGGTGGGTTTCATGACATGGTAGAAAGTTAAAATTTTGTGACATTTCTTTTCAGGGGTTTTTGTTTATATAATCTTGATTAATGTTCAATAAAAAGAATCATTGGTTTTTTAGAAGAACTCTGACTATTTTGTGCTCTGGAGTACAATTGTAACATTAGGAAAAAAATCCCTGGGCCCTTCATATTTGAAGAGGGATTGAGTTGACAGATACTTGAATGGATTTTGAGCCTTTTTAGCAATTATATTGTGCATGACTTCTTCTTTTTTTTTTTTCTTTTTTTCTTTTTTTAATTTTCTTTTTAAAGGATTTTCCTTCATAATTGAAAACAATTCTTTGATCTCTAATTTGTTCCCAATGTAAAAATGAAAGTTGCGTTGTCTTGTGTCTTGCGTGTAAAGAACTGAAAAAAAAAAAAAAAAAAAAAAAAGAAAGAGAAGGAAAATCCCCAAAAATCACAAAGTTTCTTTCTGACATATTACACCTTGACTTTTTAATTTTACCATGTTAAACCCCAAACTTTGCAAGCCATGACAATCTAAACATTATCCATATCTATTAAAAATCACTAACGTAGAACTTATATTTGTTTGTCATTACTTCAACCCTTCTCTATTAAAAGCTGGAGGTCTCAAGTTTAATCCACCACACTATTAGTCCATGGGGTTTCTGGGTTTATATATAAAGCTTTTATTTCTCTACTGGGATTGTCCTCTCTCTTTATGGTCTTATGCAATATCTCCCTCTCACAAAGTTTCCTTAGTTTTAGTTTTTTGCCTTCCCAATCAATGGGATCTCTTTTTTCTTTTAAAAGTGTCAAAATCTATTAAACTTGTCTCTTTCCTGATGCAGTTTCAGCTAATTTGTCTGTCATAGCAATGCAATTTCGGTGCATTGTCAATGTAGGTCATATTTTGATGATTCAGAATTTTTCTCCCCAACACTAAAATGAAACCAAGGACAAATGGGGTACCCAGAGCTCAGAAGTCACAGAGTGTTCAGGGTGAAGGGCCAAATTGGATTCTCATTGCCGGTGGTGCCTTGTTAAGTGCATTATCAGTTCGCCTTGGTTACAAGCTGAAGCAGGCACTGGATGCGAGGCAGCAAGACAATGCCTGCAATAGTTTGAAAGGTCTCATGTTATGTATAGCACTTGCAAATTGTCTTTTGAGATGTGCCTACTCCTGGAAGTGGTATCTTGTGTTAAAGCTGCATACAACACCCCTCTCACATAGGGGTGGGTCCAATGCTTCTGAGGTCTACACCCATGTGAGAGGGGTGTTGTTTGCATATGTGCACAAAATAATAAATCCTGCTCCTGACTATGAAAGTTGTTTACTATTCAGGTAACGGGAAATCCTTTGACAGAAGGAAGGCTGCTGGCTCCCGTTTGCATTCTAATGTGTATTCGTTTACACAAGAAGATGATGGCTGCTTCAATTGCATTTCAGGTTTAGTTATATTTTTAACTTTATGAAAATTAAAGATAAGTTTTAAGTTCCATATCAAACACTTGGTGGTGATTTAAGTCTGTCTCTTGACGTGGCAACACTTGATATATGTTACTTGGTGAGAGGATACTTGTTTTTGCTAGTGTCAGAATATAGAATAGCATCTGTAGCTTACCCAGTGTTGCCTTTTTTCCATTTTGGATTTTGGCTTCTTCTCTTTTCTTTTCTTTTCTTTTTTTTTTTGGGGGGGGGGGGGGGGGGGGGGGAGGTGGTGGGGAGGTAGAGCCATTTAGGTTAGAGGAGGAGCAAATGATAAGATAGGAATGCTTAATTATCACTCTGTACTCTTAAAGGCCTTTGTTTTGTTGTCAAACCCCCATCCATGAGAGCACATTTCTTTTTTTCTTTTAAGGGGGGCCAGAAATTAGAAGGTTTTAGCTTTGCTCCAAATTTATGTTGTTCATGATGACTAGAATGGTAGGAAAAAGCTGAGTGTTTTTTTAGGGTGCAATGTATATGCTGTGATATGCATTCTTCTATTTAATTTTTAAATGGCATGGGGTAAAGAGGAGGAATGGGGCAAAATCACTGAGAATACGAGTGCTTGAAAGCACATGAAGAAAGAGATCACTCATGAAACTCTTATTTATAAATGATTTTGTTCCTCTCAAGTCTCAATACCTCTTCTTCTTATTTTTGGCTTGAAAATCCTCTCATCTTATTTTTGTAAGACCCAGCCAGCTTCATTGCTCAAACTTTCTTCCGGTATCATCAGTATATGTTGCTTGGCCCCTTCGATGCCATGGGGGTCTGGCAAATCCTCTTTTCTCTCTCAGAATCTGTTGCTCTTCCTCTTGATTAATGCATTTGTCTTGTTGGGTGATCGCATTGCCGTTATAATTGTTCTAGCCTTACATCAATGTTCCGTACATAGCTTCATTTCATTTTTTTGGAGAAGTTTGGTAAGTGGATTCTACAATCATATGCTTAACTTTTTCTCTTTTTCCTCTAGGTAATAATCGCTTTGAAACAGGAACTGAAGGCATCATGGAGATAAAGTGCCCGCCCAATGGCCAGATGATGACTGAATCTGATGGAGCTCTTCCTCTGGTCACAGTTCCCCCTCCTGATTTTAACAAGGATAATGGTGTTATTTGGTCATCTTCTCCTGATCGCCTTGAATTGCCTCCAAAGCCATTCCACCATTCAAACTGCTCGGACTCTCCATGTGTCTCGGAATCTGGCTCTGATATTTTTAGCAAGCGGGAAGTAATACATAAACTGAGGCAGCAGCTGAAGAGAAGAGATGATATGATACTGGAGATGCAAGATCAGATTTTGGATTTGCAGAATTCACTAAATGCTCAACTGGCACATTCTACACATCTGCAGTCACAGCTTGATGCCACAAACAGGGACTTATTTGATTCTGAGAGAGAGATCCAGAGACTGAGGAAGGCAATAGCAGATCACTGTGTGGTACATGCAGGCCCCAACGACAAGCCCTCCTCACCAACAATTTGGCCATCTGAGGCAAGAAATGGCCATGCAAATGGGTATCATGATGGTGAGAGCAATTTTGAGCTGCCAGAGAAAGGAAAGGGAGACGGGGAGAGAATTGAGATGCTTAAGAGAGAAGTAGGAGATTTGAAGGAGGTGATAGAAGGGAAAGAATATTTACTGCAAAACTACAAGGAGCAAAGGGCTGAGCTTTCCATGAAGATCAAGGACTTGCAGAATAGATTGGATTCTCAACTTCCTAATATTTTGTAGGCAATTGTGTATCCTTGCTTTTTCTCCTTTACCTTAGTCATATCAGGCTCCAAAATTTGAAGCTTCGATTTCACCTTTCTTTTCCCACAATATCTAGTTTAGTTAAATTTTTTGGTGCTGTGTTACTTGGTGGTGCATGTGTGCGAGTGTATATGAGTGAGATTTGTGGTTTGAAAGTAAAAGGCATGCATAGCTGCAGGGTCATTATCTCGAAGCTAGTGTGCCGTCTATTTGTTTCTTGAGAAATGTTTGCTCTTTAGACTGCGGGTGATGAATTTCCTCCTAGGGTCAAGTTTATTTTGCTGATAGTCATACTGATACACCCCTGCGGTGACGGAGAGAACCTCCAACCTGAAGAATTTGTTACATATTTTGACCAATTAGTTCCAAATTTCCAATACGCCTATCTATCACTTACATCCTAGCATTAAATTATCACCCAAATCAATTGAATTTGCTTGTTGAATCCGGTGTATAACATGGGTATGTATTTATTTTTTGGAAAACGATAGAAAATTTTGTATTAATGAAGGAAAAGAGTACACGACTTGGTGGACCGAAACTCTACTACCCAGTGGGGGGCAACACTAATTTGCTTTGCATGCATATAATGCTGGACCATCTCTACGTCGTATAAGCATTCTTTTGCCACATTGTAGCTGCCAGCCTAAATTATAAACAGGGTTCGTGAAAATGCTGACGGTTCTTTCTTGAATATATATCTTTATTACCTATCAAAAAAATAAATAAAAATGCTGACGGTTCTTTTGGGTCTCATCACTAAAGCAAGCTTTCCTTTAAAGTCGCTGGAATTCGGACAACATGCTAGGAGCTCCCTCCAAAATCGGATCCAGGGATCCGGGTTTACTTGATGATTTTCGAAACAATACTTGGTGCGAGCATTCCAAATGGACTATGCCGTAACCACCCATGATTTTCGAAACAATACTTGGTGCAAGCATTCCAAATGGACCACGCCATAACCACCCGCTACTGCTACTCCAACTTGTGGTTTTTAAAGATCACCCTATTTGTCACAATTTGATGAGATAATTTCAAACGGTAAACTATTACTTTCATATAAACTCACTATTTTTTCTGTCATTTACGGTAGAGGTAAAATTTGTTGCACAAAGTTGCGTTCCTAGTCTTTTTCTTTTGCAAGTCATCTAATTAAAA
This sequence comes from Quercus gilva, assembly GCA_023621385.1. NCBI lineage: Eukaryota > Viridiplantae > Streptophyta > Magnoliopsida > Fagales > Fagaceae > Quercus > Quercus gilva. Next base: position 26,813,554 of record CM042481.1, on the reverse strand, counting down.
TTAATGTAAGATCATCTAATTCTAAGTTTAAAGAAAAGATCTTCATAGAAAAAAAAATAATTTCAGTATTAAGAAAAAAGAAACAATTTCAGAATAAAATTAAAAATATGAAAATCTTCATGTTTAATATAACTAGTTGACGTACAAGCTTGTATCACGCTCTTATACATTCATCAACAAAAATAATTAACAGAAGAATCCGATAAGGAAAAGACAGCTTATTACCTACATATAGATGGGTTTAAAATTTAAATCATGACTTTAGACTCAGCAAAATAATAATAATAATAATAATGACTTTTGGATTGAGCAAAAAAAGTTATTGCTGAACAAACATAAATCATAATTGCAAATTTGCAATGCCAGCCTACAACTAGCTTTGTCAACAGAAGTTAAAAAATCTACCCAAAAAAAAAATTCACTACGAATGACTTTGAACGAAATTTGTTGCACCATGACTTATAGCCTGCTACACCACGCCACATAAATAGTTATAATCCAATCTACTGAAATAACATCATTTTACATAGCTTTCCAATGATTCTGTGAGCGTATTTCAATCAGTAACATTCCTCAGACTTGACACATATCACAATCCTACAAAGAATACGGCATTTGAACACAAGGCTCAGTCCAATTGATTTTCCATATATCAAGGATACACTCACTTTTCCTTTCAAAATTCAAATAGGCTGCTGCCTGTGATCAAGGTTGTTACACTAATACCCATTTCAATGTTCATCTAGTGTTCAAATCAAATTCCCCAACTTCTCGCCACCCATCTTGCATGCCTGTTTCTCCATTTTCGGTCTCTTCATCATTCAAGAAATCTTCAGATGGCTCCTTCTCATCTCTCTGAGTATTGTTTCCCCACCCATTTATCATCTCGTCTGCATTGCCTCCTTGCTCCTGCTCTCCCAAGTCATGCCCAATTGCATCGCTGCCTTGGGATCCAAGTGCACTTGCTCTTATTGGGCCCCGAGCCAGTGACTCAGCCCGAGCTTGCTCTGCCTGAACCATTGCTGCCATTCGCAATTTAGCCTCATGAGCTTCCCGACCAGCCTTCTCTCTGGACTCTATCTCTGCTCTTATTTCCAGTGCAGCTCGCTTCTCCTCTTGGAGAAGAGCCTGCTCAATCATCAATCTCTCCTCAGATCGAAACTCCCCCAAAGCGCGTTTCCGAGATATTATGTTGAAGGCGAGGGCCTGCTTCTCAAATGTGGCTGTAAACTCCGCAACTTTAGCAGCTATGTTATGATCCCACTGTTGGGATCGAGAAGGCATTTGGCCTGTGGTATCAGAATCTAGGATCCTATCATCCTCTTCTGCCTCATAGTCTGCCACCACATGGTAGGGTAGTAACCTGCATAAATTTAGTGGAAAATGGGGAATGAGATATCCTACAAAGTACAACAAATTCGAAAATGTCACTGTACAAATAACTTGGATGAATACCGGATTCCAGTTATAACTAACTCTTGCTCATTTATTGGAAAGATTCATATGAGAAGCAGGGACCAGATGCCTTACATGCAATATATTACGTAAATGTTATATCTTCTAAAAAATGACTACACTATCAATTCAATCATTAAGCTCCCCCCACAGAGAGAGAGAGAGAGAGAGAGAGAGAGAGAGTCATTTTTCAACATGTCTCAAACCCTCCAACACACCCAATCAAGGATTATAAGTTACTCATACTACTCTAGGATCAAGCAATCAACACATACGTAGATTGAATAGCTATTTGTACATAACATCTTTATTTGCTAGCTTTTAGCTTTTATGTACATCTTTTTAAATCCTCATTTTTTCTCACCTTTTCAAAGTACCCAAGTATACTTTAAGCACATTTTCAGCAAAAAACTAAATAAGCTAATGCTAAATGCACACTAAATTGCAGCTTTAAAGCTGAAATGCAATCTATTAATCCTTATATTTTTTAATAAGTTATGAAAAAATAAGAAAAAGAAATGTATGAGCACCTGAATGCAAAAGCCGCATAGAAGTGAATTCAAGGCAAGTGCAAGCATATCTGCTCGCATCAGTACCAAAGTACTAAAAATGATTTCGGCAACCAAAAGGGCTGCATACGCTATCCATCTCAAGCACATCAGTGATGCTAACTAATTGCCTTCTTCTTAAACAGAATGCCCAACAAAGCTTATCTTCATATACATAATATATGTACTAGTCTAAAACTTAATTTCAGACAGAGAGAGAAGCATATGCATAATTCTTCAAAAAGATCTATGAATGAGCCCTGAAGGCGGCTCTGCTGTCCTTTGGTCATCTATTAATCCTAAATTAAAACCAATTTATCTCTTTTATCATGCAGAATCAACATACTCTAGAAACATATCATACGACAAAAAACAACTTAAAATACCAATTTATACCAAGTGGAGTGCACAGTTTTTTTTTTCCCTTGCTGGATATGTAATTAATTAAGTAATCAGTACACCAACTGTTAAAAACTAATAGTAATACAAGAATATTTTTACCACTTTTAATTGTTACGAATTAAAGGTAAGGCATACTGCCATCCCAAGCCAATGCCTAGGAGTAAAAAAGATGAATTTTTACCTTGTGTTAAAGATTGGACTGTTGACATCAAATTGAAAAATCTCAAGAAAACATTGAAATGGACAAAATGAACTTTTACCTTCCTGTGAATGTTAGAATCCAGCTAAGTAGCAAGGATGCTTCTAAAAAGAGTAGTCATATCCACATATAGTACATATACAAAACCAATAGTTCCTGGGTACTTCCCACAACCACCAGTTGAAGTTTTCAACACTCTTGTAGGTATTACAAGCAAATGATATTAGAATCTGAAATTTGTATTGCAGAAATATTAGATACAGCCTCCCTCTCCCCCGCCCCCTCCCCCTTCTCACATCTAACCTCTATTAGGCTCCAGAAAATTATTGGCTATGATATTTTGCACAAACATGTATTTGTCAATAATATATCATATGAGTTCCATTGTTGAGCAGTACAAGTCTGCTTGCTTTTTCATAGCGAGGGGAATGTTTGGTGAGTCAGGATGAGTATGGAACAGGTAGCAAGGACAAAAGCAGCTTATATAAACATCCCATCAGAAAATTGTCATTAATTTTCAAGCGAGTGTAAACATTAATTATATCTATCTGCTTATCTTGATGCTACAACTAAGCGTAAACATAAATTGGATCTATCCACTAATCTTAATGCCACATCTCTTCAGCTTTGCCAAAAAAGAGACTAGAGTACCAAACTCCCCCTGAATGTTCATTAGTGTACCCATCAAAAACAAAATAGTTCCAAAAAATGTGTACCCAAGACATAAACACAACTTATCATGAGAAAAAGCATGTATGGAATAAATGCAATAATATTGTAGCGGAGGTCATTGTCAACTGGGAAACAAATATGTGTGTAAACACAAAATATCGCTGTCTAAGTTGTAAGAGGGCATCCGCTTAATTTTAATATGCAGTTAAATACATCCCCCCGAAACTAGACACATTTACCTACACAGGGGACTTCATCTCACCCAAAGAAGTACTAGTAAGATGACAGCATGCATTTGACATTTGACACAATATTTATTCTCTGCAAGTATCATATAAATGCATATGAGAAGGTTATTTACTTATTTATTTATTATTATTACACTATCTGAATGAAATATGAATAAAACTGCATCAATGGAAACTGGGTAACTTCCTCCTCAAGTGATTACATGAGTAATTTTATCACGGCATGCATGAATGCATGCTACTTTTGAATTATAATATACACCCCTACAAGGATAACAACCTAGTGGCAAGTTAGCTTGCTACCTAATATTCAATGTGTATCCATTACTTTCTCCCCAAATTTCAGCCTGATAGATACCCATTCATCATAGACAAAATTGAGGTCATTATTACCATTGCCACCATGGCTAATGGAAGTAAAAGATGTACAATGATCATCACCAATTACAGTGGAGAAGCTAACAACACCATGAGTAGCCATGGAAGAGGAAGACATCTTGATTAAATTTGCTAACAAAGCATCCATGGATTAAGCATGAATAGCTCATTACCCATTGAACTAAGAATGACAACAGGTCTTTTTAGTTTCCCGTCCACACTTCTACCAACCATTCATTTTCAACCAATAAGGACAATCATTTCAACTTAAAATCAAGTCAAATAATTTTTCCCCAGATATGTATCACCTTTGAGTGGAGAACACTTTTCAAAAATTGATATGTATGAAATAACCAAATTCATTAGTATGTCCAATGGATGCTCTTTCTAAAAGGATCTAGAACTATTTAGAGATATGAGAAATAATCATGACCGTTCATCCAAAAAGAAATAATAATGGCTAATCCTTCGTTCTCACTCCATGGTTGTACAGATACATACATTCGTGTTCATGTGTGTGTGTATAACAATGTGGGGATAGAGAAGCACAACATTCAATAGGAAAAAATAGAGACAACGAATACTTTCTTTCTTTAGTCAAAAAATTGATGCACAAGATTGCAGAAAAAGAACCCAAAAGTATAGAAAATTTTAGGTCATAAGAAATGCTTTTCAAGCAAGGAATTTGTAAAGAGAAATCTGCAAAGCTGACTAAACATGAACAATCATGTATATTGCTTAAGAGAAAACAACAGGAAACATTCTTTTCATTTCATCAAATATGAAATCAACACCCTTCTTGGCATTAAGATATATCTTATATGGCACAGATTTATGACAGCATTGTACAGGTTACTGTTGTTAACCTGAAAGTCAAACTGTGACACCAACTGTCACAATAACAGCTTCAGATAAATAAATCCCACTTTCCCACTTCAAGCAACAAATTACACTTTCTGCATTTTTTTTTTTTATTATTTTTCATGCCTATCTGCTTTTTCACTTGGATGCAGTTATAACACAAAACCAACATCTATATATTATGTAGAAAAGCAGAAATGACAGGCTGTCCAAAATAAAACTGGATAGCAAAACATTTTTACACCATATGGCACATGACTCTGTATGCCAAAACCCAGATTCAGTTCATATCTGTGTCCTTATTTTTGGGGAAACCATTTGATGGAAAGACCAAATTCACAAGCTTTCCAACTCTCACTTGCCACATTTATTAATATGAAATTTACGCAAATCATACCCACCATTTATTCATACTAAAGTGCTATATGTCACAAAACACCAATTTTCTTCTGTCCTTGTGTACATAAATGCTTTTATTCACCGACCAGCAAATTTTATATATGAATACTACTATGCAACACATAACTACCCATTTTTCTGTCTCCATTAGGAATCAACCTTTCAGGGTAGTCACCAACTAGAAATTCAACAACAAAGCTGACAAATGCTTACAAAAGCTCCGGTATTAGAGCTCCAGCTACCCACTCAGATGTTTCCATATCAAATGTTACCCACCATTTGGCATGCAAGATATGAACAAAGTACCAGAAATCCAAAACCAGAGAGCAATCCAACAAATTTGTACAAATCAGCAAATTATTGATTATACATGTATAATCTTACCCAAGACTATGCCAAGAGCCTTGTAGCTCAGTGACATTGCCTGGTCTTCTTTATGAAAGGAACCAAATTTCAAATCAGGCCCCAATAACTACTTGTAACAATTGAATTATACAACAAATGCACACATAATTAGAGTAAAATAAAGCATACAAAGCTCAAATCTTTATGCACATACAAAACCCACTAATTTCTTCAAACAAATTTTCTCAGCAACCAAACAGAAAGTAAAAAAAAAAAAAAAAAAAACAAACCTTTCGCAGGCGTCTTCGAGAGAAGTAAAAGGGCGCTTGAAGTCCGGGTGGCAGACCCGCCAGGCGTCCTGGTAAGCCATCTGGAGCTCCACCTGGTTCCCGGGTCGGATCACCCTATTCTGTTGCTGTTGTTGTTGCTGCTGCTGTTGCTGTTGCTGTTGTTGTTGTTGTTGTTGTTGTTGTTGCTGCTGCTGCTGATGTTGCTGTTGCTGTTGTTGCTGAGACTGTTGTGGCTGTTGGGGTTGTTGTTGTTGAGGAGGAGGGGTGGGATTGTTAGGGTTAGGATGAAGATTAGGGATATGATTAACGTTGTTAGGGTTTGGGTTTTGAGTCAGATTCATGGGTCTGAGAGGACGCAAGTGGGCATCGATGTTTGAAGGGAACCGAGACATGGCCGCCGCTTGTTGTTGTCTTTGTAGCTGTTGTAATAGCAGCAATTGTTGCTGCTGCTGTTGTTGATGTTGCTGCTGTTGTTGATGTTGTTGTTGTTGTTGCTGTAGCATCATTTGTTGCTGTTGTTGCTGCTGCTGTTGTTGTTGAGCTAGTACCTTTGCCTCTTCCATCTTTTTCTTTCAAACCCACCAAGAAAAGAAAAAAAAAAAAAAAGCAATGAAATTTAAAAATCACTCCATTTCTCTCTCTAAAAGCTGACCCTTTTTTTTTCTCTATCTCTTGAATAAAAGATCTGTGGCTTTCTATCTGTGTGATGTATAATCAACGAGATATCCCTCTTTTTTGGCACACTACGGTGGTGGTGAAATGAAGCTGAGGCCTGAGAGTGAAGACTATAGTGTGTGAGAAGTGAACCAGGCCACACCTAACCACTCCCAATTCTTTTTCTTCTTCTTCTCCGTTTTTATTGTTTGGATTAATTACATTATTAGTGCTCAACTTTTTTCTTATGTTTCAAAATGGTTAGTATTCTTTAGAAAATTTCATTTTAGTCCTTACGCTTAAATTTGTGTCCAAAATGTTCATGTTGTTAATTGATGAATATAAAAGAGACATTTATTTAGAAAAGTTTAGTGGTTTGAGCCTAAACTTGGACTTGAGTTTAGCTTGTTTGCTAAATAAATGAACATCAGGGCTATTCATCTCCAATTGAGACCTGCCAAAACCGTCTGACCTAAAGCCACTCGAACCAAAATCGTCTAATCTAAGCAGAGATGCAGTCAGTAGTGGGTCTCAGACTTCAACAACTGGTGCCAGTGGGTTGAGTGGCGAGTCTTCTTCTCCTAAAACCCAAGTGTTGAGGGTCATATTTGAAGAACCAGCCTAACAAGGCGGGCAATGAGAGTGGCAGGTACAGAATAAAATTATTAGGCTCAAGCGGTAGGAAGAATAAAACACAGGTCCATAACATGAGTAGATGGGTCTTGAGAAAGCAAATGGGCCCAAAGGGCCCGGAAAGAGAGAAATAACACTCATGGGCAATGTATGGTATGAGAAAGCAAGAATGGGCCGTGACAGGCCCAAAGTAATGAAAACAAAGAGAGTAGGGGTTGATGGCAAGCCCATGAGCCCCAAGGATGAGTATACAGTAGTTGGGTCGGGGAAGCCCAATGAAACTAGTAAAAAGCCCATGGGAACAAAGAATTGAAACGGGACTAAGGAGCCCAAAAGTGATGAAACGGGCCAAGGATGCCCAAGAGAATGCAATGGGACAAGGGAGCCCGAAAACAATGGAATGGGCCGAGGAAGCCCAAGGGAAGTAAAAAGGGCCGTAGGCCCAAAAGGAAGAGAAGAGGGATAATAGAGCCCACGAGCAAAAAAGAACACCAGCAGACTCTTTTGAGTCACTGGGGGAAAGAATGGAACAGCAGGCTCTCAAAGAAGGCCTAGCAGGAACACATCATTACGGCAGGAAGTACTAGGTAATACGATAAGGCGAGAAAACGAACCAGGGGATGGGCCAAGAAAGGTGTGAAGACCCAGCATTAACAAGGGCCCAATCCCAGAGGACAGAAAACGCCCCAGCCCGCGAGGGAAAATGAAGAAGTATGGCAGACAAATGCAAGCAAAGCTTCAGAACACAATAAACGCATGGGCCGCAGGCAGGCCCTTTTCAAACGTAATTGACAGGAAAGCATACGCAAAGCCCAGGCATCACCAGCCTGTACCCAGCCAATATGGGTCATGGTGGGGCCATGGGCCAGTGGAAAAAGGTAAAGGGGGTGCGGTTTGGTGGTGGGGAGGAGGGAAAAGTTCTATTTCACGGTCTCTGCCCAAACCCTTTTGGAGGTATGTCCTGCTGGGATGACAAACCGCCCAAAAGAGGTAAAATTGGGGAGAAAACGTTAGGTGCATGCCATAGGAAGAGAGAGAGAGCATTTAAAGCCACGGCAGGAAAACAGTGCCACGGCGGACAGAAACAAAACTCACCTGTCTTTGTTTGGCGAGGGTAAGCAAAGTGCAGACGGTGGTCGGCAAGCATGCCCAGACTAGACAAAGGCCGTTAAAGGGTGAAATGGTAAAAGAACAACCACGGCAGGCCCTATAAAAGGAGCCTTGCCATGCCCTGTAGAGGGGACCGAAAAACAGAGGAGAAAATCATAGAGAAAAAACAAAGAAAAAAAAGAAAAGGAAGAGAAGAAAAAAAGATAAGAAAAAAACAACTTGTGAGTATAGAGGCATGCACCAATAGATCATTTCCCCCCTCTCCTCCTCAAAGTCACACTTTCTAAGGAATAATTAAGCAAAGAAAAGGGGAAACTCCCTTCGGACACCTAACATTTAGGTCCGATTCCCTCAAAGCTATTAATCCCCACGGCAGGATATTCTCCTGGGAGGTTAATCTCATTGAGAGGAAACGTTCTTCCTCTTTGAAGGATTGTTATCACGGGCTTGATTCTTTTACCGAATAATTATTAAGCCCTCTTTAGTTGTTGTTTAATCCGTTGTTTTTCCTTAGAACGCTATTATTATTACTATTGTTACTATTGTGATGCTCGAGCGTTGCCATTATTTAGCTGTTGTATTCCGTTGTTTTCATCTTTATTGTCATTATAACCTGCCTGCCGTAATCTCTTTTTCTTTGCAATAACTCTGTTTGCCGTAAGAGTGAGCCTGGCAGCCTAGGCCAAGTTTGCGCCAAGCCAGCCCAAAGTGAGTTTCAGTTGGGCCGGTCTCGACTCCCTTACCCAGAAAGAAAGAAAAAGAAAAGAAGCAAATACTAGGGCCCATTACCGCAGGAAACAGCCCAGCCCAAATATAAAAAAAAGGGCTCTACATTAAATTGGCGACTTCACTGGGGAGTTGAGAAAAAGATAGGGACGGAAAGCCCACGCAAACAGATGCCTCCAAAGTCCAGGACGACTCGAAACATGAGTGCTGTGCCCTCACAAGCAGAATCAAGGCCCACAACGCCTCGCCAACCACAACCCAACCAGGCAGAAGGTGCCAACGGAACGGGGGCTGACCCCCAACCACCACCAAGAATCCCCACCGACAATGCCAATATTTTCATTGAAGTTTTACAGTCATTGCAACATTCGCAGCAACAAATGATGGAGGAAATCCGTCAACTGAAGGCTGACAAAACAAAAGAAAAAGGAAGTCAGCATGACCCAGGACATGCAACAGACAAAGAAGAGACACCGGCAGGAGGTGTCCCCCACAATACGGAACAGCGCTTCATCACTATGGCCGAGGTGGCCGCTCTCTTGGAGCAAGAGAGGACCAGGACACCAAAAGAAAGATTCTATGCACGAAGGCCTCCCTACCCACTGAAAGTACTCAGTAAGCCATACCCCGAGAGGTATGAACCAAAGGCTTTCGCACAGTACGATGGTAGAAAGGGAAGTGCTGTTGAGCACGTGAGCAAGTTTATTGATACACTCGGCCCTTATGCCGCAGACGAAGACTTGTGTCTTCGAGAATTTTCCAAATCATTATGTGACCGGGCTTACACCTGGTACATAGGATTAAAACCAGGAACGATCCCAACATGGGATGATATGGTAGATGTATTCTGTACCAAGTACTTCCATGGAGAGGAGACAGTAACGCTTGCAACCCTGCAAGCAACCAAACAAAGAAACGGTGAAGACTTGATGGAATACATCAAGAGATTCAGGGACATAGCACTCGACTACTATGACCATTGTGAAGAAAGGACATTGGTTGAAATGTGCATGACAAATATGATCAAGGAGTACAGGGCAGTACTCGAAAATTTGGAAATTTCCCAATTTGCCCAGCTGTTGCAGAAGGCAAGAAAGACAGCCCAGTCTGTGAAGCCAGGCTCGGACAAAAGAAGTGCCCCGCAGGCAATGGCAGCATCCACGGGAGAACAGAGAAGGAAGACCGGGGGGAGGGAATACGACACTCCCCCACCAATACCATGCACCTCAAAAGAGCTGGACGTGCTATTAGACAAATGGATAGCAGATGGAGTTTTCAAACCTAATCAGGTTGCCAGGGAACCCACCGAGGAAGAAAGGAGGGACCCACGCTTTTGTCGCCTACATAATTATGTCCAACATTCTACCGCAGAATGTTGGGCCCTCCGCAGACTGGTGCATCGCAGAATTAAAGAAGGAACTTTAGAACTGTCCCAGCAGGAAGTCCAAAGAAACCCGCTTCCGAACCACAAAGGGAAGGGGATAGCAGCAGTAGTGATTTGCGCCGACCCAGGGGAGGATGAAGAAGAAAACATGGCTTTGCCCGCGGCAGCCATAACCACTCTACAGCAGAGTCCCAAGTTCAAAAACTTGTTTGACCAGCTGGGACTCTCAGCAAAAGAGAGAAAGGTAGCCACAGAGGCCTTGGTGGGCATCGCCTCTGGTGCAGGAATAGAATGCCTATCGGCAGAAATGTCAGGGGAAAGGGCTCTCTTACAGGAGTCAACCGAAATTACCTTTAGTGAAGAAGACATGGAGGTAGGGTATCCGGACCACAGGAGACCCTTGTACCTGGCGGCGTCCATAAATCAAACCCCCATAAAAAGAGCTTTAGTAGACACAGGCGCTTCTGTAAATCTTATCCCGTTGAGCACTCTGCGGGCAGCAGGAATTCCAGAAAGGAAAATCCAGGGGTGTCCAATGGAAGTAACAGGATTTGGTGGAAGAGGTGAGTACACAGCAGGCCACATTCAGCTGTGGTTGAAAGTGGGGCCCATAGCCTCTTTAGCATGGTTCCACGTAGTAAAAACTGAAGTATCCTACCACGTGCTTCTAGGGAGGCCATGGTTGCATAAACATCGGCTGGTCCCGTCCACCTATCACCAATGTGTGAAGGGAAGATTAAACGGCAAAATGATACGCATGGCCGCGAATCCCTCGCCATTTGAGCAAGCAGAAGCCCACTTGGTGGAAACCATGTTCTACGATCAATGGGCTCCCCCTGGGGAGAGCTCAGTGTCAAGGCCGCTAGGTACTTTCGTGCCTAGATGGGAAGATGTCCAGCATGATTCAGAGCCCGACTTAAGGGAGTTATTGGCAAGGAAGAGACGGAGGAAAGAAACGCCTGCCGCAGAACTTGAAGACGCACCCCAATGCGTTAGAATCCGAGGCTCTGACGGCAGAATTATTTACAAATTATGAAGGCACGTGGGGCCCACGATTACCCAGACGGGCCCCACTCGAGAAGAACAGCACGAAGGTTTGACGTGCTGGAGAGTCCAAGAAAGTCTAGAGGAAAGAAATAGCAAAGAGGAAAATAGAAGAGTTGCAGCTGAAAAGGAAGTACAGGTTACGGCAAAAGAGGAAATGGAGGAAGTTGACCTAGGGTCTGTCTCACAAGGACCAAGACCCATCTCAATCGGTGCGAGTTTGACAAAAAAAGAGAAAAAGGAGTTGATACTATTGCTAAAAGAGTTCAAAGACGTGTTTGCATGGGACTACAGCGAAATGCCAAGTTTGGACCCTGGGTTAGTAGCGCATACGTTAAATGTGGACCCGCAAGCCAGGCCAGTGGTGCAGCCCGCCAGAATATTTCACACAGAAATAGAGGGATAGATAGTTAGAGAAGTGCAAAAGCTGCTAGCCGCAGGATTCGTTAAACCTATTCAACACCCTCGCTGGCTATCCAACACAGTGCCAGTAAAGAAGAAGAACGGCCAGATCAGGTGTTGCGTAGACTTCAGGGATCTGAACAAAGCATGCCCGAAGGATGAGTTCCCATTGCCCAATATGGACTTGTTAATAGATTCTGCGGTAGGAAGTGCCATGTTCTCATTCATGGATGGTTTCAGCGGGTACAACCAGATCAGGATGGCATCAAAAGACGCGGAGAAAACCGCTTTCAGAACACCCATGGGAAACTTTCACTACACAGCGATGCCCTTCGGGTTAAAAAATGCAGGCGCAACGTATCAACGGGCAATGACAGCTATATTTCATGATATGATGCATCAAGAATTAGAAGACTACGTGGATGACATAGTAGTCAAGTCAACAAGAAGAGAAGAACATTTCCATGTGCTGAAGAGGGTATTCGAAAGGTGCAGGACCTTCAAGTTGAGAATGAATCCTCTCAAATGCGCATTTGGTGTGTCCTCGGGGAAGTTCTTAGGCTTTTTGGTGCACAGCAGGGGGATAGACGTTGACCCAGCAAAGGCTACGGCCATTGCAACCATGAGACCTCCAACTTCGGTAAAAGAACTGAAAAGCTTCTTGGGAAAGGTCTCATATATCCGAAGATTTATCCCCGGGTTGGCATCAATCACCTCGGCCTTTACCAAGCTGTTGAGAAAAGGGCAAAACTTTGCATGGGGAGAAGCGCAGCAGGCAGCCTTCAAGAAGCTGCAGCAGATCATGATGAACCTCCCTACAGTGCAAGCCCCAATGCATAAAAGGCTTTTGCTGCTTTACATGGCCACCAATCCACATGCCATTGGAGCTTTAATCGCCCAAGAGGATGAAGGTTGCACTGAGCAACCAATATATTACATCAGTCGTGCCCTGAAAGACGCAGAAACTCGTTATCCAAGGGCAAAAAGGGCCTGTTTGGCTATTGTCTATGCCTCCCAAAGGTTGCGCCATTACTTCTTGGCCTATGAAGTGTGGCTGATGACTAAGTCTTATGCCATCAAAGCTTTATTACAGCAGCCAGTCCTCTCTGGCAGGATATCACAATGGCTATTGCAACTATCACAGTATGATTTAAGAATGGGAACGCCCCGAGCAGTGAAAAGCCAGGCTATAGCAGATTTATTGGCACAGTTCCCAGGGGAGGAAGAGTTTCCGCTGAACGACGAAGTCCCAGGGGAAGTAGCCATGGCAGAAGAACTCAGAGAACAGTGGGTAATGAAGTTTGACGGATCCTCTACCGCCCAGTCTGGAGGGGTTGGGGTAGTTTTGTACCATGAGGAAGATAAAGCAGTAGCGCTATCGTTCAAACTGGAGTTCCCCTGTTCAAACAACACGGCTGAATATGAAGCTTACTTAACTGGGCTGGCCACAGCCCTTGAGATGGGAGTAAAGCATTTGAAGGTATTAGGTGATTCCAATTTGGTAGTCTGTCAGACCAAAGGAAGCTTTTCCCTTAAGGAACCCAACCTGGCCCCATACAGAGCAATGGCTCAGAAGATGGAAGAAAAGTTCCTAACTTTCGAAATAGAACATACCCCGAGAAATGAGAATCGGTTTGCCGATGCATTGGCCGCACTAGGTTCACAAGTAATGTTTGAAGGGAAAAGCACCAGAGTCGAGGTTTGCAAAAGGGAGGAATCCATAATTGAAGTATTGAAAGAAAGGTTCCAAGAGGAACGCTGCGAAGAGGATTGGCGGACACCCGTGAAGGAAGTTTTGATGGGAGGGGAGGAAGCCATGGAACTAAAAGTGCTCAAAGACTACGCCTTGATGAAGGGAGAGCTATACCGCAGAATGCCAGGTGGAGTTTTGTCCAGGTGTGTGGGACAAAAGGAGGCCCAGAGGAAATTAAAAGAAGTACATGAGAAGACTTGTGGTTCCTGCGGAGAAGTCAGCCTATACCGCAGATTGCAAAGGGCAGGCTTTTATTGGCCAACTATGAGCAAAGACGCAGATTGAGTCCAAATCCAGTGCGAGAACTGCAAACTGGCGGCAGATAGAGAAGAAAGTTACGCTGCATTCATCAGCGAGGATTGGAGAAACCCTTTCGTGCAATATCTGACAGAAGGCATCTTGCCGCAGAAGCACATCGAAAAATACAAGCTAAGGAGGCTAGCCACGCGCTATTTCTTACACAATATGACCCTATTTAAAAAGGGATACGATGGGGACCCTTTGAGGTGTCTAGGCCCTGAGGAGGCAAGGGAAATGATAAGAGAAGTACACTCAGGAGAGTGTGGGGAACACCAAGGGAAGAAAAGGCTTTACAGGTGCCTGCTGCAAATGGGCTATTACTGGCCTACCATGAAAAAGGACACGGCAGACTTTGTGAAAAAGTGCCACAGTTGCCAAGTACAAGCCAACTTGATTCACACTCATCCACAGGGCTTACATAGCATGGTCACACCATGGCCTTTCCATACTTGGGGGCTGGATTTAGTTGGACCAGTGAATCCACCATCACGAGGGTATATATGGATATTAGTGGCTACGGAATACTTCACTAAGTGGGCAGAGGCAGTGCCACTTCGAAAAGCCACAGGAGGGGCAGTGGCAAACTTTATCAAGGAAAATATAATTGTAAGGTTTGGGGTTCCCCACAGGATCATCAGTGATAACGGTACCCCTTTTGTCAATAGTGAGGTAAAGAGAATGCTAGAGTTTTATCAAGTCAAACATCACCGGTCGTCACCATATTACCCTCAAGGAAACGGGCAAGCAGAGGCAACAAACAAGACTCTTATAAAAATAATCAGTAAGATGAGCCAAGAATACACGGGAGGATGGGCAACGCACCTGCCAGACGCCCTTTGGGCTTACAGGGGGTCGCCTAAGTCAGCCACAGGTTTTTCCCCTTTTTCCTTGGTCTATGGAACTGAAGTAGTAAGCCCGGCAGAAAAGATGACTCCATCCCTAAGGGTCATGCAGATGCAAGAAAAGGAGAATGATGAAGAGGTCTTTGCGGCAGAAAGGTGCGAAGACTTGGAAGGACTTGATGAAAGAAGAGAAAAGGCTCAAGAACACAGCCACAGATACAGGCAAAAAATGACTGAGGCTTATGGCAGGACAACTAAAGAAAGAATATTTGCAGAAGGACAACTGGTCCTGAAAGTGACGGACTACGTTAGGAGGGGCCTGGCAGGACCATCAAAGTTCGCACCAAAGTGGGAGGGACCCTTTGTGATAAGAGAAGCACATCCAAGTGGATATTACCGCTTGACCCAGACAGATGGAAAAGATTTAATGGATCCCATTAACGGCAAATGGCTGAAACGCTACTACGCCTAGGGAGGAAAGCAATGTGATTATCCCTCACCCTTTTGTTTTGTCAAAAGCTGTCATGTTTCGCTTTTATTCTGTTCTTTTCAAAGATGGCTATGTCACAAATCAAATCTTGTAACTTGCTTCTTCGCAATGAAAAGCACGAAGTATTTGTTATCAAAAAAGAAATAGCATCATAAGTGTAGCATCACAAGTGTAGCATCACGAAGTTAAATTACAAACCCAAACTATGGCAAACAAGCCCAAATAGGTGCTATAGAAAACATAATGTGCTAAACAGAGTAGTAAAGCAAAAGAGAAAATAGCAAAACAAGAAATAAACTGCATTATCAATAAAGTCCGAAGATAAGTGACCGGTCCCCAAAACGATCAAGTCCTCCCACACCAGAAAGAAGACGCTCTCTACGACCCTCCAAATCCGCCACTTCCTTTCTCAAAGCTGCAAAGCGAGAATCAATGGCATCAACGGTAGACTGAACCCTCCTCATAAAAGCTGCTCGAGCGATCTCTCGAAGGTGATCCAAGACGAACTCCACTGCAAAGCCAACACTGATAAGCTCCTGCACTGCAGCCCTCCATTGAAGAATCCTCTCGGTGGAGACAGTGTCCGCGAAATTGTGCTCAATATCGTTCAGCACGCTGCCTAACATCCTTAAGAAATGCTCCCTGACTGATCGGCCAAGTCGGAATTCCCGCATAAAGTCTCCACGACTATCATAAATCATCACCAAATGAGGAGCGCAGTCTGCAGGAACTCTGAAGCCATGGAAATCTATATAAGGGGGACCGGAGCCCCAGAAGGAAGCAGGATCCAAGTCGTTGACCTCAGGCTGGTCAAAACGAACAAAGAAGGCAGCAGCCTCGTCCACAGGATCTGGAAGTGTGGCAGAGCTACTGCCCATCTCAAAGTGAGAAGGCACCGAAGGGAGGTGACCTGTTAAAGAACGCAAAGATCAAGATGAGGAACCATAACAAGAATGAAAGGGAAAGAAGTAAAAGAAATGAGAGATAAGACTTACCAGAGCCAACAGTAACAGGGGCTGTGGGGAAAGCAGGGGCAGGAACAGAAGGGGCCGCAGTAATAGACGCCGTAAATATGGCGGACACTGGCATGGAAGATGTGGCAGGAATGAGTAATGTGGGCGTGGCAGGAGAAGCTGTCGCAGACACCCCCACGGTAGCTGAAATATCTAACTCCCCAAAAGTCCCTGTAAAACAAGGAAGTGAGCATGCAAGTAAGAAAGGAAAAGAATAAAGTTCAACAGAGAAAGAAGAGGAAAAGGGTTAAAGAAGGAGTACCCATTGCCTCGAGTGGAACGCCATCCTCTTCCTCAGACTCCGAAACTCTCCTCCCCAAGCCAGGTTCGTCCTCAGGATCCTCAAAGACCTCTTCAGACTCCTCAGAGGACAAGTCAGTACGGGATCCACGTGTGGCAGAAATGGGGATAGAGGAGGGAGTAACTACCAAAGAAGAAACACCCTGCACTGCCTGAGAAAGAGCAGCAAAAGGGTCACCCGTAGAGATAATGAGCGGCGTAGCAGGAGTAA
Source organism: Quercus gilva (assembly GCA_023621385.1). Classification (NCBI taxonomy): domain Eukaryota; kingdom Viridiplantae; phylum Streptophyta; class Magnoliopsida; order Fagales; family Fagaceae; genus Quercus; species Quercus gilva. The sequence goes on along the minus strand of CM042481.1, from coordinate 26,796,895 downwards.
CTTCAATTTCAGCCGCAGTAGGAGAGGAAGCTCCCATTTGGACAGAAGGTGTCACGGCAGGAGCAAGGATGGCCTCACTAACCTCACCAATATGAGGACCCTCATCCATGGGTACCGGTCCAGTAGGAGAGGCAGTGGCTGCAGGAGGAACAGGCGTTGCAAACTCAACTCCACCAAAAATGTCTTCCGCGGGAGTGCCCATAGGGGCAGAAAGCTCCTCGGCCGTAGGGCGATAAATGGAAAGAGGCTCAGGCTCATCCTGAAAGGCAAAACGAAGAAAGGATGCAAAGACCGAACCAATTCTTGGAGCAAATAAAGCAAACGAAGACAAAATGTAGCAGAGGGGACAAGCGCAGGAGTAAAAGGAAATATACCTCTGATTCTGGTTCCTCGAGCATAATAGGACGAGCTGCTGACGTATCCTCCTTCTGCTTAAACTGCAAAAGCAAAAGGGAATGAGAAAAGGAGTTAAAGAAAAGTCAGCCAAGATTCAGAATGGGTCAGAAACAGGAACACACATATATGTATATGTGTACTTGAAGGACAAAAGCAAGGAAAAGTCTTTTAGAAACTTACCCTTCGCTGAGCTGCAGACACGGGAGGGGGAGTTGTCTTCCTTTTGCTGCCTCGTGTTCTGCTGGCAGGAGTAGCGCTTACAGAAGACTGAGGAGTGGCAGACTTGGACTTACTGGCAGACTTAGGCTTGGCAGAAACTTTCTTGGCCGACGCAGGAATGTTCACAACTTTGACTTTCTTTCCCCAACCTGAGGGGTAATCACCTGTGTGCCAAAACCATCCCCTTTTCTCCTCATTCCACTCGAATATGGCGGATCGGCTCTGTTTCCTAGCATAGGCCAGCACGGACTTAGAAGGGAGGAGTAACCGAGGATTGGGGGAGATAACCATACTGAGTCCCTCAGGGGGAACGAGAGAAAAACCACGACTACCCGCCAACTCTCCATCAAAGGAATTCATGACAAGCTGCCAATAGAGGTGCATAGCAGCAGTACAAATACCTTCCCTCGAAGAACCAGCAACGGTGACTGCACTAAAGCGCTCTCTCCAAAAGTCAAAAGCTGTATGCCGCAGAAAAGGTCTAGTCGAAGTAGGATACTCCGCAAGGGTGGAGAGGTCGTCAGGAATGTCCTGATCTAAGCCAAACTGCCTTCTCACTCTGTTGGCAGGATAATGAACAAACCTAACACCCTCATCTGCTAAATAGGGCAGCCACCCAGGATTGGTGGCAGCTAAATATGTAATGCCCGTCTCATCAAAGCCAGCCAGCGGGGTAGTAGTGCCAACAGTATCAACAAACGGACCCATTACCGAGTCAACACAAGTAAAACCAGGACGCAACTGCCTATAAGCTCTCCAGGAAAAACCAACACCCTCATCAAAAGACTCTACAACAGAATAATCAATGGGCTTCAGACCAGACCAACGAAAAGCCAAAGGGAAATCAGACTCAAACCTGCCACAAAAATCAGTGATAACCCGCGGACAAGACTGGTACTTCTCCTTAGCAAACCTGACGGGCCTACACTTCGCCAAATATTGAGCACAACGCTCAAACAATAACTGCTGCAAGATAGTGCTGTGTACAGAAGAAGAAACAATGTGGCAGGAACCAGCCTGACTCTCATCACTCCGCAGAATATCCAATTGCACATATAAATGCCCTAAGAACATGGGGGCTAGCGGCAGACTCACCCCAGCAGATATTTTAATGGCCAAACGAAAATATAACGGCTTTATGGCATAATGGGGAGGAGACCCAAAGACAAACTTCGAAAGCCAAAAGGCAATAAAGGCAGCACGGCGAGCAGTGGCAGAAAACTTAGAGGAAGAACTAACCCAATAAGACAACTTGGTGTTTCCGGTCATCCTCTTCCTCAACTCTGCTTCAATGTCTTCTTCTTCTGGAGAAAGCTCAATCGCGGCAGGATCGGCATCCCCAAGGATGGGCAAAAGTAACTGATTGGCCACATCCTCAAGGGTAACCGTGACTTCGCCGCAGGAAAAGAAGAACGTATGGGTGGCGGAGCACCACCGGCGAACTAAGTGGCGAAGGTTATAGAGATCTCGAAAGTTGGAAAGACTTCGGGAAAGGACGACGGCCTTTAGAACACCGGCCCTCTGAAGCAAACCCATGAAATGTGTATCTAACAACTCGCTGTCAACCCATTCTTTCCAACCCAAGGCGGTGCCAGACCCAAATTCAAAGTGAATAGGCACAGGGAGGGCGATGCCTTGACGGATGACCAAATCAGAGATGGAGGAAGACGCCGGAGCCCAAGAAACATTAAGGTTTCGCCGGCAAAGAACGAGCCACACGCGGCCCGGCGGCGGCGGCGCATAATCTCCAGGGGCCCTAGGGAAGTGAGGGCTAAGACTATACCAAGGATCAATCAAAGGGGCGCACTCGCTGTCTGGGTCCTCGGAACGGTCCGAATCGGAGTGCATGTCTTCCTCTTCTATTTCTTGTTCCACCGGAGGGTCCACGGCGACGCTTTTCCCTTTACGGCGAGAAGAAGCTTGACTTTTCACCGGTGCCATGACAAGGGGGTTTGAACGAAGCAAGAAAGGGGTGGGTGTTCGAGAGAAAGATGATGATGAGGAAAGAAAAATATTTTGAAATAGAAGAAGTTTGTGCCTGCGTTGGGAAGGGATTCTTCTCTTAAATACCTGAGTAATTAAGGCCGGCGCGAAGGGAGGTGACGGGTCAGCCATTGAGAAGGGAATGAAATTAATGAAGCAGCAGTTATACTTTAAAGCAACCACCATTTTGGGATAATCGAAGAGTTGTCACTGTTCGCGGCAAAAAAAAAAAAATATATGTATATACAGAAAGGAGTTCGTGGTTTTAAAAAGCCCGCGAAGAAAAAGAAAAAGTGAAGAAAAAGACAAAAAAGTCCTTCATTCACATATGAATCGCAGGAGCGTTCCATATGTTCAGGGGGCTAAATGTTGAGGGTCATATTTGAAGAACTAGCCCAACAAGGCGGGCAATGAGAGTGGCAGGTACAGAATAAAATTATTAGGCTCAAGCGGCAGGAAGAATAAAACACAGGTCCATAGCATGAGTAGATGGGTCTTGAGAAAGCAAATGGGCCCAAAGGGCCCGGAAAGAGAGAAATAACACCCATGGGCAATGTATGGTATGAGAAAGCAAGAATGGGCCGTGACAGGCCCAAAGTAATGAAAACAAAGAGAGTAGGAGTTGATGGCAAGCCCATGAGCCCCAATGATGAGTATACAGTAGTTGGGCCGGGGAAACCCAATGAAACTAGTAAAAAGCCCATGAGAACAAAGAATTGAAACGGGACTAAAGAGCCCAAAAGTGATGAAACGGGCCAAGGATGCCCAAGAGAATGCAATGGGACAAGGGAGCCCGAAAACAATGGAATGGGCCGAGGAAGCCCAAGGGAAGTAAAAAGGGCCGTAGGCCCAAAAGGAAGAGAAGAGGGATAATAGAGCCCACGAGCAAAAAAGAACACCAGCAGACTCTTTTGAGTCACTGGGGGAAAGAATGGAACAGCAGGCTCTAAAAGAAGGCCTAGCAGGAACACATCATTACGGCAGGAAGTGCTAGGTAATACGATAAGGCGAGAAAACGAACCAGGGGATGGGCCAAGAAAGGTGTGAAGACCCAGCATTAACAAGGGCCCAATCCCAGAGGACAGAAAACGCCCCAGCCCGCGAGGGAAAATGAAGAAGTATGGCAGACAAATGCAAGCAAAGCTTCAGAACACAATAAACGCATGGGCCGCAGGCAGGCCCTTTTCAAACGTAATTGATAGGAAAGCATACGCAAAGCCCAGGCATCACCAGCCTGTACCCAGCCAATATGGATCATGGTGGGGCCATGGGCCAGTGGAAAAAGGTAAAGGGGGTGCGGTTTGGTGGTGGGGAGGAGGGAAAAGTTCTATTTCACGGTCTCTGCCCAAACCCTTTTGGAGGTATGTCCTGCTGGGATGACAAACCGCCCAAAAGAGGTAAAATTGGGGAGAAAACGTTAGGTGCATGCCATAGGAAGAGAGAGAGAGCATTTAAAGCCACGGCAGGAAAACAGTGCCACGGCGGACAGAAACAAAACTCACCTGTCTTTGTTTGGCGAGGGTAAGCAGAGTGCAGACGGTGGTCGGCAAGCATGCCCAGACTAGACAAAGGCCGTTAAAGGGTGAAATGGTAAAAGAACAACCACGGCAGGCCTTATAAAAGGAGCCTTGCCATGCCCTGTAGAGGGGACCGAAAAACAGAGGAGAAAATCATAGAGAAAAAACAAAGAAAAAAAAGAAAAGGAAGAGAAGAAAAAAAGATAAGAAAAAAACAACTTGTGAGTATAGAGGCATGCACCAATAGATCATTTCCCCCCTCTCCTCCTCAAAGTCACACTTTCTAAGGAATAATTAAGCAAAGAAAAGGGGAAACTCCCTTCGGACACCTAACATTTAGGTCCGATTCCCTCAAAGCTATTAATCCCCACGGCAGGATATTCTCCTGGGAGGTTAATCTCATTGAGAGGAAACGTTCTTCCTCTTTGAAGGATTGTTATTACGGGCTTGATTCTTTTACCGAATAATTATTAAGCCCTCTTTAGTTGTTGTTTAATCCGTTGTTTTTCCTTAGAACGCTATTATTATTACTATTGTTACTATTGTGATGCTCGAGCGTTGCCATTATTTAGCTGTTGTATTCCGTTGTTTTCATCTTTATTGTCATTATAACCTGCCTGCCGTAATCTCTTTTTCTTTGCAATAACTCTGTTTGCCGTAAGAGTGAGCCTGGCAGCCTAGGCCAAGTTTGCGCCAAGCCAGCCCAAAGTGAGTTTCAGTTGGGCCGGTCTCGACTCCCTTACCCAGAAAGAAAGAAAAAGAAAAGAAGCAAATACTAGGGCCCATCACCGCAGGAAACAGCCCAGCCCAAATATAAAAAAAAGGGCTCTACACCAAGCAACTTGATTTGATCGACCAAACCTTGAAAGAAGGCTGGATCTACCAAGATCCATTTGGATTCGGCAAATAAAAGGTGGTTTTCAGTAAGCTCTGGTGAAGATTTTGTGGTTTTTGGTCAAATTCCACTTAAATCCAGTTACAATCCAGTGACAAAAATGTGGTTTTCAGTTAGATCCGTTTAAGATCTCATGTTTTTGGTTAGATTTCTTTGTTTATGCTCAAATCTAGCTACGATCCGATGGTTTTTGCTTAAATTTGGCCAAGATCTGACCAAAAAATATATAGATCATTGTAGGGGTTCTTTTTACGTTTCTTTTTCTAAGAAGGAAGTCGAGCTTGGCGCTTCGCGCAATGGGCTCCAAAGTACCATTCTACCGCTGCTAGGTTGTGCGCAAACGTTGAGTCCAAGTTCGAGGGAAGACGCGGCAAAGTGGGCTCCCCTGTTTCTACCGCTAAAGGAACTTGTACCCAGTTTCTGCCGCAGGATTGACTTTTCTTTTCTGCCACTGCCAGTTTCTACCATAGGATTGACGTTTCTGCCACAGAAGGAACTTTTCTCCAGTTTCTGCCACAAGTCTGACTTTTTTGCTTTTGCCGCTGCCAATTTCTACCGCAGGATTGATGTTTCTGCACAGGTTTGACTTTTTTTGCTGCACAGTAAAGTTTTCTGCTGTGCAATAAAGCTTTCTGTCATAAAGCCTTCTGCTGTGTAATGAAGTTGTCTGTTGTGCATTAAAGCTGTCTGTCGTGTTTTAAAGCCTTCTGCAATGTGAATGACCACTTTTCGTTTTTTACTGCAGAAACACTTTTCTACTTCCTGCACATAAACAAATCTAAAACCCAAAGAGAATACCCATTAAACAAATGTTAGCTCAAATGGGTTAGCATATTCTGAAATATATACATACATATATGAGTATATATACTTATACGTATTCACATATACATCTATAAAATATATTCTATAGAGCATAAGAAACAAGATATATGTATATATATACTTGTGGCAGGATAATGGTTAGTTTTTGTCAAAAGTAAAACACGTAATAATAAATAAAGGAGAAAGCTTCGGCAGGAAAAGTTTAGCTAGTATAATAGCTAACACGGTAAATATAATAACAAGGTGCTACGACAGAATAACTAATACAGCAAGTAAAAACACCATAGCAGGACAACTGATGCGGCAGACGTGATAAAAACGTGTTATGGCAAAATGACTAAATACAGCAAATATAAGTTATAATGAGAGAAATAAAATATATTTATAATCAAAATCAAGTATTAAATCTTCTCATAGGGTAAGTAAACCAAAAAAGAAAACCCAAACTCCAACTTGAACAACATTTTCATAGGCTTCTGCAATAAAAGTTGTGCATTTTGGAGAATAGGCCTAAATGGCTACTAGTTATTAATTTTGGAGACTTCAAAGAGTGGGTTTGCTAAGAAGGAGGGAAAAGATGGTCTATTGATGCATGCCCCTATTCCTGCCGTATTTTCTCTCTTTGTTTTACCACTTTGTTTCTTCCTCTGTTTTTCACTCTTTTCCCTGTTTTTTCCTCTTCCTCTTCCTCTTCCTCTTCCGTCCCCTTTTTTCCATGGCTAGCTCCTCCTTTTATAGTGAACTGATTTAATGGGATTTCTCCCTTTTACCCTTAGGGCTTCACCAATTGTTTTTGGTTTATTGTGGGCATCCATTCAAGACTACCCACCAACCCATTGGTTGCCCCGGCCATTACCTCTGCTTAAAATATGTTAGCTGCACCATTACTCATTTCACAACAAAATTCATTTTTGTTTGTTCTTGCTGTATACCTTTACCTCTAGGTTCAAATGGGTAAAGATTGGACTACTCACTACCTAGCTTTATGGCATGCATCAGATGGTCCCAACTATCTATTACTTCTTTTGAGTAAGATACCATCCCAGCAGGATATATTCCTAAAAGAAGTCATGGCAGGAAATCAAATATAGACCCCATTTTTCCCCCACCACCAAACCACGCCTTCTGAATCCCTTTAACCGTGAGCCCACTTCCCTTGTATTGGCTGGGTACAGGTTAGTGGTGCTTCGGCCCTTCTGTCTTTGTCTTCTTTCGTTCCCACGTCATTCCTGTTGTAGCAGATTAGTTCTGTTTCGTCTTGCTATGTGTCTTTTGTCTTATTTCTTCATGCGTTTCCTGCTGCTGACACTTCCTGCCGTCCTTTGTTTCTTTTCATCGTGCTTCTTCATATCAGTTTTCATGCCTATCTTCTTATACAAAAGAATTTGGGCCTATGTGAGCCAAATAATGTTAACTGGATCAAAAGGGTCTTGGGCCCAATTTATCTTCATCTGCCAAAGCCATTCTGCCAGAGAATTGTATTCTGCGGCAAAGCTGTATTCTACAGTAGATTTGTATTCTGCGGCAGATTGCTTTCCCTTACACCTTTTTCGTTGGACCTTTCTTACTCTTTGGTCTTCTTGGTGGGTCTTTGGGCCTTGTTTTTCATTGGGTTTTCTTCCTTATGGGCCTTTGGGTACAGATTTGCAAAAATGGGCATCAACAATCATTGTCAAGAAAAACCTTCACTAGCATATTTATCAACTTCAACCGACTTGACCGTTGTCCAACTGAGTCCAATTTGACTCGACTCATAGTTTTTCACAATCGACTACTGGCCTTTGTGTTGAAAAATCAATGTCATCGGGTTGGTTGCGAGTTGGTCACAAACCCAACCCGTCCGACCCATGGACATCCCTAAGTCAAACATAAATAAACATTTTCCTTAATAGAGTTCAAGCTTTTCATAATCAACTTAATTTATTTATAGTCCTAAATATA